>VWZI01011871.1:108391-134877 GCA_013396835.1 Psilopogon haemacephalus | reverse complement strand
CGGTAGATATAGTCCATAGGTGTCTCTCCTGGCTTGCGAGAAAAGATCTCCTGGAAAGTTCTCAATTGTTCTTTCGTAAACGGGCGCATCTTTCGGACTGTGATTGCCCTTTGGTTGCGGCCACTGCTAGTGACCTCTTGTCGGATCACCAGGCGGACTGCCCTTGTCTGGAGCCACGCGTCTTCCTCATCCGTGGTATCGGAGCCACTGCCGAGGCATACATGTAGGGCTTTCACTGTATTCGAGCTGACATTTCTTCCACCATCAGCAGGGGGCGCCGGCACGCCCGGCTCGGTCGGGTCAGTGCCTCGTGGCGGTGAGGGTGCAGTCCAGCCGCGTGCGGGCTGGTCCGGTCGAGCAGGCTCGCCATGTTGAGACGGCGTGTGTGCCCGCGGAGCCAGCGGTGTAGGCAGCTCATGGGGCCACGGCAGGCTTAGCAGGCAGGCGGCTCGTTCGACAGGGTTCGTTAAGACAGAGTTGGGTTTAGTGGGACCCGCGGGAGAGCTAGCGGGTGAAAGCAGGGGAGGCCGGGTGCCCGCGCTGAGGGGGGAAGTACCGAGGGCCCTGGGGTCTGCGGCTAAGACAGATCCGCTCAGCCGCGAGTGTTCCCGGGGGCTCGTAGAAGCGGCACTGGAACGCATACCTCCCAGGAAAACTGCGGAGCCAGGGGGTTTCAGCGAAGCGGGGACGTGCCCTGGTTCCGCGCGGCCAGCCTGCTTAGCGGCGGCCGGGCTCGCCCAAAAGGGAGATTCCACTGCCTCGCTCCCGGAAACCCTGGGCTCGCCTAAGTCTCCGAAGGAGATCGGCAGCGAGCCGGCTCCGTTTGTCGCTACTGTACTGCTCACGAGCGGGAATGCGATGCCGGGGGAGGGGAAAGACCCCGGACTGCCTGCGGGCGTCTGTACCTCGCTTCTCTGCGAAACCTCTAAAATCTCCGAGCCCGCCCGAGTTATTTTCCGTTTGAGGCAATAGATTTTTTCCCTGTTTCTAAATCCCTCTGGGAATCTCTCTATCACGCCCCCCGCCAATATTGTGACCAAACGCCGCGGGTTGTTAATTAGCTCNGCAGAAAAGACACAAATATCGTTCAAACGTCAGGTATAAACGTTTAACAACCAGGACTGGGGAAAACAGAGAGGTTACATGCAAAAAACAGATCCCGATTGTGCCTATGGGTACCCGCAGGAGCGCGAAGCGAAGGGGGGAAACACGCTCCTTCCCGAACCGAGGCGGGGGAGACCGTGGAAGGAGGGAAACCGATTTAAGGAAAATGAAAGAGGGATTAGAAAGAGGGAGAGAAACTGGGAAAAGAGAGAGAGAGGGGTCAGCCTTGCCGCATGGAATAAAGCTGCCGTGCCTCACTGCCCGTTGCTGCGCATGTGGCTGGGGCTTCTCCCAGCTGCTGCATGGATGGCGGTGGACGAGGAGAGCGGGAAGAGCAAGGAAAATGGCTGCTGACCCGTTTAAGTACCCTACGGGGCATATGAAACTGTCCATCAGGCATCCAACATTTCCTGGCCGGCCAATTGATTCAAGGTTCGACGTATATGGGCATCCCGAGGTCCCCCCCTGGGTCCCAGGTCCACCTGGGATGCCCCACCCTTCACCCCCTACCAAACCTTTTAACAGTAGAGGGAGGAGAGAGCCCAGGAATTGGATTAATCCTAGGATGCTCCATCATTCTATGCCGGGACAGTTACACTGTTGCTAGGTATTTCTTACGTGTTCTAGATTCCTTGTTTTTCCCTCTGCATAATACCTATCATGGAAAATTAGAGTTTGTGGCAAGATTGCTAAATATCAAAATTAATAAACTATATTAATTTTGGAATGAACTGTATTAATTTTGGAATAAATACCATACCATTACATTGGTATAATCTAAAAAATTCCAACCAGAACACAGAATGATATCACCTTTGCTGCGGCCAGCAAAGCCACAGTACTGCATCACCATTTCTTAATGAGAATAGTGAGGAATAATATTATTTGGCATCCAACAGGTATCACTCAGCAATTTTTGGCCATCACAAAAGCTTCAAACCTGTTATTTCAGAAGGGGGAAGGCTGTCACACTCTTCAGACATGCATGTGCACCAACTGAAAATGTGTAGCATGGAGCATGAACCAGATTTCTCATCCTCTTCCAAACGTTCCTGAGGAGTGCTGTTCTGCAAGAAAACTCCAAACTTACTGAAGTCTGCCCTTCAAAACAGTCCTCCAATACACATTTAGAATTCAGAATTAGATTTAGATTAGAGGTTAGGAAGAATTTCTTCACTATGATGGTTGTGAGACACCGGAGCAGATTGCCCAGCAAGCTGGTGGAAGCCCCATCCCTGGATGTTTTTACGGCCAGACTGGGTGTGGCTCTGGGCAACCTGATCTAGTGTGAGATGTCCCTGTCCGTGGCAGCAGGGTGGCTGGAACTGGATGATCCTTGAGGTCCCTTGCAACCTTGACAATTCTGTGTTTCACTTACTTCTGCCTTGTAAATGAGATACATGCCTGTTTTCTCTAATCAGGCAGTGGCTGCTTTAAAACCTCAGGCCAGTACTGATGCTCTCCCAGGAAGCACCTCTGTAAAACATGTATCGCCACTGAACAATCCCATTATTTTACATGTGCAAAAAGTAGTCTGACTGACCTGCTAGTCTCTTTGCTATGTTTACCAATTAGTTTAATACACAAGCTCCTTGAGGACGAAAGATAGAAGAGCTGACAATTTTCTGTATGGTTGGTAGATCATTCATAGCCTCAGGCTAATGAGCTGTAGTTTGTTTCTCTGACCCCTGCCTGAAATGCCTCTATGCATGTTTGAAGTATGGTTCTGAGGTTGCTATCATCCATCCTGATTTCACCTTTCTAATTAGGCCAAATGTATTCCAATCAAAATGTAGAAAATTCTAAAATATTCTGCTGTAAGTAGAGTAGTAATGATACTGCTCACTGGCAGCAGGATAAAGAGTGAAATGAGGGAGAGCAACACTGAAAATACAGATATGCTTTGGGAATGGATGTCCAAAAGAGCTCAGCACTGAACAGCTCCAATTTCATCAACTAATGACATTTTTAGAAGTCATCAGCATGGCTTACTGTCTAATTCAAATATGTTAAAGGGAAGAAGGTTCTCCTGGAAGTTTGGCTACAACTGTGGGAACCACTTTTCAAAGTTGTACCTGAAATAATTTACATACTAGATTTACAGAGCTCTTGGAATATAAATGTGTAAATAGATTTATTAAAGTTGGAAAAGTTCAATCATCAGCCCAATGCCATCATGCCCTCTAAATCCTGTCCCAAAGCACCATGCCTACAGGATATTCCTTCTGGTATTATCAAGCTTGGTAATTCCTGGAAGCATGGTTATCTTGGCCCTGATTCATCCAGGAGGTGAGCTTGAACCACACAACCCCAATATCAGTTAAGGCTGTTGCTTCTGTGTGCACACCCTGAATGAGGACATGAGGCCTCTGAACTGCTACAGTTGGGGGATTTATCAGGAAAATAGGAAGTATTTCCTATATGATATGAGAGGATTAGGGGATGGAAGGGAGTTGGTGACACAGATGAAAGTAAGTGAGCCAAGAGAAAGAGAATGCTAGGTGAAAACTCTGAGGTAGGCTTTATGTGCTTTGACATCATAAATGAAGGTCAAAGAGACTGGAAGGGAAGGCAAAAGGGAACTGGCCAGAGAAGCCCTGGTCAGAGAAATTTTGGAGTACCATAGAATTGGAGAATGGTAGGAAGTAGAAGGGACCTCTGGAGGACATTGAGTACAACGCCCTCAACCAGGGCAGGATCACCCAGGGCAGGTCACACAGGAATGCATCCAGGCAGGTTTTGAAGGTCTCCAGGGACAGGACAGACTCCACCATGTCTCCAGGCAGCCTGCCCCAATGTTCCACCACCTTCAAAGAAACTCCTCCTTATGTTTAGATGGAACTTCCTATGTTCAAATTTGTGCCCGATATGCCAAATACCTCTTGTCACTCGGCATCACTGAAAAGAGCCTGGCCCCATGCTCCTGACACCCACCCTTTGGCTACTGATCAGCATTGATGAGATCTCCCTCTCAGTCTTCTCCTTTCTAGACCAAAGAGTCCCAAGTCCCTCAGCCTTCCTCAGTCACAAGAAACTTTTTTTTCTGTCTTTTGACACCCCTACATATTTATAAGCATTGATGAGATCTTTCATCACTCTTCTCCTCAGACTAAAAAGCCTCAAGTCTCTCAGCCTTTCTTGATCACAGAGATGTTCTAATCCCCTAAAAATTTTCATCATCATTTGCTGTATACTCTCAAGCAGTCTTCTGCCCTTCTTGAATTTGGGAACCCAGAACTGGACACAGTACTCCAGATGAGGCATCATCTGGACAGATAACAGGGGGAGGAGAACCTCCCTTAACCTGCTGGCCACACTCTCCTTAGAATCACAGAACTGTCAGGGTTGGAAGGGACCTCTGAGGTCATCTAATTCCAAACCCCCTGGAATGGGCAGGGAGATTTCACACTAGGTCAGGTTGCTTAGAGCCGCATCCAGCCTCACCTTGAAAACCTCCAGGCATGAGGCTTCCACCATCTCCTTGGGCAACTTGTGCTAGTGCCTCACAACCCTCATGCGGAAGAATTTCCTCCTGTCTAATCTAAATCTGCCCTCCTCTAGCTTGGATTCATTCCCCCCAGTCCTGACACCCTAAAAAGTCCCTCCACAGCTTTCTTCAGATAATGGAAGACCACAGTGAGGTCTCCTCAGAGCTTTCTCTTCTCCAGAATGAACAACCCAAACTCTCTGTCTGTTCTCATAGCAGAGGTTCTCCAGCCCTTTGATCATCCTTGTGGCCCTTCTCTAGACACATTCATGCACTCCAGGAAACCCCCTTGGTTCACTCTGGGATACCATTGGCCTTCTTGGTGATGAGGGCACATTGCTGGCTCCAATGTGCTGATGCCCAAACAGATTTGAGTGGTGGCAAACTTCCTGACCCATTTCTTGCTGCTCAGTACTTTCCGAGAGATGTTGATTATTGGTTCCCGTGAGAATCTTTGCAGTAACTTGCAGACTGATCAATGCTGACATGAAAGGTGCTTCAAACCCCAAAATAATCTACTGGCTACAAACATGGCTAACATTCTGCTTGATATTATTTCTTGACCAGTGAAGAGAATATTCAGTGGTCAGCACGATTGTCACTGCAGCCCATCAAGATCAAAGAATCACAGAATGCACTGAATTGGAAGGGACCTTTAAAGGTCATCCAGTCCAAACCCCTTGCAGTAGCAGGGACTTCTTGAACCAGATGAGGTTGTTAAGAACTGCATATGAAACCTGTAGAGCATTGCTGAAGATCCTCCAAGTCTTAAACCTCCCTTTCCCATTCTCTCTTCTTCCGCCCTCTTCCCTCCCTTTAAACTTTGTTCTAACCTTCTGTTTCTCTTTCCTCTTCTTTGTCAGTCTCCTCTTCATTTTCCTTTCACCCTCTCTGTTTCTCCCTCCATTCAAATGAGCCCTGAGAGGGTTGGTTCTTATTTCACTCTGCATCTGCTCTGAAAGGAATTTAATTAAAATTTAAAACAAATGCCACTGGGCTACAATTTATTTGCTAACAATGTTTATAAGAGCCTGGTAAATTGAAATGCAGCTTTTGAGTCCCCAGGACTCCTACTTCTCCACTGCCAGCCTTAGAACAGACTGTAGATAAATACATCTCAGTCTGTTTTGTTCCTCAAGGAAGTTTCTACAATGGCACTCACACCCTGGGACACTGTTCCCTGGAGGACAGCCTGTCTTTACTGAACTGCTCAGTTCACCAGGCTCTGGCTCAGTTGTGTCATTTCTGCCTGCATCTGCAATATTTTCAAAGGCTCTGGAGCCTGAACTGCTTCAGGAGACTTGAAGGAACCAACCCCTGCACTTGGCTATCTCGTTGCACTGGTGACACATGACATTCTTTGTGTACCTGCTGAGTTCAGTATTGTGCAAACTGACACTCTGATTCTTGAAATGGGCCTTTTCACAGCTTTCAACCTCTGTGCTGCTACTGGAGGTGTTTCTTCCCCAACAGAACTGAATAAACCTCCTTGTTTAACCTCTGTCTCCATTGCGACAGGCTGTGCAGAGTTTGACTCTGGGCTGCGCTCTGGCACTAGTGCATCAGAAAAGAAGCGATTCCCATACAACAGAAACTTAGATGTTTGACTTTATCTGGGGAATAAAAGCTGTCCTAGGAGCTACAAAAGCAGGGAAAGAATGGCTTTACAGAATGTGCTGGCTCCCAGAGTAGGAGCTTCAAATTCTTGCCAACAAAGGAAAAAGAGATAGTTTCATGCACCTTATTCAAGATTAACAAAATTAGTTTGGGGGACAACCATACACTGGCATAGGCAGGAGAGTATTAAATGACACCGATATGTAAAATCATTTTTATCAGAGGGTTTCCATGCAGCACAGGGGTTATCACCCTGAGGAGAGCAGCCAGCTGTTTGTTCCATTCCTGGTTCTCCCAGCATGGCCAGGAGTAGATGCCCTCCTCAGAGTGTTCCTGAAGTGCACCCTAAAATGGCTGAGCAGAAGGTCTGACAGAAAAAACTCTTTGCCAGCTTCCCTTTTCACCACAGCATAGCTTCTCCTGTGCCAAGTTAATCATTAAGGACTTTAATAATGTCACTGGAACATCGCTGGTGCTTGCTGCACAGGACAAGTGTTGAAGAGCATCATGTACACGTTTTAGTGACACACTTCTGAAAATCCCCCAGCAGGTAGGCAGAGACACCTCTGCAGGGATGCTCTGAGTTCCTGCTTTCCTTTCATGCCACCTAGAGAATGACACTGCTAATATTGCAAAGTTATCTTGGGCCCTGTTGTTCCTGCACAGTTTTATTTTGCTTCAGAATATACTGTCAGACTCAGAAGATGATTACTGCATTATACTGTACACACAAAGTTGTTTGTAAGCTGTTTTATCTTCTTTCATATGAAAATTTAGTAGGACAAAATTATTTCAAGATACCTGGTCTCAAACAGAAGCACAAACTCTGTTCTTCAGCCACATATAAGTACCCAAACAAGCAGATGTGTCATCTAATGTTTTCCACTCAAATTTATTCCGATCTTTCAGCAACTATGAGAATATTCTGTGACATTTTGTGGCCAGCAGGAGCAGGGAAATTACTGTCCCCCTGTACTCAGCACTGGTGAAGCTGCATCTGGAGGACTGGGTCCAGTTTTGGTCTCTGCATAGTGTAGACAAGTCTTCATGTCCCCCTCAGAAAAGCAGTCTCAAGTAATTTGTAATGAAATGTGCTTTCATTTACAAGAAATGTGCTTGTCCCCTTGGACTCTGCTCTGGTGAGACCATGCCTCAAGTATTGTGTTCAATTTTGGATACCTCATTATAAGATGGTTGTGGAGGTGCTGGAGCCAGTGCTGGAAGCTGGGGAAGGGCCTGCAGAATAAATAGCATGAAGAGCAACTGAGGGAGATGAGGATTATTAGTTTGAGAAAGAGGAGACTGAGGGCAGACCTCATGGCTGTCTATAGCTATCTGAAAGGACCTTGTGGAGAGGTTGGTGCTGGTCACAGGTCGTTAGTGATAGAACAAGAGTGAATAGCCTCAAGCTGTGGCTGAGTAGGTTTAGACTGGATATTAGGAAATTTTTTTTCATGGAAGGAGTGTTCAGGCATTGGAATGTGCTGCCCAGGGAGGTGATGGAGTCACCAACCCTGGGTGTGTTTAAAAGTTGTTTGGATGTGGTGCTTGAGGATACGGTTTAGAGTGAGCCTTGCAGAGTAGAGTTGAACTTGATGATTCTGAGGGGCTTTTCCAACCTGAACATTTCTGCAATTCTGTGATTCAGGAGGAACACGTTGTATTAATAACTGGTCATGTACAGCTCCAGGATCAGCCTGGGGAGAGGTGAAGATTTTGGTGTCATCTATTCATGCCCTGAATTTTTTTTTTATTTAATCCTGTTCTCTGTTACAGATATGGAGTTGATAATAATACATGGCTGCTAACACTCAGGCAGCATCTCCTGAGACAAGATGGAAGTAAGATATCTATGCTTATAAAGATGTGCAGGGTGAGTGCCCAGAGGATGGAGTCAGGCACTGCTGGGTGATGCCCAATGACAGGACAAAGGCAGTGCTGGAAGCTGAGGCATCCAGAGTTCCATGGAAACATGAGGAGGAATTTTTTCAGTGTGAGGGTGACAGAACACTGGAACAGGATGATTGTGGAGTCTCCCTCTCTGGAGATACTCAAAACCTGCCTGGACACATTCCTATGTGATCTGCCATAGGTGACCCTGCTCTGGCAGTGGGGTTGTACAGGATGAGCTTTCAAGGTCCCCTCCAGCCCCTGACATTCTGTGATTTTGTGATTCTGTAAATGTCTGTGTGATGAGGACATCAGGAGTCATGGCGACAGTCTGGTTTGATCAGTTTCTAACATACTTGTGTGATCTGTAGGCATTTTTTTCATATTGCTGATCACAAGTAATTATTGGTTTGCTTTGAGGTAGTAGTCACTGCAATAGTGATGATTAGCTGGAGCTCCTCCTTTTTAAAATGGCTTTATCAGTAGACATGGCTTCTTTCTCATGAAAATCTGCAGTCTCAAGGTATCAGCTATTTTCTTGTTCTTGTGGAGATGGTAATAGGTGTATAAACAACAGCAAACAAAAGCCCCAAAATAATGTTGATCCAATGCCTCCACTTACCTCATCTCTTTCATTTGCATCATATTTAATTGCAGAGTGTACCTGGCTAAACAGCTGATGTTTCACCTCTGCAGGCATCTACACTGGCTTAGGGGACAGCTTATTTCCAAACACAGGCAGTCACAGAATCATAGAATGGTCTGCATTGGAAGTCACCTCCAAAGGTCATCCATCCCAACACCCTGCAGTCAGCAGGGACATCATCCTCTAAGATCAGGTTGCCCAGAGCCCTGTCCAGCCTCACCTTGAATATCTGCAGGGATGGGGCCACAACCACTTCCCTGGGCAACTTATTGCTGTGTTCCACCACCCTCAGAACTTGTTCTTTACATCCAATCTCAATCTGCTCTGCTCTAGTTTGAAGACATTGCCCTCGTCCTGTCCATGTGGGCCTTTGTAAGCAGTCTCTGTAGCCTTCTTGTAGCCCCTTTCAGGTACTGGCAGGCTGCTATTAGGTTTCCGCAGAGCTTTCTCTTCTCCAGGGTTCATTGACACAGAAGCTTCTACATGCAATGATCAGCCTGTGGAGCTGATAAGAGAGCTGCTAATGAGCTGTCTTTTCTTCCCCAGCGCAATTTTCCCTTGAATGGTGGCTGATTGTAAAGAATATTCACCCTTTCCTACCCTTCAGAGAGAGCTCTTGTGCAAGTAACTTCAGAAGCAGGTTCTTGTGTATTTAGCATTTGTTGCATTTGCCACATATCCCTGCACAACACATTTTGCTGCTCTACCATGTTGCTTTTTCCTTCCTGATAGTGCTCTCTTTTCAAATCAGGAAATCTCAGCGTGCAAAAGCGTCCAGCACTGGTTTAGTGCTCAGTCATCACGCTCAACACCCTGAAACAATGGTAGCCATAGAACTATTAGTTCTTAAATTATAGTTTGGATTTGGAGAGTGAAGGTATGTTTAAAGATCGGTAAATGATTTAGTGTTGCTTACAGATACACTTGTTGGAGTTTTAGTCTTCTGGCTGTTTTGACAGATGAGCTTCCCTGTGCTCAATCCTAAGAAGAAATATTTTTGCACATGGACACTGGGGACTCATCCAGTTATAGAAGTTGTTGCATCAGACTGAGTGAGAGGAACCTTTTTGTGACCCCACATAGCCGAACACTCTGTGAAGATACCTTGTGAAATTTGTTTGCTGTAAGTATCACTTATTTTTAATACAGAAAGCCCTTGCATTCAATTAATAATAAAAATAAGAGTGGTTATGATCCTCCTCTTGAGAGCTCTTTAGTCTTCAAAAACTGCTTAGCCCTGAACTGAAACATGCAATCAGAATCTTCAATCCTGTAAATCTGCAAAGAGATAGAAAGCAGTGCAATAACTTTAGACAACAGTAAAAAAAAAACAAAACATAGATTTCCATTTGAGTTTGTGTAATTAGTTTGTTTTATAATCATATTTTATTATTTTAATGAAATTTTGCTTTGATACAGGAAAACAGTAGCACTGCTAACGTTTTGCTAAAACAGATGTCACTGTCACTCAGAAATGCTTTTGTCCTCTGGCTTGTGAATGGTGTTGATTTCAACATTCACATCACAGAGATCTCTATTCTCTCTGCACTTTTCTACAAGTAGCACACATTCAGCTGACAGTCTTCTGACCAGATGGCCTTCCAGGAATCTGAAGAAGGCTATAAGAAAGCTGAGGAGGGACTTTGTAGGGTGTCAGGTATTGATAGGACTGTGGGGAATGAATCCAAGCAAGAGGAGGGCAGATTTAGATCAGATGTTAGGAAGAAATTGTTCACCATGAGGGTGGTGCAACACTAGAACAGGTTGCCAGCAAGGTGATGGAAGCCACATCCCTGGACATTTTTAAGGCAAGGCTTGATGTAGCTCACGATAACATGGTCTAGTGAAAGGTGTCCCTAACCATGGCAAGGAGTTGAAAGTGGATGATCCCTGAGGTCACTCCCAGCCCTAACAGTTCTGTGACTCTGAATCATAGAATCATAGAATGGTTTAGGTTGGAAGGGACCTCAAAGATCATCCAGTTCCAACCCTCCACCATAGGCAGGGACACCTCCCACTAGAACAAGTTGCTCAAGGCCTCATCCAACCTGGCCTTGAACACCTCCAGGGAGGGAGCAGCCACAACCTCCCTGGGCAACCCATTCCAGTATCTCACCATCCTCACTGTAAAGAACTTTGTCCTAACATCCCATTTAAATCTCCCCTCTTCCAGTTTAAACCTATTACCCCTCATCCTGTCATTACAAGACCTTGTGAATAGTCCCTCCCCAGCCTTCCTGTAGGCCCCCCTCAGATACTGGAAGGCTACCACAAGGTCTCCTTGAAGCCTTCTCTTCTCCATGGTAAAGAGCCCCAACTCTATCAGCCTGTCCTCATAGCAGAGAAGCTACATTTATCTGATCATCCTCGTGGCCCTTACAGACACATGCATTCACCCACCCATAAGCTGGAGAAGTTCATATGTTCAAACTAATCTCTACACTTTGAGGTCTTTCCTGGATCATGTATTCTGCGCCTTATGCTCCTTCCTCTCCCCCTCCTCCAGCAGTTCACAGAATCACAGAAACATTCATGTTGGAAAAGCCCCTCAGGATCACCAAGGCCAACCCATATCCCAACTCTTCAAGGCTCACCCTAAACCATATCCTCAAGCACCACATGCAAACGACTTTTAAACACATCCAAGCTTGGTGACTCCACCACCCTCTTGTAATGAGATGTGCACAACTGAACTCAACATTGGAGGGTGTAGCCCCATCAGAGCAGAGTCGAAGGGGACAATCCCCTCCTTGATCCTGCTGGACACAGTATTTCTGATCCCTGCCAGGATGTCTTTGGCTTCCTTGGCCACCTGGGCACACAACTGGATCATATTAAGTTCTTCATCTCTTATGATCCCCAGGTCGCTTTCTGCCAGAGAGCTCTCCAGCCACACTGTCCCATACCCGTAGCATTGCTTCCCTCCTAGTCTCTTCCAACAGCTCAGTCTTCCAGTCCAGCCTTTTTGTGTCATAGAATCATAGAATTGTAGAGTCATAGAATCATAGAATGGTCTGGGTTGGAATGGACCTCCAAAGGTCATCCAGCCCAACACCCTGCAGTCAGCAGGGCCATCCTCAACTAGATCAGCTTGCCCAAAGCCCTGCCCAGCCTCACCTTGAAGATCTCCAGGGATGGGGCCACAACCACCTCCCTGGGAAACCTATTGTAGTGTTCCAGCACCCTTATGGTGCAGAACCTGTTCCTAACACACAATCTCAATCTGCTCTACTCTAGTTTGAAGCTATTGCCCTCGTTCTGTCCCTGCAGGCCTCTACAAACAGTCTTTCTTCAGCCTTCTTGTAGCCCCTTCAGGTGCTGGCATGTTGCTATTAGCTCTGCCTGAAGCCTCCTCTCCCCCAGCCTGTCCTCATAGCAGAGCTGCTCCAACCCCCTGATCACTTTCCTGGCCCTCCTCTGTACTCACTTCATGAGGTCCATGTCCTTCCTATATTGACATTTCCTTGCACCCAGCTTGCTGTTTCCTGAGATTCCTCCTTGGCCTCCACCCAGAGGGATCATTGTTTTGTTCACTGAAGGAAAAGAGCTTGTTTTGAACCCTTCACTTCATCCTTGTAAGTGAGTGACACCTCTGAGCAGTGCTTTGAAAGATATGCACCATGTTCAGCCTCTCCCTCTTCCAGGTTATTTCTGCCACTCTGCGCCATCCATTATTCACTCAGTTGTGACATTTCTCCACACCTTTTCCAGGAGTTTTGAGAGATCAAAGAATCATAGAATGGTCTGGGTTGTAAGGACCTTAAAGACCATCCTGTTTCAAACACCCTGTCATGAGCAGGGCCACCTTCCACTAGATCAGATCAGTCAAGGTCTCATCCTTCTGAGCAACATGATTTAGTTAGGAATATCCCTGCTTATTGCAGGAGGATTGGATTAGTTGACCTTTACCAGGTCCCTTCCCAGCAAATGCATTCAGTGATTCTAGGTATGTATGTAAAGCCATCTTTGAGATTAAGCTACCAAGAAACCTCATGGCACTGAGTTCCTATTGAAAATTTTCCTTCCCTACAGGGAGTGAGAAAGAAATTTTGAGCAGCTGTGTGGAAGGGCTTTTGACAGGTGCTGATTGATGTAAGTCTGCAGTTTGAGCTTTAGCATAGGAAATGGAAGGACAAGCACACATCCAAACATGGCAGAGGACTAGATCTGACCAAGACTTAGAAGAACCTCTGTCTAAAGCCAGAGCAAGTGCCCCATTCAGAGCAAGTGAGGAGCTTGGTGGTGTCAGTTGTGAAATCATTTTATATCAGACTGCTGAAGCTGCACAAAAATTATCTCAGAACCATATGCAAATGGGCTGCAGCTTACAACTCTAGAGCTTTGTTGTTAAGGTATCATCTTGGAGTAGTGTAGGAAAGTTTATGATAAATAGTGTTGCATCCATGGCCTTTGAATTCCAGATGTAGGCTCTGCCTTTTAGGGGTTGTAGGAAATCTTGGGATTTTGACCAAAATAAGGACAGGAAGACATCTGTCTCATTCATTTACAAATGAAATGCAAACGCAGGTTCACTGCTGTGTTAGTGGAAAAGGAGCACATGGCAAAACACAGTGGCTTCTTTCAGTTACAGTTCACATGAGGGATCCTTTACTCCACAAAGCTGTTTTTAAAACAAAAGGGCTATGATTTTCTGTAAGTGTAAACCAGGAAACCTTCTGTCTGAAAAGGTAAAATGAGTAAGGGACAAATCTGAACTGTCCAGACAGAAGAAAAATCAAGTGAGAAAGAGAGAGAGAGAAAGGGAGACAGAGAGGATTATTTTTTTTTTTCTTTTCTTTTGTATTATAAAGTGCATGCAGAAAAAAAAATGTATATATTTGATAATTATTATTAAAGGTATTTGGCTGCCACCATCATTCTTTTTCATGTTTTATGTATGAAAATAGTTTTCTAAATAAAATGCTACAGGCTTTTGTTCAACTTGCTATTATGCAGATTGCTGCAGCACTGAGCGTCCAGCAGTAGGGAAAAGTAATGTAATGATGAAGAGAGACATCTTGGTATGAATTGCATGTACAGTCTTACTTTCTAGCCAGCATTTGCTGAAGCTGCCAGCCAGCCAGCCAAACACCACTCAGGTATCGTGATGAGTACTGAAAAAAGAAAAGCTAAGGATGGATTTGCTATTTTCTGTGAGCCCCTCTCTGGTTTTATAGGCTAGTTCATTTAGGCTCTGCTCCGAAATACCTTAAAAGGTAGCAGAGTATCCTGACTCCAGCAGTAATTTATTACACCAGTTAATCTTGTAAAATTGCCCTCTGGATGTAATAATTTGTTATTCTTTTATTAGGCCTTCTGCATACCATGTTTATCATAAAGATGTCACCAGTGTAATGCCTAGCAACCGGGATGATGTTCTGGACGTGTTTGCATACATTTTCCTGAGGGAGAGATCCGCCTTGTCCCTGCCTGGGAGAGCTGTCAGGGCATTCTGATGTACGAGGGATGAAAGGAGTCCCTGCTGCAGCCTCCAATGAGCTGAAGCCACAGCCTGAAAGCACCGACTTGGGCATCACTACGCTGTGTTAGAAAATGTGTCAATTATCAGATGCACTGCCTAAGGGCATCGCCTGGGCCTGGGTCATGAAACCATCGGGACTACATCGGGGTGGGGGAAGGGCAAAAACTGATGAGGAAGCAAGCTGAATTAATTGGCAACTAGGAGAACTCTATGCAAAAGGCAGATGGTATAACCCAGGCCCAGACACTTTCTCTCTTTAGCTCGTTCCAGCATCATCAATGAATATGGAAAGTCTAAAAATGCCTCCCAGTTTTGGCCCAGTACCCTTCTAGTCCATCCCTGCTTGTCATATTTTACTGACTTTTTTGTTGTTTTAAAAAGAATTAAGCCACAGAGCTATAAAAATAAAAGGAAACTAAGACCAGTATTTTATAGCCCTTTTTCTATTATTGCATTTCTTAGTATCATGTGCAACTGTTTGTCTGTGAATACAGAAGGGACCACTTAGCTGCCTGGCCCCAGGCTGCCTCATGAAAGCTTTATGCACCATTGCTGCAGTTTACCAAAAGGCAGGGATGCAGAGTTCGAGAGCACAGCTGATTCCTCTGCACACCTCACCTCCTGCCAAACAGCCTCCCCATTTCTATCTAGCAACAGAACTAGGAAGGAGAGCAGAGGTCCTCTAAATATCTGGCAGCCTGCAACTTTAGATGCAAAACTGAGTAGAAGTTTGCCAGATATAACCTGGGAGTGTAACACCTTGAATGTGAGCACTATGGTCCCATTTCAGCCTCTCAGAGGCCTGCAGAGGACCGTGGTGAGATACATGCCCTGACAGGACGGTAGGATTTGGGTACCTGCCGGAGGGTAAGGATTATAGAACCACAGTATCACAGAATGGTAGGGGTTGGCAGGGACCTCTGGAGATCAGCTAGTCTAACTGCCCCTGCTAATGAAGATGCACCCAGAGCAGGTTTTGAGCCTCCAGAGGACACTCCACAAATTCTCCAGGCAGCCTGCTCCAGGGGTCCAGAACCATCACAGGAAAGATGTTTCTCCAATTTGAAAGAGTTTGTACCCATTTCTCCTTGTTTTCTATACCTGGCCACCACTAAAAAGAGCCCAGTCCTCATGACTTCTTTTTATACTGATCCAGTTCCAACCCTCTGACATGGGCAGGGACACCTCCCACCAGCCCAGGTTGCTCAAGGCCTCATCCAATCTGGCCTTGAACACTTCGAGGGAGGGGAAAGCCACAGCTTCCCTGGGCTACCTGTGCCAGTGTCTCCCCACCCTCACTGTCATGAATTTCTTCCTCATCTGCAGTCTAAATTTCCCCTCTTCCAGCTTTAATCCATTCCCTCTCATCCTGGCACTGCCAGCCCCAGCTCTCCTGGAGCCCCTTCAGGTACTGGAAGGCTTCTTTAAGGTCTCCCTGGAATACTCTCTTCTCCAGGCTGAACAGCCCCAACTCTCAGCCTGTCTCCACAGTAGAGGTTCTCCAGCCCTCTGATCACCTTTGTGGCCTCCTCTGGACCTGCTCTAGCAGTTCCATGCCCCTCTTATGCTGGGGGCATTACACATCCTTACTGCCCCTCTGGGTTCTTGGCACACAGAGTTTCCTGGGCAACCATCTCCCACCTGCAAAGCTCATTTCTCACTAACCCATCTCTCTCTTAGGAAACCAAGCTGCTCACATGCAGCTCTTCCACATTGAAAAGCACCTTTCCCTTGCTGCTAGAACATGGCACTATGAGAGCTCTGTAATGGTTTGGCACTGAGTGTCAAGTCAGTGCTTTGATAAAGAGAAAAATCCACTTCTCACCACATGGATAACAAAAATTCTCCTTTCTGTCTGAAGAAAAGTTTGAAGAGGGACCAATAAATGTAATTCTATCACTTTTTCTGTTTGACTCTGCTCATTACAGAAGGACCTTTCGTTGTGCAGCAGAAGGTAGTTTTGTACAAGGTGGGTTGCTGGAACAAGCACACTGCTGCATGCAAGACACTCTGTAGATGAAAGGAAAAATACAGTATAGAATCTGGTGTTTGAAAACAACCTGGGAACTACAGCCAAGAACTTCTGACTTTTGCTTGGCTGGCTTCTCCACAGTCAAGACAGAGGGAGCCAAGAGCCCTGTTGAGATGTTCAAAACAGCTGAACACTGCTGTCTATGCTGTCCTTGCTCTCTCGCTTGGGAGCCTTCATTTGACAAATTCCTTGGACAGTCCCATCCAAATTCACAAGAGGTTTGCAAAACCATAAGCAGAAACAGACAGGAACTGTAGCACCTGTTGCATGGAAACGTCTACATTGTCAGAAAAACCCCAGCAACTCCTGACTCAGATTATAGCAGTGGTTATAAACAGCACCCAGGCACAAGGCAAGGGACTGTGGGTACAAACGAGAACCCAGGAAGTTTCATCTGAACTTAAGGAGAAACTTCTTTGGTCTGAGGATGCTGGAGCCTTGCAGCAGGCTGCCCAGAAGCATTGTGGAGTCTCCTTCTCTGGTATTATGGTTTCGGTCTTATCTTAATTTCATGTCTAGCTGTAAACAAGGAATAGGAACTTTCCAGAGAGGTTAAATTAAAAAAAAGGTAGGAAAGGTAAATAGTTGACTACTGGATGCAAAAAGAATAACAAAGAAAAATCTATATATAAATCCCTAAATATAAATCTCTATTCCTGCTGTGTCTAGCAGTAGTAGGGAGGTGACTCTCCCCTGGTACCCTGCTCTGGTGAGGCTACACCCTCCAGTGTTGCGTTCAGTTGTGCACATCTCATTACAAGAGGGTGGTGGAGGTGCTGGAGCCAGTGCAAAGGAGGGCAAGGAAGCTGGGGAAGCGCCTGGAGAATAAACCTGATGAGGAGTGACTGAGGGAACTGGGGATGGTTAGTGTGAAAGAGAGGAGGCTGAGGGGAGACCTCATGACTGTCTGCAGCTACCTGAAATGACCTTGTGGAAAGGTTGGTGCTGGTCTCTTCTCACAGGTAATTAGTGCTAGAACAAGAGTGAATGGCCTCAAGCTGTGACTGTGTAGGTTTAGACTGGATATTAGGAATTTTTTTTCATAGAAGGAGTGTTCAGGCATTGGAATGTGCTGCCCAGGGAGGTGGTGGAGTCACCAAGCTTGGATGTGTTTAAAAGTCGTTTGTATGTGGCGCTTAGGGATATGGTTTAGGGTGAGCCTTGCAGAGTAGGGATATGGGTTGGTCACGGTGATCTGAGGGCTTTTCCAACTTGAACATTTCAGTGTTTCTGTGGTTGCATTTGTTTGCTAACTGGGATTTAAAAACAGTGTATAAACAACTCCTTATTCTTTCTGTCCTTGGCTTCAGTCTCCCTGCAACTTTTCTCCTTGGCATTGCTCCCCTTATCTCTGTCCTTACCTTCTCACTAGTAGAAAACACTTGGGAAGTAACTGAATAGGGAGAAGGGAGCAGGTCCAGTTGCTGGGAACCCTTCTCAGTTTTGTCCCAGGAGGGTTGAGGAACAATCCAGGGGAAATTCTTGTGTTATTTCTAAATTGTAAATAATGATAAATATTTGCATATATCTCTTTGTACATTTGTGTTGTATCATATACTAGTAAATTTTAGCTTGCTGTAAATATGTTGCTTCATTTGCTTCTAACCTGTCTGAGGTGGTCTGGTAATTTTATTATGGGGCAATCTCAACCCACCACATTTGGAGACATTCAAAACCCTCCTGGACATTGTGATCCTGGGCAACTTGCTCTAGGTGAACCTGCTTTAGCAGTGGGGTAGGGCTAGATGTCTTCAGAGATTCTTGCTAACCCCCAGCATTCTGTGATTCCATCATTCTGCGAACATATTTCCAAGATACTTACAAACATTTCTGAATACTCTGATGATGTCTAAAGCCCACTGACTCCTACCCTCCAGTAAATAACTGAGTATGTCATGGAACAATGACTTAGGTGTCAGAATCTTTCTGTGCATCAGACTTCTAAGGGAACACAGAACCTATGAGCCACAGATGGGTCAGCCAGACTGGCACCTTAGTAATGTATAGAGGACCTGAAAGAAAACTGAAAGTAGCTGGACCAGAGTCATTGTAGGGAGAATGTTCATTCTGAAGAAAATCTACTTCCCACCTGACAAACATTTTAACAGCAAATCACCAGGAACTCCTCAGAAGCACATGCAGCTCTAAAATCAGTGGGAGCAAGCCTCATTTCTAAGTCCTGTGATTTGCAGTAATCAAGCCTGAATGTGGCAGGAGTAGGTATCCCTGTGCTAGATGACAGTCTGAGAGGATGTGAGGTAATCTTCAGGACAGACATAGATGAAAGGGAACATTTCTTACACTCCTGTCCACCTAGGTATGACTTTAGAAGGACTCCAGACTGTAAATCTAGTGACATTTGCCTTTGAATGTCTGGTCTAGGGAAATCCTGAACTGGAAATGTAGGTCAGCTTTACAGAGCTGAGATTTGACCCCTCTGTCTAAAGCAAAAGCTCTGCATTGCAGAAAGAAACACAAGACCATCAAGACCATTTATTCACTTTCTAGAGGAAAAAGTCCACCAGGCCCCATAAACATTGGTAGGAAGTAATGAAACATGTTTTTTTTAAATAGTCAAATAAAGGCACTAGGACATTCACAGCAACAGCTGCAAAAAGAGTATTCTGGGGTCGAGTGTCCATATGTAATTTTCTAGTTTATCTAAAGCACACAATTATCTTGCAGATGCAAAGGTTAAATAGGAACTATGTAACCTGGTGATCTTCCTGACTGCAGTTGTCTTTTCTGGACAGCTTTCTAGGAATATTTGCCAGTTCTGGTTCTGCTCCCCAGAGATGTCATCCATGAGACAACGTGGGTAAACAGTGAGAAGAAAATAATCACACTCTTCAGACCTCATAAGGAATTTGTGTGGCATTTATTACAATGCTGAGCATGAGNAAAAAAAAAAAAAAAAAAAAAAAAAAAAACAAGTTGGGGAGAAAAGAAGATGAGAATCTCCTATTTGGCCTGCTTCATCCTGCAAGTAGTGAAATAGACATGGGGGTTGCAGTCAGTGATCTTCAGAGGTACCTTCCAACCCTTGCCATTCTCTGTGCCTGTATGATTGCTGTTTATGCATCAGAGCAAGCTGCCCAAGAAAGTGGCAGAATCATTGTCATTGGAGGTGTTCAAAAGACATGCACACATGGCACTTCACCACATGGCTTAGTGGCCATGATGATATTGTGTTGCCAGCTGGACTTGATGATGATAGGGGTCTTTTCCAAAATTATTTTCTGAGTCTAGTTGGCCAGCTTCATCATTTAGACATATTGAAGCAGGCATTATGTCCTATGAGGACAGGCTGAGAGAGTTGGGATTATTCAGTCTGGAGAAATTAAGGCTCTCAGGAGACCTTACTGTGGCCTGCCAATATCTGAAGCGGGCTACAAGAAAACTGCTGAGTGACTTTTTAGAGTGTTGGGTAGTGACAGTTATGGATCCAGGTTAGAGAAGGGGACATTTAGATTAGACAGTAGGAGGAAATTCTTCACCATGACGATGGTGAGACACTGGCATATATTGCCCAGGCAGGTGGTGAAAGCCTCATCTCTGGAAGTTTTTTAATGCCAGAATGGATGTTGCTCTGGGCAGCCTGATCTAGTGTGAAGTGTCTCTGGCCATGGAGAAGAGCGGTTGGAATAGGATGATCTTTGAGGTCCCTTGCAGCCCTGACAGTTCTCTGATTAAAGTCTCAGGCCTACTGCTTCCAGGTCACTGGAAGCAGTAATAAAATTCTCCCTGATTTCAACAGTGAAGGAAAAGTTCTCAAGCTGTCTGAAGACTTCTGCCATTTGCAGTGAGCCAAAGAAGGCCAAGTGTTGCCCTACTAGAACTGACAGCCCTTCTGCTCTCTACAGCCTGAAGTAATCAAGTGTTATGTTACAAAGGCAGAAATAAGATGAGCTCAGCTTCCAATATATGTGTCAACATGATAGAATTCTGACAAGAAATGTGGGGCAATTACCTCTGAAATACACAATAATAAGACAGATCCTGTTCCCTCACGCCGGTGAAGAATCCTGCACCAGCATTGGGATTCAGCGCCTGCAATCACAACTGCTTTCCAGAGTGTGGCAAACCCCAGTTTGAATAAACAGACTGCACAGGATATGCAGCTCTGCTGGCACAAAGATGTTAATTTTGTCTTCTCTTTGCCTTTATAAGAATATTAAAAAAAAAAAAAATTGGTTTGAGTAAAGCTAAGTTGTAGTCTCGGTGTAACTACTAGTAAATATAGCAGCTATTTTCTAAGTATTGCTGTCATTTTCTTTGACTAAAGTTGCAGAAATTCTTTGAATTTTATATAGGGGACTAAATTTGTAATGGAAAATGATGTTTGATGGTGTTTAAATGCAGAGTGTGTCACTGTATAAAGCACAGGGCTCTTTTAAGTTGTGGTTTTTTTTTTTTAACTTCTTGACATGTGTCACAATTTGGAATTCTGCTCTCATGGGATAAATGCCAGATTACATGGTGTAGTATTTTTATCCTCTGTACTTTCACTGTAGAAGCATACAACATCAAAGAAGAGGCAGATCACTCACATCAGCAGAAAATGGAATAGGACTATAATATGCTTGCTTTGATCTCTCCTTCTAATAATTATCTTGGCTACATGCATACATTGAAAGTAAGATTTGAATTAATAAGGCCAAGAGACCCTGGAAAATGTAAGAAGGATATCTGAATACTAAGAGGGACTATCTTTAACAAGATAAACTGTAACTGAGCCTACAAAGTTGTGTATTGGTAATTTAAGGCAATAATCCTTAAATGTTATTCTTTCTCAAACTTGTCACCACTCTGCAGCAGATTCAATTGGTGCAATGCAGGCAGGATCTCTCCAAACCCGGATCCACCTGCAGCTGGGGAAGGGAGGGTGCTGTTCAGCTAGCACTCACTTGGGTTTCCCTAGGTTTCAAACAGGAGAGACACAGTAAAAAAAATCATTAAATTTATGTTTAAAAAGTCACTACCACACAACCTGTTATCATTTAAAACTATGCTAATATTGCCTTAGGAAAGATATTGCTTTTGATGTGGAAAGTAAATCAAATCATCCACACCCACACAGGATTTATGCAGAGGCAGGAAACATATTGCATGCCTGGTCAGTGGGTGTGCTACATTGTGTGTTGCCCAATGTGAGCAGAAATCACAACAGAAACAGGTTGCTTGTGTGTGGAGGCCTCAGATGGTCAATACAGAGCCATGGACACAAAGGGTTCCACATAGACATAGGAGAAGACTTCTTCACTGTGAAAGTGCTAGAGCCCTGGAGCACGCTGCCAAGAATGGTTGTGAAGTTACCTTCTCTGAAGAGATTCCAAACTGTAGTGGGTTTGCAGTGACCTGCCCCCCCACCTTTTAGAACCCCGGCTAAAACTCAGAAAAACACACTGGAAGTTAATAAATGAAGCTTATATTTACAGCAATGCAAATATACAAGCACATATTTACAAGATATAACAGATATTTACAGAAATATACAGTAAAAAGAAATACAGACACCACCCCCCTCCTGGAGACCAAAGGGATTTGGCCCCCTTCCAACCCCCACCACTCTGGGATTCTGTGAAGAGTGGAAACCTAGGGCTCCAGAGATGGAGCCAGGCTCTACTCAGTGATGCCAATGAAAAGACAAGGGTCAATGGATGGGAGTTGAGGCACAGAAATTTTCGTTTAAACATGAGTAGGACATTTTTTCACTGTGAGAGTGACACAACACTGAAACAGGCTGTCCATGGGGGTTGTAGAGTCTCCCTCTCTGGAGATATTCAAAACCAGCATAGATGCGTTCCTGTGTGATCTGCTCTACATGATCCTGCTCCGGCATGGGGGTTGGAAAGGATGAGCTTTCGAGGTCACTTCCAGCCCTGACATTCTGTGATTCTGTGATTCTACTTCACTTCTGATACAGGTGAGGTACACCAGAAGCTGAGCAGAGAGCTCTGGTGCTCTGATCCCCAGATGTTGCAGCTTCGCACAATTGTTTGATAAATCTTGGCTGAGCTGCTACCCATCATGCTCAGACAATGTCCCGTAGTGTACAAAGGGATGTGTAATGTGCCAGCCAGGCTGACTTCATCACAGTGTGAATTAAACAAACCCGAGCAAGCGTAGCAATGGTTAATACGCTGAACACGGGTCCCAGAAAGCCACCTGAACAAAGGGACTCTGTCAAAACAGCAGAGGCTGCTGTTGTCCTCCAAATCCCAGCCAAAGGTTAAAGATGTTCTTTTACAGAAGGGTTAGCTGGGCACACGTGTAGTAGATCAACATGCAAGAAAGACTTTGAAGAAATACTCTCTCTGCTGCAAACAGGCATGCTTGTCTCATCTGCTGAACTCACCTGACAGTGGATGGGAGTTGCAAGAGAAAAGGTTTGATGCAGCCACTGTGTGAGGAAGGCCTTTGTTCAGTTCTGAGAGCTGCACTTGTAATAGAAGCACAAGCCCCACTGAATAGCCATCCCTTGCAGCCCCACTTCAGCCAGAGAAACAAAAGGAAGTATTTGTGAGTGGGTGCAGGTATCCTGGGGACAGATGCCATTAACAGTGGGGTGTCTGCAGAAATGCACAGCATGCTTCAGCAGCCACAGATTATCTCCTGTCCTGAGCTTCTATGCTCTCAGTAGCTACCAAGCTCCCAACATCTGCCAAACAAAATTCAGAAACCTGATTGTTTTGTTTTTTTTCCTGACTTGCCAAGTTCTTTGCTAGTTTTCAGTGTTGGGGAATAGGCCACTGGAGTTAAAGCAGTGCTGGGAGCACATCCCATGTAAGCAAAAGCTGTTTCCAGCAGTTGTTAGACACTAGCTTTCTCCAGCTGCACAAAGCCTAGTTACAGCATGATAGAATTCAGTTTCCCATAACCCAGCCACTTCAGTAGAAATATCAGATTAGCCCAGGAGGACTTTAGGGAGCACTTCATGCTGCTCAGGTTTGGGAGGTAATTCAGCTTGGCTGCAACTCCTGAACACTGCCAAGAAAGGGTTAAGTTCAAGATTTCTTTCCAGTTGCACCAAATGACTGTGGCAGGTTGCTCTAATGGTGGGTAACATAAGACGTCCACAGAGGCTTTGGAACAGAGGATTCTTCCTCCTCCCAGCCAAACTTCAAATCCCAGATATTTAAGAACATCTCAAGCTTTTCTGCTACAAGGCAAGAGTATGGAGAGATGGGGAAAACTTCCTTTTAGTTACCTGTCCCAGAAACATTCCAACTGCTATGGTGAGAGGATACTGTGGTAAAGGGCATTCACAACACAATCTACTAGTGAGGGGTTTATTATACCTGTTTAAAATAGAACCCTTGAAGCTTACCACAGGAGAATGCTGCTCACAGGACTACCAGATTTCTGAACTTAGGAGACATAGAAAGTTTCTAGTAAATACTGGGCCCCACCCTTTGTAAGTGAACAACTATAGTGGGCTGACCCTGGCCATCAGCTAAGCATCTACACAATGACTACCTCACCACTGCCAGTGGGACAGGGGAGGCAACAGGAAAAGCAGAAGTGAGCAAATTTGTGAGCTGAGGTAAAACTGGTTTAGTAAGGCCAGGGAAAAGGGGCAAAACCGAAAGCCCCAAAGCCTCACTGCAAGTGATGCTTATCACTTCTCCAAGAAGATCCATGTCTACATTGCTGATCAGGACAGCATATTTCACGTGTTATGCCTTCAGCCAGCTCAGCTGTGTCCTCTCACAGCCTCTTGCCCAGCCCCAGCCTACCCACTGAAGGGACAGAGTGAGAAATGGAGAAGGTCTTGATGCTGTGCAAGCCACAGGCAAAACACTACTGCATTATCAACTCCGATTTCATCACAAATTCAGACCACCATACAAGCTGCTCTGGAGAAAGTTAACTGTATCTCAGGATGCCACCAAACATTTTTGCTCAAGGTTTGCCAGAGCTGATGACTCACCCTCTGGGGTTTAAAAGAAGAGGACTCAGGAGCAGTTTTTTTGTTTTTTTTTTTTCTGGAATAGATCAGTGGGACTGAGAAATTGCTGCCAGTTAATGCTCAGCCACACATTAGGGAAAGATGCAGAGTCAAAACTGTGTACTGTCAGTTGGTGAGACATTTGCCCTGGTGGGGAATGCTCACAGACAGCTGGGGTCTCAGTAAAAGAACTAGGAGAAGAAGGAGAAAATAAACAGCAAGCTGCTAGAACTCTTGATTCCACAAGGCAAGCTGTATTAAATGAAGGGAAGTAGTTAGAGAGGTCATTACATCTAGGAGCAGTGAGACTTACATACTTAGGAAATCTAGAAAGTCTTCAAATGTAATAGGTCAGACTGTGGGGGAGAAACACTTCCAGGAAGGAGCTTCTGACACATGTGAACCACACCAGAATAAAACATACAGAAATCCTGAGAGCCTACAGGGAATGGCAAACAAGTCTTCTGTTTATATCTAGATATGAAAGAGTTGTAAGAGCCAAGCTAAATTCATTGCAGATAGAGAATGGTAAAACAGAGGACAAATTGTTATTCCTCAACAGGAATGTGAAGAGGGAAAAATGGAAAGTGTGGTATTCATGGTGCGCAGGAAAGATAAAGGGTTTCCAAAACCCCACAGGAGAATGAAATGTGAAAAAATAATGAATTCTTCATCTCAGTTCTCAGTAAGGAGCTGATGCAAGAGACTGCAAAAAACGTGAACAGTCAGAGGCACAAAGACAGGAAGGCAGAAGGGAAACCACAAGGGAAGATTGTAGAGGGAATCTCATCTTGGAATTGTAAAGTTCCTGCTCCAGTAAAACCTCAGCCTTGGAGGAAAGTGAGGATTAACAGAAGAAGGGAAAGGGAAAGGGAAAGGGAAAGGGAAAGGGAAAGGGAAAGGGAAAGGGAAAGGCAAGGCAAAAGCAAGTTAAATTCTGATTCAGAAATGGATGGAGCACTAATTAGTGCAGACTTGTTTACCACTCCCTGTAGGCTCTCTGTTTTCCTGTGGTTTTTTTCCTGGTGTGGTTACTCCTTCAAACATGTCATCCCACCCAGGAAACAGGTACACAAGTAACTCTGCAAGAGAGGGTCAATACAGGGCTTTTATTTTATCAGTCCAGATATCAAGAATCAATCCTGCAAGTGCTCAGATTTCAGAACTCCAGTTAAGGCCATGATAGACTTCAGGTGCTCAGCACCCTTAGAGGCTGATCTTTGGAGGAACTGCTCATCAAAATGTGCATGCTCCTCTCCTAGCCTTACCAAGACCAACCTCACCTACCTGTTGTCCCCATACCAATGCATCCTACAAACATCAGTTTTCCTTCTCTTTCAGCAAGAGACTGGCCTGAATTTTCTCCTAATATGAACCTGTCTAATACCTTTCTCCTGAGAGACAGAGACAACAAACACTTCCATTTCATAAATATGTGGGGGGGAAAAAAAAAAAGTGTTTGTGATGAATTTCACATGTATCATCTGGCTGTTCAGTAATAACCACTATGCAGGGGGGTTGAACTAGATGACCTCCAGAGGTCCCTTCCAACCCAGTGCTTCTGCTATTCTATGTAGATATAATTTGCTTCTCTTCATTAAGGTAGAAATCTGAGTTTACAGCTTTACCTGCTAGAGCTGGTTGGTGACAAGCTCCTGCTTTGGTTACTTTAAATATATAGATTAATGTGCATTAATCCCAGGCCCACATATTTGAATCATAACTTAAGGTAACACTTGGAATATCTTCCATTCCTTTGGATTTAAACACATGTAAATGCCATGCTGACATTTTACAGGGGTACCTGCTCCAGGGTCCCAGGTTGGAACCCAGTCAGTAGGTGAATGCTGGGTGAGAATTTACAAATAGATGCCACATGCAACAAGTAACACTTGGAGAGTTTACTGTTCCAGAGGAGAGGAGGGGAGGGGAGAGGAGAGGAGAGGAGAGGAGAGGGAGGGAGAACAGTCTTGTGCGTTAGCTGGACTGGATTAAAAAACTCTGCTTTTGTACCAAAACACCAAGACCCGAGCGAAACTGGGGAGAGCAGGCAGCTGAGTGCACAAGGGTGGCACTGGAGGAGCAAGTGGTGAGCGTGCCAGAGGTGGGCACTTCCCAAACCAGAGCACAGAACTTCGGCCCCTCGTAGCATCTCCTGTACCTCCTATCAGAGAGCTGAGGTGAGCAGCTGCACTGCCATCTCCAGTGCTGGCCAACCCCCAGCCCACTGCTGCACCACCTCTGCTGCTCTCCACGTTGCTCATGTTAAGGCCATCA
>VWZI01011871.1:1818-107339 GCA_013396835.1 Psilopogon haemacephalus | reverse complement strand
TCCTTCCACTTTCTAGCCAGCCCAGTGAAAAACAAAATGTGTTCTGAGGTGATACATTGGGCCTCCTCCCATTGAAGCTAAATACAACCTTTTCCATTTGCATTGCCAACAGAAGATATATGACAAATTACAGACTCATTTTCTTGCTCCTTCATGTTCATAAAACATTGATAATATGATTTTTACCTTCCTTTTGTTCTCAATTAAATGAAACATTCTGGTACAATTAATGTGTTCATGCAATTTAGGTTTTCTTTAGAGTTTCTCTTCTCTTTGATTAACAGGGTTTTCCATCTGCTCTGAGAACCTCCTCCCCCCCCCCAGACTGCTATTCAGAATGTTTCATTGTGCCTGGCAGCTATCAATACAATTGTGAACCAATATCATTTTAATTGTTTCACTAATAACTTGTTTTAAATGATTCAACAGTCATCAGGAAAGATAAGTGCTCTTGTACCCTGCAGGCTCATGGGGACGATGGTATGAGGCAATGTAGGAGAGCATCGTATGGGAGTAATGAAACCATATGCAGAAGATAATGACCAAGCACTTGCCTTGCTGTAAAGATAAATAAAAACAGCAGACCTTCTCTCTGCTCCAGCACAGCATCCATTCCCAGCTCCCATTTCAATAATCAGACTTTCCAAACAGATTACTGCACAAATCCACACATGCAACACTTCCCACAATAATAACTGTGTGCTCCCATCTAGCCAGGCAGATGGTGAATGATGGAGTTAACGAGCTTTACAAATGCTCTTGTTAATTAACAAAAATTGTTACTTTCTCATTTGAGGGGGGCTTATAAATTAGACTTAATTACACCAGATAATTGCAACTGCCAGCTACTGTGCAACTCGCCCCCATTCCGTTTTTCTTCCATGGCAAAACCAACAGTCACAACCCTTGCCTATTTGTGTAGATGAATTTAATAAGCAAACAGCCCTTTTATGTTAACGGTTTACTGGCATTCATGACTTTGGCAGGAGAAATGTGCTGGGGGAGGGTTCACTAATGGCGGCACATAATCATATTAATTAAAATATAACTGCCATTTAAAGATTTGTAGTGTAGAATTAGAGCATGTTGGGAACTGAGAAAATCAAGCTAGAGTGCATATTAGCAACATTACTCTGTGCTCCCTGCACAGCGGTCTGCAACCTCATGTGTCATAAATGTAATTTATGAGTGCTGTTTTCTTTAAAATATATGGGGTTTAGCCCACTCATTAGAATGCAAAAATTTGCAATGTCTGCTTCAGAAGGTTCAAAATAAATTCACTTTGAGATGAGACCCATGATCTGATCTTAACAAATCCCTCAACAATGATTTTTTTTTATTGCCTGTATAATTTCTTAGAGTAAAACCAAGCGTTTGGTCCTTTGAAGATGGATTCCACAGTTTATTGCAAATGTAAGTCACACTACCACTATAAATTCTATATTATTAGGCATTTTATAATTCACTATCATTTTTATGGGCTCTTTAATAAATACAGACTTTTGTTTGTTTGTTTCTTTGGCTTTGGAAAAAAAAATTATGCCAAAGAAATTTCCCACTTTAGAGGTGGTTGTATTGAAAGGCAGTGTGGATGATTATTTTTTTTTTCTACTTTCCTGGATTTCCTTATTGATTTACAGGCATATTTTAATCTGAATTAATTCTACATCCACAGCTCCCACACAGACTGCTGAGGTCTATGTTACCTATGTGCTGCTATCCCAGGGAAAGTGTCTTCCCTCAGAATCACAGAGTCACAGGACTGTCAGGGTTGGAAGGCACCTCAAGGGTCATCCAGTTCCAATCCCCCTGCCATGGGCAGCAACATCTCACATTAGATCAAGTTGCTCAGAGACACATGCAACCTGGCCTAGAAAACATCCAGGGATAAGGCTTCCACCACCTCACTGGGCAACCTGTGCCAGTGTCTCAGCACCCCCATGGTGAGCAACTTCATCCTAATGCCTAACTTAAATCTCCCCTCCTCTAGCTTGGATCCCCTTCCCTGAGTCCTGTAACTACCTGGCACCCTAAAATGTCCCTCACCAGCTTTCTTATAGCCCTCTTCAGATACTGGAAGGTCACAATAAGGTCTCCTTGGAGCCTTGTATTCAGCACCAACCTTCTGACCATCCTTATGGCCCTTCTCTGGACATGCTTCAACACCTCCAGAACTTCAGAACTTTCTTGTAATAGTGGCTCCAGAACTGGACACAGTGCTCTAGGTGGGGTCACAGAAGAGCAGTGTAGACAGAAGAGCAGTGTAGAGGGAGAGAATCACCTCTCTTGACCTGCTGGCCACAATTCTCATTTTGCAGTCCAGGATATAGTTGGCTCTCTTGGCTGCATGAGAGGCATCTGAGAGACAGGAGACAAGGAAGTGGAATCAAATTAATTTCTGAATTTCCACCACTCCAGAGGCAATATAGTACATTGCTTTACATATATGTGTATACGTTTATGTGCTACAGCACCTAGCACAAGTGTTTTGTGTGTGACATTTTCTCCAACAGCACCCCAGGGTGAGAAGTCATTGCTGTGTTGTACCACCTGGGATGGGAACATTGTCTTTCCATGCTGCAGAGCACCAGAAGAACTTTAGACTCAAATATCACACCAGAATAACTTTGTAAATGGCTATAATATGTGTTTGTTTGCACTCATTTTCCCCTTAAAACTGAGGAAATCCCAGTCCCTCTGGAGGCAGAGATAACATCCCATCACCCTGTGTGGGCTGCTTTATCTCATAGGTTAGGGGATGCTCAGCCAGCGGGATGTAGTGTGGTACCCACAGGGCTCGGCTCGGCAGGCTGACAGCCTGCAATTGGAAGTGGCACTGCTGTCTCTTATTATTCCAAAAGGAACTGGCACTGGGGAATAGTTCAGTAGCTAGCAATCGGCCCCTTCTGACTCTTCAGCTGTTAGGAGAGATATTGTGGTCTGCTCATAGATGACATTAGGTGGAATAATTTCAATTTCAGCCCCCACTCCTATCCCAAAATCCATGCCCTAATCTCTGTATCTTATCTGGTGTAATTGGCATGCCTGTAATGGTTGTTCCTAAGGCTGACTCCAGCTGTAACAATACATTCCAATGTTTTGATATTAGCACTGCATGTGATCATGCAGGAATGATGGGCAATCACTGACAGACATTTGAGCAATTGCACCATATTTTATTGACAGTTTTTCAGTGCAACTACACATTAATTACAGGAGAGGGGATCAGAGCAGGGAGGATGATACCATTCAGAGCATAGCTGAAATGAAATCTTTATAAGCTAATGTTCTGAAGGGGAATAGTTCAGATTAAAACTAGAACCTTACATTCTTCATTCTAAGTTAGAAATCTGTGGTGATAACCATAAAATAGATTGCCATTTTCATCAAGTCTGCCACAAGTTTCTCTATAAACCAAAGTGGGGTTTCAACCCATTGACAGGGTGCTTGAAAGTTAGCTTTTTCTTATAAACAAAGGAAACGTCATAGCTTCAGAATTTACCTGATGAAGTAAATCTGGGCCTGGATAACCATGTCCCAAAGCAAATCCACTCGGCATTGAAAGCAAGGAAGTTTGGGTTTAGCTGACCAGCACCTCTTTCTTTTTCTTCTTTCCTCTATTACAGTAATAATCTCCCCAGCAGCTGCTAAAGAAAACCTTGAATCTGGTGATTTCTATTCCATATGACTCCTGATAACAAAGGGCCTGCTTCAATATCCAGTGAATGTAACACAGGTGAGAGGAAATTCAGAAAATCAGAAAAAGCTTTGAATAGCTGACAGAATCAGTTCCCAAAGTTTCAGCAAAGAATTTCCTGCTGTGAGAATTGCAAATAAGCCACTTCATTTTCTGCTCAGATAGTCTTTTGCCAAAAATAATAACTAGCCAAATTGAATTTATGTTCAGAGGCCTCTGCCTGAGAAGAGAGGACACTGGAGGGGAGAGAAGTGAAGAACCTAGTGTGGAAAACACATGCTCAGGTACACCAGTACCTTCTAGTCATCCTGCCCATGAACATGGGTTAGAGGACAGCAGGAGATAGCTGAGGCTGAGGAAAAGGCAGGCAAGGAGGATAGGGAGTGGTTCTGGGAAGAACAGGCAATAACTTGTTGAGGTGGGGAGCAGGGGCTGTGTTCTCTGGGGCAGTCAGGAGGAGCAGTATGTGCTTCTAGATCTACCCACCACACAACCACTCTGACAGCAAGCCCCATCACCACTATCCCTCTGAAAGATCTTTCATATTAGAATTTGTAGATTGCCCACAGCCCTTGGCCACCAGCCCTGAACTGAGTATTGCACCACCAGGGTGGGTGTCCCTTTCTTCTCTCCTCTCTCACAGTCTTTTCCCAGCTTCAGTGGCTGGTAGGTGACCACCAGTGAAGTGTTTATGGCTCTGGACCTCTGTGTTCACCCTGCTCCCATATTTTTCAAGGCCTTCACTGTTATCACACATGTTAACACCAGGAGACACCTGGTACCATGCTCCAGTGCACACAGCATCTTCTGTAACAATTTGGCAGCAAGCATGATGGGCCAGGAGTATAGTCTGCCACAGCTAGGACAAGGCAGATAGCACAAGGTATGTGGCTAGTGACCTGCAAAAATAATCCAGGTTTTACTGGGCTGTGGGGCAAGCATAATTTTCTGTTCTTTACAAAATAACAAAGATGCTGGGAAAGCACAGGATCATGGGAGCCTGGAGGATCCTAGGGGTTGGAAGGGACCTCTGGAGATCTTCCAGTCCAACTTCCCTGCCAGAGCAGGATCAGAGAGCCCAGCACAGGTCACACAGTAACACATCCAGACAGGGCTGGAAAGGCTCCAGAGAAGGAGACTCCATAACTTCTCTGGGCAGCCTGTGCCAGGGCTCCAGGACCCTTACAGTCAAGAAGTTCTTCCTCATGTTGAGGTGCAACTTCCTATGCTGCAGTTTCCATCTATTGTCCTTTGTCCTATCCCAGGGCTCGAGTGAGGAGAGGCTGTCCCTGTCCCTTCCTTCCTGGCCGCCAGCCCTCAGATATTTATAGACATTGCTCAGGTCTCCAGTCAGCCTTCTCCTCTCCAGACTAACCAGCCCCAGGGCTCTCAGCTTCTCTTCATCAGGCAGTGCTGTAGTCCCTTCAGCATCCTTGTAGCCCCCTGTCAGACTCTCTCAAGTAGATCCCTGCCTCTCTTGAACTGGGAAGCCCAGAAATCCATGTACCCTGGAAAAACACAAAACTCCCAGGGGCTTCTGTTTTCCCATCACCACTGGACTTCTATAATCCAGGTTTAGAGAGGCAGTTGTGCTTTCCTCCCATGGAATTTGGCTCAGATATTGTATTATTGAAGCACAAAACTACTTGTTCACGTTGGCTGTTTTTTCGTGGCCTAATCATTGGTGAAATTTGATTACCTCTAGTTGTGTCATCTCATGCCCTTGTCAAGGTGAGTGCCAGGGCAATTGACATGGAAGGAGGGGCTGTGAAAGGCCAGCACTCCCCTGCAATGCCATTTCCTTCTGTAGTGAGTGCTGTCAGACATGGGGAGGCTCAGTTGTCCAGAAGAGAAGATGTAAATCCATTAGCATGGCACTCAGCCCAAACAAAAGCACCAGACAGCACAGCTGGTGAAGCAAAGGTGCTTCCTCCTGTAAATCAGGCCAGTTGGTCTGCCTCAACCAAGCAAGATGCTGTTCAGTACAATGAACCCATGTCTGCAAGAGAACACTGGAAGAGCAGAGTCCAAGACATCCTGCAGCTCAATTAACTCTCCAGAAAACTCCTCTTTCATGATTTCAGATCAGTTCTGAGCTTGATCCATAGACAAGCAGGCAATTCCTTGCTTCCAGCATTGAGGCTTCACCTGAGCTGGCATTACTGGAGCAGAAGAGATGACTCATAGAACCATAGAATCATAGAGCAGCCCAAGTTGGAAAGGGCCTTCTGTCCAAGCTTATGTGGCAAAGGGTTCCTAGATGAAATTATCTAGCACCCTATCCAGTTGTGTCTTGTGGTGGGGACTCTACCAAATTGCTGGGGAGGTTATTCCAGTTTTTCCTCACTCTGAAAATTTTTTTTCTTCTGCTGAGATAAAGCATCTCAAATGGTGCAAATTGTGCCCATTGCCTCTCATCTTCTCCACGTGACTTTTCATGAAGAAAGAACAGCTGTTCTCTTTGTAACTTCACCTAAATTACTGGAATACCATGATGAGGTTTCCCCTGAGCCTTGTCATCTCCAGGGTGCAAAGCCCTAAGTCCTTCAGTCTTTCCTCACTGGGGAGGTTTTCTGGCACTTTTATCATCTTTCTGGATTTCATTTGGACCCTTTCCTTGTCTGTATCTTTCCTGAACTCAACACAACACTGTAGGTGCAGCCTGATGGGTGGTGAGTAGAGTGGGATGACCACATTGCTTTCTCTTCTAGTAATGCTCCTGCAGGCACACCCAGGATCCAATCTGCCTTTGTAGCTGCAGCAGCACACTGCTGACCTTTTCATCTTGGAGTTGTCCCCCAGCACCCCTCAGGTCCCATTCAACAAGGCTGCTCCCCATCCACACAGATCCTAGCCAGGCATAGGACTTAGGACTTACTGTTGTAAAACTTGATACTGTTCTTGCTTGCCCTCTCTTCCAGCCTGTCCAGGTCTCTGTGTATGATGGCTCTCCCTTCTGAGGTGGCATCCACCTCTACATCCACTTCGGTATTATCAGCAAACTTGATACAAGTGCTTTCAGTCCCACTATCCAGGTAATTTTTTAAGATGTTGAATAGCTTGAGACCCAGTATGGATCCCTGGAGCACCCCATTTGTGCCAGACTGTCAGCCTGAGGGAAGCCTCCAGACTGTACCTGGGCAGTCAATTCCAGTCTCCCTGCCATGGGCAGGGACACCTTTCACTAGACCAGGTTGCTCAAGGCCTTCTCCAGTCTGGCCTTGAACACTTTCTGCAAGAAATCTTCCACAACATCTCTGGGCAACCTGTTCCAGTGTCTGACAACACTCACATCAATGAAAATATTTAATAATCTGTAACAGAGTCTCTGACCCCCTAATTCCCTAAAGAAATGCTAAGAGAATCAGATTCCTTTTTCCTAACTTACAGACAGCCCCCAGTGATCACAACAGAATCACTTCAGCTTTTCAGCTGAGGCTTTTGTCACTACATATTTCTCAGCTAGAGAGGTGGCCTCTCACTTTGAATGTCTTTAATTCAAAGCCTTTAGCATTTTACCATCCAACATCAGCTGAACAGTTTCCATGAAAGAAACCAAACCTACCCACTCTGTGAATCCACAGCAAAACTAATGCAGAAATCCTCCTTTAATCAGCAGATCTTCAGACAGAAAAGTTTTCCTAGACAACCTTTTAATGACACTGGCAGTTATAGTGGCAACATTTCTAAAGGTCATGTTGGAACACTCAAATGTCATCAAGATGGTAACACCAGCACCTAACGGAACTTCCCTAAGTCCCTGATTAACCACAGGCCTTGTGCAGATGATGTCCAGGTGAGCACATGGAGCTAGACCCATCCTGGGCTGCAAAGAGGACAGAGAGCACTCACTGCAGGTAACTACCTGCAGACACAGGAATGGTCTCACAGGTAGGTAAGTAACAAATAGACCCACACACTATCATATAAATTATATATTATTATATATATTATACATGTGATGTTATGGATGTTGAGAAATTCTCTGTCCTGTGTTTGGTACTTACATAGAATCAGTCTGGAAGGAGTTTTTCAGTCTGGAGAACAGAAGATTCTAGGATGAGCTTAGAGCCACCTTCCAGTATTTGAAGGGGCTACAGGAGAGATGGGGAGGGACTTATTACAAAGGCATGGAGTGACAGAGAAGGGATAATGGTTTCAATCTGGAAAAAGCTCAACAGAGCTCAATGTTAGAAGCAAATCCTTCCCCATGGAAGGTGGTGAGGCACCATGTTACCCAGAGAAACTGTAAAGACTCCAATCCTGGAAGTGTTCCAAGCCACATTGGATGGAACCTCAAGCAACCTGGTCTAGTAGGAGATGTCCCTGCCAATGGCAGAGGTTTGGAACAGGGTCGTCTTTGATGTCCCTTCCAAGCCAACCCATTCCATGATTCTATGAGCTGAAGCATTCTCGTCTGCTTAGCTGTAAATGACAAGCAGTATTTATACACATTTTGGTAAATTTTAGGTGTCTTTTGATGAAAACCTACTGAAAACACCCACTAAAGAAATGCCACAGATACTTTGAAAGTCTTTTCCTTTGGGAGACATCTGCAGTGGCAGATGCTGCTGTGAGTCATTTGTTCCTAGTTGCTGGTTTCTCAGCAACCCATCATTATCTATCGGCAGTGCGAGCAGAGTGAAGGGCAATAGCTGAGTCTGGACCACTTGCCTCTGCAGAAATGCTCCTCAAGTTTTCTCAGAGGAATTTCATCCTCAGTCTTTTTTTCCCCAGGACATTTTCCCCATTATACCATTGGGTAGAGCAAAGAACTCAAATCAAATCTAGGAGATGGCACAGTGAGTGCAGCGGTTCAGATGCAAAGAGAGGTGCTCTGGAGCTGTTTGTAGGACACAACTGGTGATTTATTCCTTTGGAGAGGGCTGTGAGAATAAACCAGAATCCAACATCCTCTGATGTCACTCAAGACAGCTCACATCAGGGCAGGCTAAAGCATGGCATTACCTTGTGATAAAATGACATTGATAGCAGCTAGCACAAAATTCTCTTTTCCAAGCTAAACTGAGGAAGAGACACATTAGGAAATTAAAATTTCTTTCTTTTTTATATTATTTATGCTCCTCATTAAAACCAACCAGAACAATGGGCTTAGGAGTAACTCAAGTGAGGGGAAAATGCGTTCTTCTTTCTTCTGGCATTTGTAGACTCCATCAGCTGCTGAAACTTTCTGTTCACTGCAGAACCATCCACTGTCTATAGCCACACCCATAAGGGAAGAAACAAAATCTATTACAGAGCTCAGCAAAATATAGCTCTGTACTTTACATTTGCTACTCATCAAACCATGGGAGAACTTTCTTTCCTTTCCAAAAAATTAACACCTTCTAAGCACTGAATTACCAATGATCCATTAGCCATTTCTTTGGAGTCACCTGTTTCCTAAGCAGACAGATGCCATGCAAAAAGGAGGTGTTCAATATCAACACTTTCTACACTCATTTCCTCCATCCATTTTGATTTTCAAATTTTTCTGCTTCCTGAAAAACTGATCTGAAGAAAAATTGAAAAGGATAGAAATTCAACAAGAAAACAAATGGGAATGATCTTCCAGTTCCTCAAGGGGGCCTACAAGAAAGCTGGTGAAGGACTTTTTAGGGAATGGATTCAAGCTAGAGGAGGTCAGATTTAGATTAAATGTTAGGAAGAAGTTCTTCACCATGCAGGTGGTGAGACACTGGAACAAACTGCCCAGGGAGGTGGTGAAAGCCTCATCTCTGGAGGTTTTTAAGGTCAGGTTGGATGTGGCTCTGGGCAACATGATGGCAGGGTGGTTGGAAATGGATGATCCTTGAAATCACTTCCAACCCTGAGAATTCTGTGAACAAAGAAAAAGCAAAAGGGGATGAATGATGCAGGGAGGATTTGCATTGTCACTGTCTCATGGCACAAGGGAAAGAGGACAGTCAGGGATACTGAAAAGCAACAAATTCAGAACTGAGACAGGGAAATACTTCTTTAAACTACACAGGTAGGATGTTGTAGAGCCCATGAATATAGCACTATATGAAGTGAGACTGGGGTTTATATGGATGATAAAACTCCTCCTGGTTATAAAAATGACTATGGAGTTTAAAAAAATAGTATGGATGAGATCCAGAACAGAAGAGAAAGATTTCAAAAGAGCTCTAGATTTTAAGACTAGTTTCTCTCACTTTCCTCAGGGGCACTTAGGACTCCTGTCAGGCAGCAAGTTACATCAGGTGAGCCACAAGTCTCACCCAAGCCTTCCTGCAAATGCTTCTGCAGAACAGGAAATCAATTCCCGTAAGGTGGTGTTCAACAGCAATTATCAGAGTTGTTGCTACAAATTAGAAACTCCCTGTAAGGTGTCACAGGGCTTCTTAGTGTGAACCAACATACAAAAAGATTGCAGCCCATTACTGCTCTTAGGTGCTAACTACAAATAACTCTTACACAGATGGTTTTGTTTAGGGTACAACATCCCACACCCTGCTCTTGCTCACTGAGAGGGAAGACTTTGCAGCAATCACTCTAAAAGCACAAATTTCCATTATTCATTCTTAGACATCAAGTGAAAATAGATTTTGGTGAACAGTCTCATGTAGGCCAAGCTGTTGAAGGGTATCAGTATAAAATAATTTCTGACTAAACCAAGTCTAGACCATGTTTCCTGCTTTGTCAGGCTAATTCTGATAGCTTGGGCACAGAAACCTGTGATGGTCTAAAAAGACTCACAATGAGTCTACCTTGGACACAGTGTTGTGGAAGGCCAAAATAGGCCTAAACATGTCCTGGCTTGTCCAGACATCTTTTCTGTTTCCCCTCTCTTCTGCTGTTAGGGGAAGCAACTGCAGGAAAGCAAGACAAAGGTCTGGCACCACTATGTCTCTTCCAAGTTGTAAACAGGGTACCTGCATGTGTTTATACACTTGTGTTCTGCCCTAAAAGGGGTAAAAGTAAGTCCTAACTTTACCTAATTTGGTCAAGCTTAGCAAACTGCCATTCTGATTGGCTGATCTGTGGCCAAAGGATCTATTAGTCTCTGGACGCATTGATACAAAGAGATGAGCAGGTAAAGGCAACGTGCTCTGCCTTAATATGCTTCTGCCTTTGCTTCTGCCTCATTGCTTTCTGCCATTGTACCTGCCATGCTCTACCTGCTACATAATAACAATTCCTGATACTTTGGGTTTGTATACCTTGAAATTGCATTGCCTCAAGTTTACCAGGGAATAGGCATTCAGTGCCTTCACACAATAGGCTCACTTAGCCAGCGACATTGTGCTTATTTGCTCATCTGCAAGACATCCTGTCTGCACCTCTGCAAACCTCTGTGCCATGTCTGGAGTCCAAGAGGAACCAGGATCAGGTCAGAGATTGTCTGTCTCTGTCCCAGCACCCTGCTAGAGCCTGGGAAGGTCTAGATGCCTCAACAGCTATCAAGACACAGACAGAACTCCCTGCAAGTTCCTGTCTGGAGACTGTAGTTAGCCCTGGTAGGCTGGAGATAATATTTTGTGAGTAAATATTCGGTAAGAAATTCCCTAATTGAATCCAAGTGCCTTCTGCCTTAAGCACAAAGGAGCTTCTCAAGTCCCTCCAGTGGGCAAGAGGTATAATTGACCACAAGAACCTCTCTTCCAGTTCTAATAGTTTAATGTTTGTTTAATGAAAAAAATCTTGCACCATACCACCACCACACACAGAAACCCAGTCAGACATCCCTAATGGTGAGAGAGAGGCCAAGGATTCACACTGACAGATGCTTTCCCTAAGCACTGTGGCACCGACTTCCCTTGGTGACAAGAGACAGGGCTATGTTTTATGACTTAGAGATTCATGTTCTCATAAATTTCACAACTTTTTTTTTTTTTTTTTTTTTTTTTTTAATGTATGAAGCCCAGGATTTGGCATAACATTCTTTTGTAAAAACTAACCAACCAAACCTCATCGTAAATTTTGTACACAAGCAAATAAACCTCAGGACAACAGCTCTCTCTGCTCAGTGTTTGCCATGCAGATCTCTCACAGAAGGAATTGCCTCACTGTGTCTTAGCAGACAGTGCTGACACCAACAGAGCCTTGTCAGTTACACTTCTACAACTGAATTACTACTTGATGTGTTTCACATCTTAAAGGACTTGGGCTAGGTGGCCTTTAAAGGTCCCTTCCAACCCAATGAGTTCTATGATTCTTTGACTTGGTGCTTTCACATCAAGGGAAGTCTGGAGCTAACAAACAGACAACAACAAAAATAAATAATCATTATTTCTGGCACTTCAAGTATGATTAGTATTGTTAGGAGAAAACTATTGAAAAGCACAGACCTATTGAGCCTTTGGGGCTTGGTTTTCATCAAACAATAACTGGGAAAACATAGGGGGGTCAGGTTTTTGTTATCAGTGCTTGTTGCCTTTTGTTGATGCTGTTTGTTGGCCAGTTACAGAACTGATAACCATGCCCAAATCTGCTAATCTGGGATGTGGAAGTCTGGTACAGGCAGATCTTTGATGCCTACCTCAGCTTCTGCAGCATCCCACAGCAAGCACAGCAGAGGGCAGCTAGAGCTGGTGAGTGTCTGCTGCAACATAAATGCAGAATCAATGGGATAGGAAAAAAAAAACAAAAACTGTGTTACCCTTTCAAGCACAAAAAGCACAGATTTACTGAGCAATTAAAAAGCTGGGGTGGGCAGAAATGAGGTATATTGGCAGACTCAACTTGAAAAAAAGAATTTACATTTGGGATCACACAGGCACACTACATGATTTTATGGAAACACACCAGTTAACAGAACAGCTGCCACATCATGTGGGCTTCATGCTGCCAAGAGACCCTTATGAATGTATCTCACATTAGCAGAACATCTGACCCATTTTCTCAGGGTTTAAAATNTAAAAAAAAAAGATACAAAGCAGGTTTAAAGGCTGGGTTTCAGGATCTGGGCCAAAGGAGACTGAGGAGATGATGGGAACAGAACAAAGTGCTACAGAAACGACTGGAAACAAGATACAGTCCAAAGAGGCTAGTGAGAAGGAAGTCACTTGAGGTAGAGTGAAGAAAGCTATGTGGATGCCTTGGAAGGGGCCCCACTTCAAAACATTGTTGATCATTGTGAGGATGGCATCTCCTTCTGTTCATCTGTATGTATACTCCTTACTGAAAGTGCCATTGGTTGGAGAAAATTAAGAGTTCTCGGACACTTCAGCACTGCACATTCCTGGCCACGTTAAGATTTCTTAGGAGCAGGCATATTTCTGTTGCCTTTCATGTCTGCATTTTTGCCAGATCTCATGAAAGGAGCAGAAATTAAAGACTGATGGAAAATTCTTCAGTAATCCAATATGTGCTATCCCTGTAACTCAGACACAATCTAATGAAGACCCCATAGGTTGCCATGCGTGTCAAACCACACTTGATGATTCAGGCATTTCTTAGGAGAATTAAAACTAAAACTCAGGTGTGAGAGATAATTTTTAGGCAAATTATTCACTTGTTTAAAAATTAATCTTCAGAACAGAGAGCTGTTCCTGAGTTCTAGCTAAAGTGAAGGACTAGTTTTAGATGAGACACCACAAACAAAAGGTTTCAGATATGGTGAAGCAGTTGCTGCTGTGCATTCCTGATACATACTGTTTCTGAACAGGTTTTATGTCCAAAGGGAAGCTCTGCCTTTGCAGTAACTGATTATCTTCTCTGCTTTGCCCCCCCCCTTCTTTTATGACTCCGGTACCCAAGTGACCTGAACCTTAACCAGATTCAAATGTCTCCTCTGTCTCTGGAGACCTGAACAGCCTGAAACACCTTGTCTGCTGCTTGCTCAGGGAAGCCTTCTCCAGAGGGGCACAAGTTATTTTAACAAAGGGTTTTCTCCAGATTCATAGAATCATAGAGTGCTTTCGGTAGGAAAGGACCTTAAACACCATCTAGCTCCAACTCTCCTGACATGGATAGGTGCACCTCCTACTACAACAGCTTGCTCAAGGCCACATCCAATCTGGTTTTGAATGCTTCCAGGTTTTGAGCCTCCACAGCTTTTCTGGTCACTCTGTTTCAGTGTCTTACCACATTTGTGGGGAAAATTTTCCTCTTAATGTCTAATCTACTTATCAATTTAATTGTTTCTTATTATTGTTCCATCTTGAATGATCTATGTGAACAGTGACTGATCCATTTGGTAAATTTCATGCAAGTCAGGAAAGGTGTTCAAATCCACAGCTAGAATTTAAATTTAATACTTAGACAGCTTAGTCCAGAATCACAGTATCATAGGATCCCAGAATGGTCTGGGTAGGAAGAGACCTCCAAAGGTCATCAAGTCCAACTCCCTCTGCACTCAGCAGGGACATTGTCCACTAGATCAGGCTGCCTAGAGCCCTATCCAGCCTCACCTTTAATATCCCCGGGGATGGGGTCACAACCACCTTCCTGAGCAACCTACAGCAATGTTCCAGCACCCTCATGATGTTCTGCTCTAGTTTGAAGCCATTGCACTTGTCCTGCCCCTGCAGGTCTTTGCAAACAGTGTATCTGCAGCCCTCTTGTAGCCCCCTTCAGGTAGTGGCAGGCTGATATCAGGTCTCCCTGGAGCCTTCTCTTCTCCAGACTGAACATCCCCAGCTTCCTCAGCCTGTCCTTATAGCAAAGGTATAATCATTTCCCCTGATCATTTCCATGGTCTTCTCTAGATCCTCTTCATTAGGTCCACATCCGTGCTTTGTTGAGGACTCCAGACCTGTACACAGTACTCTTGGGCAATACTTCTGTGGTTTGAATTATTTGTTTCATTTTTCTTTTCTCAACATTGCCTAGCAATAGGAAGTTAATTTCTGGTTTTATGTACCTGATGGAAAATGTACTTCAGATTCTCTCACTGAAGTCTTGTCACCAAAGCACAGCCTCAAACCTTAACAAAACCTTCACCAGCATTATGAAATGGTGACAAGAGGGTCCTCCACAGATGCCTTTGCAACAGGTTGAGCACTGTGCTACTAGACTGTGACTGAATTCTCCAGAACCTTGAATCCACAGAATAAGAAAATAGCTCCTGCCTAAGAGTGAAGGGTGGGCAGCACCCTGTAGAAGGTGACTAGACACTAGGAAAACTGGTTTGGTATGGCCTCAATGCACATGTATGGACCTGCAGTGGTTGTCCATGGTATCTTCTAGCTATTTCTCTAAACAAAACATTTATCACTACTTCTCACAGAATTGTAGAGGTTAGAAAGGAGCTCCAGAGACCCCCTTTAGCACTGAGATTCAGCTTTGTTTTTCACAGCTGTTTTTATATCTAGCTGTCATTGTGTAGGACTGCAGGTGCTGTATTGCCATTTCTTCAGCTGCTCTTGCACCTTGGTACATGGGCCTCACCAGGCAGAATATTAACCACTGGCCATTGCTATTGTAATGTATATCTTCTCTATCCTTCTGCTCTGACCTAAGTACATTTTGTTACACAAGCATGGAATTTCATTTACTTCTGAGAACCCTGGTGATTCATTAACAGGGATATATCCTTAGTTTTCATTACTGTAGCTCTGACTATAATTTGCAGATGATTCTGTGGGTATCTTTTCCCTTCCCCATCTTCCCTTACAGCACATGTAGTCTTCCAGTGTGACTGGAATGGTTATATCAGAGAGATATCTTAAATCATTTCTCCTTTCTTTGGACTCAGTCTTTTTTATGCTTATCTATTCTGTCTTTCATTTAAGGCTTCCCACACACACTTTTAATTGTACATGGCTGGTTTTAAAGTGGGTAATCATTTCTCACTGTGGTGCCTTTAACTACTTTAGAAGGCTTTCTCTAATTCCTTTAATATTCAGAGAATCACCAACACTGCAGGATCTGCTAAGGTCTTAGCAGTCCAGTGAACCTCCTTCTAGGAACAGCTCAGAAATAATGCATTTTCTGTGCACCAGATAAAAATATGCATGGCATTCCACCAGCCCTGATCTGGGGAGCTGTTTCTGATTACTGATGGAGAATTCCCTCTGTTCTTCATTAAAGACTGAGATTCTTTTAAAATGCTTATTTACGGTGGCAGTCCTAAGGGGCAGGCTATATGTTTAACTGCCTACAGCTTCAGATCTCTTTCAACATGAGGCCAGCTCTGTGTAAGGTAACTTGGTGGGTGAGTGGTGCCACATTCCTGATCTGCCTATGGGATAAAGCAGCCACACTCACTATGGCATGGCTCATTTATTCCTATGTCATTAGCGTTAATGAGCTTTGCATGTATACATCAAGGGCAAGAGAATCGTAGCTTCTTAGGCTTAAAGTTATGTGTTCAGGGGTCCTCTGTCTGGCTTAGGCTCATTCTTTCTGAGCCAAATCCTTCAAGCCTGTGAAAAGCTTGAGTAAGCAGGCCATGTGTGAGGGATATGTAACGGACCAAGAGATGGAAAACAGCACACACACCGCCCAGCTCCCAGACTCAAAAGTGTCACCATGGCTTAAGCAAAGCAGCAGTCATTCCCTCCTGGGGAGGGAGTATCTAATAATTTTTTCCTTGACCCTGTCCCTTTGTCAAACTCAGCCCTTTCCTGGAACCCCTATAAATCTGCTGTGAAGAAGCATGCACAAAGTAGGGGGAACAAGCAGCAGGGAGCTCCATGACCTTCTCTTTGACCTCCCTCCCCAGGTAACTGAACCCTCTTCCATCACAGAGAAGAGTATGGTTGCTTTGGAAAGAAAAGGAAAAAATCAGTATGTAAATCCTCGGAGAGGTTCACTCACAGGGCTATCTAACAACCAGGCAGGTGAAAATACAAAGCACCATAATTCAGTACTTGAAGTAACTCAGATATTTCTCATGGCATAACTTGGAAAGAACACACTGAATTCTGGTCTGCCAAGGATCAATTCACATTCTGATGTCTGGACTACACCACTTCATGTGTTCCTTTTGCCTGCACTGAAAAACAGAAGAAAAATGGTTGTCAGCATCATTAGCAGAGGATGCCAGAGCACTGGAGATGCTAATAAATAGAAAGCTCAACATTTGGCTACCAAATACTGACTAGTTTTCTGTCCCAAGGGCCATTCAGACCCTTCTCAGGCTCAAAACATGTTTTATTTAAGTGCAGTATGACCACTTCTGTATCCATACCAAGACCCCTTTAATTAAGTGCAATGATCTCAACTCAGCTATGCAAATGTGATAGGCGAAAGCACTTGTAGGTCAGCAACTGCAGACAAGCAGTACAGGTTGGGGTGCATTTTGTTCCTGTGAATTTGTAGCACAAAGGTTGACTTCTACCAATGAAACATAAAAATCAAAGCCCAAATGTTTTATCAAGTATAGGCAAGGTTGAAAAAATCTTGCAATTCAAAGCAAGCTACTTACAATAAGCAGGGAGGCAGGTGACTCTTTGAGGCGTGTAGAAAGAAATAGGACACAGCAAGGGGAATACATTCAGTTGTTAACAGGCACTGCTGACTTGATGGAGGACAGAATGCATAGATTCAGACTTCTCCACAGTGTCTGTCTGTCCTCACTATACACACTTTACTACTAAAGTTTTATCTCCTGGATACCTGGAAGCTCTAGCAATGAAATGGAGGATCAATGAATGCTTCAGGGCAGACTTTGTGACTGGAGAAGGATGCTTTCCACTTCACTTGTATTTCAGGTCCTTGAAATGTTTTCTGTTCTCATTGTAGCTTCTACCCAGAGAAGTGAGTGGCATATTGCAGATGATTTTGGGATTGCCACTATGTAACACATCTGCTCACTTTTCAGCTGTTCAGAAGTGGAGCATGAGAAATCAAGGTTCAAACTCATGCTACTGAAGGATCTGCTGCGGCAGATGGAAAACAAAGCAGAGGTGTCTGATGCCAACCAGCATGGCTTCACCAAAATCAAATCATGCCTGACTAATTTGGTGGCTTTCTATGATGAAGTCACAGCAGCAGTGGACAAGGGAAGGGCAACAGGTGTCATCTACCTGGATCTAAGAAAGGCCTTTGTCCCACATGACATCCTGGTCACCAAACTGGAAAAACACAGATCTGATGGATGGACAACTCGCTGGATAAGGAATTGGCTGGATGGTGGCATGCAGAGAGTGGTGATCAAGGGCACAATGTCCACCTGGAGACCAGTGCCAGGTGGCATCCCTCAGGGGTCAGTGCTGGGACCAGTGCTGTTTAACATCTTTGTCAGTGACACAGACAGAGGAATCGAGTGCAACCTCAGCAAGTTTCCAGATGACACCAAGCTGTGTGGCACAGGAGACTTGCTAGAGGGCAGGGATGCATCCAGAGGGACCTGGACAGGCTGGAGAGGTGGGCCCAGGCTAACCTCATGAAATTCAACAAGGCCAAGTGTAAGGTCCTGCACCTGGGTCGGCACAATCCCAAGCACAAATCCAGGCTGGGTGACAAGTGGCTGGAGAGCAGCTCTGAGGAAAAGGACCTCGCGGTCTGGGTAGATGAGAAGCTCAACATGAGCGGACAGTGTGCACATGTGGCCCGGACAGTCCTGGGCTTCATTAAGAGCAGCATGGCCAGCAGGGCAAGGGAGGGGATTCTGTCCCTTTACTCTGCTCTTGTCAGACCCCACCTGGAGTACTGTGTGCAGTTCTGGAGCCCCCAGCACAAGAAGGACATGGAACTGCTGGAGAGGGTCCAGAGGAGGGCCATGAAAATGATCAGAGGGCTGGAGCACCTCTGCTATGAGGACAGACTGAGGGAGTTGGGACTTTTCAGCCTGGAGAAGGCTTCGAGGAGACCTTATAGCAACCTTCCAGTATCTGAAGGCCTACAGGGGAGGGACTATTGACAAGGTCTTGTAAGGACAGGACAAGGGGTAATGGGTTCAAACTGGCAGAGGGGAGATTTAAATGGGATGTTAGGAGGAAGTTCTTCACAGTGATGGTAACGAGACACTGGAACAGGTTGCCCGGGGAGGTTGTGGCTGCTCCCTCCCTGAAGGTGTTCAAGGCCAGGCTGGGTGAGGTCTTGAGTGTCCTGATCTAGTGGGAGGTGTCCCTGCCTATGGCGGGGGTTTGGAACTGGATGATCTTTGAGGTCTCTTCCAACCTAAACCATTCTATGATTCTATGATTCTATGCACACACACCTGATAAGGCCAGTCAGAGCCCTGTCCATCCAGGAGCAGAATGACTTGTTTTCCATCTCATCCACTGGAGAAATTCTGCTAGTATTAATAATTAAGCATGCAATGAGCCAAGCAGGTTGGCCAGTCTTCTACATCTTTGGCCTGAGAGTCAGAGTATCTGACATTTTCAAGTTCCTTTAGCAGAAATTTCCCAGCTTATAGAAATAATTTACTGAGGCAGAGAAAAACTATCTGCATGACCCTGGACACTGGGGCACTCACAAGGGTTAATGGAAGAGCTACGCTCAAGCTGTGCTCTGAATCTTACAGAACGGAAAATGAAGCCCAGGTTCCTCAAACTCTGTGGGCCAGTGGCTGCCTATCTTTGAGTCAAAATTCACAGAAAATCTTTTGGAACGCAAAGGTAGTCAAAGATGCACCTTTCTGCAAGAGCAACAATTTGGACAAGTCAGAGCATTCAGCGAGGGGGGAAAAAAATGGGGGAGGGGGGGGAAAATGATCTTGAACAAAAATTTCTTGATGGCCCTAATTGGAAGCTGTGGCTGGGGCTCTGAATCCCTGCTCTGGAATGCAGTTATAATGGGTAGCACTCAACACAAAATCGAAACCAAAACTCAAATCACTTTGCCTCTTCTCAAGTTCTGCTGCCTGAATTAAATTATTAGAGCCTGCTGTAAACCAATAAAGATTCCTACTGTCAGAAGCAATGCTTCAGGCAGATGGGAACCATACAAAGCATATGTGGGAAACGTGTGATCCACACTCCGAGGTCACAGGAGCTCCTCATATGCCACATGTGAAATATGTGAAGCACATGTGGAGGAATGATTCAAACCCACAGCTGCTGTGGCCTTTGGTGAGCATCAGGAAAGCAGGCTGCAGGAACTAAATGTCTCTGAAGCAAACCTCATGCCTGTGAAGCTGCAAACCTTGTGCCTGTGAAGCTTTCAATCTTGCTAAAAGATTAAGTTTTAAAGTTTTTTAAATCAATTGCTGCAGGGCAGGCTTCTTAACCCCTCAAATTATCCATTGCTAATGCTGCCTGATACATCCTTACTGCTGGAATAGTCTTGTTACCCTCTCCCCTAATAGCTAGCCATACAGCACACTAAGAGCTTTCTGCCATCTGCTGCTGCACAGCTAATCATTGGGTGGTGATGCTGTTCTTAGCCAGTGGGCTTGCTTTGCTTCATTGGAGCATGGGATGGTGCAGTCCAGGACATGAGGCACTGAAGTCGCTCTGGTTTTCCAGTTTGCTGATACAGATTATGTTTAATGAACAGCCCCACTGATGCTGAGGACTGACATGCTGAAGGGCTGACCTGCTGGAAAGCATCTCTGCAGAGAAGGACACAGGAGTGTTGGTGGACAAGGTCACCATGAGCCAGCAATGTGCCCTCATGGTCAAAAAGGCAAAAAGTATTCTGGGGTGAATTAAGAAGAGTGTGGCCAAAAGGTCAAAGGAGGTTCTCCTCCTGCTCTGCTCTGCCCTGATGAGGTCATATCTGGATCAGTATGCCCAGTTCTGGACTCTCCAGTTCAGGATGGGCAGATAACTATAGGAGAGTCCAACATAGCCCAGGTCAAGTGGAACAGGTAACAACAGGAGAGTATCCAAGCAGCCTGAGAGGGGAATCTGATCAATGTATATAAACATCTAAAAGAGGTCATAAGGATGGGGCTGTGCTTTTCTCAGTAGTGGCCAGTTACAGGACAACAGGCACAAGCTAGAACACAGGAGGTTTCTCTTGAACTCAAGGGTTGCCAAAGCACTGAACAAGGCTGCCCAGAGAGGTTGTGGAATCTCCTTCTCTGGACAATTTCAAAACCTATGTGATCTTGTTCCTGTGCAGCTTGCTCTTAGATGCCTCTGAATTAGCAGGGGGGTTGGCCTGTTTCAAAGGAAACAGGGATCTATGGAGACCCACAAATGTGCCAAGGGGTCTGGAGCATCTCTATTAAGAGGAGAGGCTGAGTGCCTGGTGCTGTTTAGCCTGAAGGAAACTGAGAGGGGATCTTCTCAATGCTGGTCAATAACTACAGGCTGAGGGTCAGAAGAATGGGGCTTGGCTCTACCGTGGTGTCAAGTGGTAGGAAAAGAGGCAATGGACACAAACTGGAACTCGAGAGGTTTCACTTGAACTTAAAGAAAAACTTTCCTTTGAGAGTGCTTGAGCCCTGAAGCAGGTTTCCCAGAGAGGTTGTGGAGTCTCCTTCCCAGGAGACATTCAAAACCTGCCTGAATGTATCCCTGCACAGCCTGCTCTAGGTGCCTCTGCTCTAGCAGGAGGCTTGGCCTAGATAATCTTTGGAGATCCCTTCCAGGCCCCACCATTCTGTGACTCTATGGGTTGTTTGCTAGCACCCAGCTGCAAATGAAGTTTCTGTTTCCAAATGCAGAGCCAGGCTGTACCAGACCAAGGCTCTGTACTCTCTAGCACAGGTGACACTGACTGAGTAGCCACATGCACTGTGATTTGGCTGGAGGTGCCACTTATCTCACCTCTAGTCAGTATTCAAAGTGCTGGTTATAAGCCAGTGGTTTAGACCATGCACTCAATGAAGAAAGAAGCCCTTCCAAACGATACTTACTATAGGATGCAATGAACTTCCTCTGGAGGAGCTTGACTGATGACATAAGGGGACCAAACACTAGGCTATCAGCAGAAGCCCACCTCCTTCTGCCTCTGGAAATCCTGTGTTGTGGTGAACAGATCTCAGCCAGTTTCTCCTTGCCTTATCAGGATTCACCTAGCTGAGAAGAGCAGACTAGGCCATGAAACTCATCTGTGTGCAAGGAATCCAGTGGGATGAACCATGAGAAGAAAAGTTTTGCGTGGGAGAAAGTCCTGCAGATGCTGCACGTTTTAATTCATTGTCACTTTTCAAGTGAATCAGAAAGGTGAGTGCAACAGAAAAATACTTCAGGGATAAAAGAGCTGCTCCTATTCTAGCTGAAGAAAATGCCAGATTTTCCTTTAATTTAAACCCCGAATGCTGCAGCATTTGATGGAAAAGTGCAACACACTCCATAAGAATTTTAATTTGGGGCAACACTACTTTCACTCAGACTCACACGCATCACTGCTAGCCATCTCTCTCCATTGTACACCTCCTAGTGCTCTTCTTTAGGACAAAAAATGGTCTGTGAAATATTCATGGTAAAACAAATAAGGTCCATCAAAAATCAATTAAGAAGTCCTTTTGATTTTTATAATTGTTAATACACACATCTGATGTGAGGAGAGAAAAAAACCTTACTGAGCTCTCAGCAGACCACTATAAGTGAGATAAGGATTTATAATAGAAGATACAGCACCTATAATGCTTGAAGGATGATGTCATGTCTTAATTATGTTAGCATTTAGTAGATATACATCAACCTCACATCTTCAGATATTCAGAATTTACTGCGCCCTTTCTTTGACCCTCACTTTTTTTTTTAAGACAGCTGAAGTAGGGAGAACACATTCAAAGCAGATTTGTTTCCAATGTTCACCAACAGATTTCAGACAACAGAGTGTACTGGTTTGAGGATAATTGGAATATTTTACTGAGATAAATTAAATCCTTAGCTGTGAGAAGAAAGAAAAATAAGTGACCTATATCATTCATTCTTCTGCTGAGAAACTCAATTAGTCAAAATATAGATAAGACACTTCTCACACACTTCTCAGTTCTCACTTCTTCATCTTCTCTTTGGAGGTCTGTGTGGTTGCATCTGCCTTAACTCTTTAACCCAATCTAACTCTTTTCCTCTCACCTCAGATCTCTCCAGATTTATCATGTGAGATACATGGGGATCAATCTGGATATTTCTGAGGGGAGGGAAAGAGGGGGAAGGGAGGAGGAGATTTGGGTCAGGAGCCTCCTGGCAGTCTGACTGTTTTAGGGGGGATTTTGTGTTCATGTATTACTTTTAACTTTATATAGCTGTAAATATGTTGCAAACGTCTGCTTGTATACTGTGCTGTTTTGAATATAAAATTTAATTCCTTAACTTCCAGCTGGCTGAGTTCCAGTCTGGGTGATTTCTATGGGGGGAGGGGCAGGGGGGGTTAGATAACTCCCAAAGCATCACATCTTTATTTTGACATTTCAACGTGGGGCTGATTCAACTTGACTGACTGCTAATTAAGTCTGGAAGTTAAGATGAAGCTGGTTTATATTTTATTTTCTATTTTTTATCCATTAGGACCTTGAGTTTTATACCATTGGCTGACAGTGATAATTGGTTCATTGATTTTTTATATGATATAGAGAAAGATTAAAGGGATATTCCTGGATTTCAGAGATTATTGTCTTGGTTGGATAGAGTTTAATATTACTGAAACTATTGCCAATTCCACTTTTAATAAGTCAGGCAATGCTATAACTCCTTTTTCTCCATCTACAGCATTAATGAGAGTAATTCTCCCTGAAACTAAACTTCCAGATCCCTGTAGTGAGTTCTACTCACTCACGTAATACAGTACTCTGTTTGTCATGTATGAATATGGCCCTAATAATTCTGGTTTTAGGACTAATTGTATCCTCTTGTATGAAAAATTTGAACGTGGCTGCTTTAAGAAAACAAAAGAGGCAGATTTCTAAAAGTTCACAAGCTCTTAATATAGAAGGAAAACAATATCTTTCTTGTTCTGTAAACAATGATTCTCAAATTCCTACGGGGTGTGAAAAAGGGGACTCAGCTACTGCCGATTCTGGGAATTCAGTTAAGAGTATGTTATCTATGACTAACATGGCAGACAGCCAAAGGGCTTCTTCTCCTCAAGCTGTCCAGGTTTCAGCCGTTTTTAATTCTGTATCTAATTCAAATCTACAGGCAGCAGTTTCTAACCCTATATTAAATTCAAAATCATAGGCAGCAATTCATACCCTCAGAGATTCAGACCTGCTAGAATGAACATCTACAGCCTTTCTTGCTCCAGCAAAAGCAGAAGTTGAAAACAAACATTTGACAAGGAGTGATTCAAGAAAGGATTTAGGGGAGGGTACCTCCCTCTGGTACACAAGAGGGAAAAAAAAGGAGCCTTAGAGATTTGGCCAACTTACTTAGATCCTAATTCAGTGACAGAAAGAGCTATGTGAGATTGGCTGCCAAGAAGGAGGATAGCTCTGTGGAGTTCAAGAGTGCTCTTAGGAAAATTCTGATTCTAAGCCAAGGACAACAAGGACAACTGGAGGAAGAGGAGAAGGATGATATCTAGGATTCCAATGATCCCCTCAAAAGATCAGAGGGCTTAGAAATGAATATTCAAGGGAATCAGGGGAGCCAATCCTAAGTTGGCTGGTGAGATGCCATGCTATTGGTGCAAATGCCCTACAGGTAGGAGACAAGATTGCAAAGCAGCTAGGGCCACTCACAAAAGACAGTGGAATGGACAAATATCTAGCAAACCCTCTCGGTAAGATTAGGTTGTGGACACTCTGTTGGCTGTGGCTATGAGATATTCTTCCTGAGATGATTTACCACGGGCTTCATCAGTTGATTTGTCAACTGGAAAGTCAAAAGATCATCAAGAAAGCTCATTCACCTTTCAACAGTCAAATTTGGCCCATGCATAAACCTAACAGAGACTAGCAACTCACAGCAGACTTCTGTGCCCTCAACGAGGTGACTCCACCCATGAGTGCAGCTGTACCTGACATGCTGGAACTCCAGTACAAGCTGGAATCAAAGAAGGCCAAATGGTATGCTACCATAGGCATAGCTAATTCTGTCTTCTCTATTCCCATAGCAAAGGAATGCAGGCCTCAGTTTGCATTCACCTGGAGAGGAATCCAGTACCAATTCAACTGTTTGCCTCAGGGGTGGAAACACAGGTCAGCGATCTGTCATTCAGTGATCCACAATGCATTGGAGAAAGGTAAAGCTCCAGGGCATATACAACTCATTGATGTAATCATTGTGTGGGGCCAAACTGCTGGGGAAGTCTTTGAGAAAGGTAACAAAATAATTGTCATTCTGTTGCAAGCAGGTTTTGTCATAAAGAGACACAAGGTCAAAGGACCTTCCAGAGAAATTCAATTCTGGGAGTGCAGTGACAGTATGGTCACCATCACATTCCACAGGATGTGATAAACAAAGTCTCCACCATGGCAGTTCCCACAAATAAAAAGGACACAGGGAGATTTTGGAGACTACACATTCCTGGGTTCAGTCAAATTGTCAAACCTCTTCATGATGTGACTCATAAGAAAAACAATTTTGAGTGGAGACCTGAACAACAAGCAGCCTTTGGTCAGATAAAGTGAGAAGTAGTTCATGCTGTGGGCTTGGAACCTGTTCTATCTGGTCCGGACATTAAAAAAAATTCTGTATACAGCTGCAAGTGACAATGATCCAACTTGGAGTCTTTGGCAGAGAGCTCCAAATGAAACACCTGGGCATCCACTTGGTTTCTGAGGTCATGGCTGCAGAGGTTCAGAGGCATCTGTGACATCTGTGCTGCTATTAAGCAGGCTAAGCGAATCAAGCCCTTATGGTATGGTGAGAGATGGTCAAAGTACAAGTATGGTGAAGCGTGGCAGATTGACTGCATCACTTTACCTCTTTCTCGTTCTGGCAAGCAGTATGTGAAAATGATTGTAGGGCAAGCATGGAATGGCTGGAAACCTATCCAGTTCCACATGCTACTGAATGTAACGCCATTCCTGGTTTGTAAATACAAATCATGTGGAGACATGGAACTCCACAGAGAATCGAATCAGACAAGGGCGCTAACTTCAAGAACAATCTTGTGAAAAACTGGGCCAAAGAGCATGGTATTGCATGGATCTATCACATACCCTATTATGCATCAGTGTCAGGAAAGATTGAACACTACAACAGTTTGCTGAAAACCACCCTAACAGCCATAGGGGGGTGGAACTCTGAAAAACTGGGACAAGCATTTAGCACAAGCAACCTGGTTGGTAAACAGTAGGGATGCTGTAAACAGAGCAGGGCCTGCCACTCAGATTTAGTACAAACAGTGGATTGTGATAAAGTTCCTGTTGTATGTGAAAAGAATCTGTTAAGAAAAACTGTTTGGGTATTTTCTCCTTCGGGCTAAGGGAAACCTGTCCGAGGGTTGGTTTTTGCTGAAAGTCCTGGTCATATATACTGGGTAATGCAAGAGAATGGTGAAATCCAGTGTATTCCACAGAGAAATCTAACCTTAGCTGAAAGAACTCAGAGTATATAATACAAGCCGTTAGGAGTTTTCTGTTCTGGGTACTATGTGGTGTCCAATGAGAGAACCCATGAGTAAATCTACAGTACGTGAGCAAGAACCCAATGTCACCTGGGAGTCCCTGTTCTCATTTCATCTGTGAGGAGACAAACAGTTTCCTATTTTCTGAATTTTTTAATCATCTACATCTGTGATAGCCTGAACAACATGTAAACTGAACTTGTACTATTCCTTATTGTAAATTTTGTTTTAGATTAAACAGATAGTTCTCAGCAAAACACTGAGTGATATGGAGGGGTGGATTGTGCTGGTTTGAGGCTAATTGGAATATTTTACTGAGATGAATTAAATCCTTAACTGTGAGAAGAAAGAAAAGTAACAATGACCTATATGACTCATTCTTCTGCTGAGAAATACAACTTGTCTTAATATAGATAAGACACTCACTTCTCACACACTTCTCAGTTAGTTCTCACTTCATTTTCTCCTCTCTGGCAGTCTGTGTGGTTGCATCTGCCTTAACTCTTTAACCTGATCTAACATTTTTCCTCTAACCTCCTAGTTGTCTTTCTGACATCTCACCTCCAATCTCTCCAGATTCGTCACATGAGATATATGGGGATTGATCTGGGTATTTCTGAAAGGAGGGAAAGAGGAGGAAGGGAGGAGGAGGTTTGAGTCAGGAGCCTCTACAAAACCAATCTTGTTCTCATGAAGACAGAATTTGAATATTTAATTCCTTTAGCTAGGCATACAAAAGGGTTTGCTCATTAAGATCACACGACATCAAAACTGTTTTGCTTTGGAAGAGGGTTATTAGTGGATCTCACCTAGAAAGGACTCTTGCAAGAATCATTAATATTTACTTTTCAATTATTTTGTAAGGGCTTGACTAGAAGTCCATAGAATCCATCAGTTCTTGTGTTCAAGGAGACTGGTGTAGTTTGGATAAGGGGCAAATACATCTGAATATCTTCCAACAATTACATTTTTTGTTGGGTTTTTCTTGTTTGTTTCTTTGGTTTTTTTTGGTTGGTTGGTTGATTTGGTTTATTTAATAGAGAAAGCTTTTGTTTCCAAAAAGACTACCAAATCACAGAATCACAGAAACATTCAGGTTAGAAAAGTCCCTCAAGATCACCAAGTCCAACCTAGAACCCTACTGTACAAGGTTAACCGTAAACCATATCCCCAAGCACCACATCCAAACAACCTTGAACACATCCAGGCCTGGTGACTCCACCACCTCCCTGGGCAGCATATTCCAGTGCCTGACCACCCTTTGCTGGGGAGAAAAAGTTCCTAATATCCAGTCTAAACCTACCCAGTGGCAGCTTGAAGCCATTCCCTCTTGTTCTGTCACTCTTTACCTGTGAGAAGAGATCAGCACTAACCTCTCCACAATGTCCTTTCAGGTAGCTGTAGACAGCCATGAATTGTCCTCAGCCTCCTCTGTTTCACACTAACCATCCCCAGCTCCTTCAGTCTCCTCATCAGATTTATTCTCCAGGCCCTTCCCAGCTTCCTTGGCCTCCTCTGAACACTAGCTCCAGCACCTCAATGCCTCCCTTTTATTGAGTTGCCCAAAACTGAACATAACACTGGAGATGTGGCCTCATCAGTGCCTCCACAATGAACTCCCAGACAACCATGGTTCTGAAGTTGCTTTTCACACAGCGCTATTAAGCCTGATTTGTTGTACATATCCACTGCCTTCAGAAGCAGTGGCAGTTAACAGCAGACCCACAGCCAGTGGAGCTGCAGAACCAGGCTTTTTAATTCCAATGATTCACAGAATCACAGAATAAGGTTACAGGATGGAAGAGACTTCTAGAGATCATCCAGTCCAACCCCCCGGTCAAAGCAGGACCACCCTGCAGTCCACACAGGAATGCACCCAGGTGGGTTTGAAAGTCTCCAGAGAAGAGGACTCCATAACCTCTTTGGGCAGCTTGTTTCAGGCCTCCAGCATTCTCACTGTAAAGAAGTTCCTCATGATGTTGAGGTGGAACTATCTCTGTTCCAGTTTGTATCCATTGCTCCTTGGCTTATTGCTGTACACCACCAAAAAGAGCTTGACCCTCACTTACCCCTCAAATATTGATAGAGATTGATTAGATCCCCTCTAAGCCTTCTCCTCTCCAGACTAAACAGCCCCAGGGCTCTCAGTTTCTCTCCATAGGTATGGTGGTTCAGCAGTTATCTGCCCCTCCACAGTTTGAAATAACCCAGGCTAGAACTCAGTTGGCCGAAAGTTAATAAATGAAGTTTATATTTACAGCTTTGCACAATATACAAGCAGATATTTGCAATGTATAACAGATATTTACAGATATGTACAGTGAAAAAAAAGTAATACAGAAACACCACAGCCCTCCCAGAGATCAGAGTCCCTAAGAGGGGGTTTAACCACCCCTACCACCTTCCCCTCACCCCAGTCTAATTCACCATCTGTTTTATGCAGCAGATAGGCAAAGGTAGATCAGCCAGTGGGGTTAGCACCAGGAAAGAAGTTAGTGAAATTATTCAGATCCAGCAACGAAAGGCAGGGAGAGCCATGCAAAAGCAGCCGCAGCCCAAAGCAGTCTGACTTACCTATATTTGGGTAACAACTCTTAAACATTTTTTTTCTTTCTCAGCAAAGGTAGGAGTGAAGTGGCATCATCAGTGTTTCCCTTTCTCAGCCTATAATCTAGTTTCTTATTCAAATCCTCCAATTACTTCAAACCAGCACAATAGGGAGATGCTCATGTCCCCCAGTCATCCTCATGGCTTTCTGCTGGAGTCTCTTCAGCAGGTCCCTGTCTCTTCTGAACTGGGGAGCCCAAAACTGGACACAATACTCCAGGTGTGTTCCCAGCAGGGCAGAGTAGAGAGGAAGAACCTTCCTAGCCCTGCTGGCCACATTTTCCTGATGCCCTCCAGGATGCCCTTGGCTCTCTTGGCCACAAGGGCACATTGTTGGCCCATGCAAAACTTGCTGTCCACCATCACTCCAAGGTTCTCAGCATCCTCTCCCTCAGGACTAGCCTCAAGACAGGTTTCCCACAGCAAATCTCTGCTGCCTTCTATTGCAGGAATTTGTACCCACCTTCCATGGAACAGAAAGGAAAACATGGAGCAAGGGGAGAGGTTCTGCTTGCAGACAGCATAGCTGTACTACAAGATGGTGGAAGGTGGAAGGTGGCAGGCTGTTTGCTTGGCAGACATTCCATCTCTTAGCATGTCCTCTCCAGCACTCCACCCACTTTTCTGAGCAGCACCACATGCTTTGGATTTGTGTCACCCATCCCATTAATCAGTAGCACCGCACAGATGTGGAAAAGGAAAACAGGGGTGTAAAACAAACTGGAGTGAAGAAGAGGAGAAAAAGAAAGTAATGTTGCTTTCTTCCCTCTTTCGAGACACACTTCAAAGCTTCCATTTTCTTCATGTTCTTATTTTCTAACCACACTCCATTCCAAATGCAGCTTCGATATGAATACTTTCTAGATATCCCTAAATAGGTTTGTTTTGTATCCATAGCAAAGGGCGGGGGGGGAAGGCAAAAGAACAACCCTGGGAAAAAAAAAAGAAAAAAGCCTGAAAAGTGATTAAGTCTGTGATAATGAAGTCCAGTTCTCTGTGAAATGTCACAGAGTAAATTGCTGCTTGCTTTGATTTGTGCTTGAAACGTGAGCCGTGCTGATTCCCAGATGGCTGCTCCATTGTGTGTCAAGCAGGCAAAGGCAGACATTTCAGTTAACTTGCATATCTTTTCACTTATTCATGTAATTGTGATATATATTCCATACTGCAGAAGGAACCAGATGGTGAAGGGGAGGCTTACAGAGCAGCCACAGTCCTGTTCAATAACCCTGGCTGCCTATGGCAATATCTTCACTGTGCCAGGTGTCAACATTTGGTCACTAAAATTTTGTTCTCTGGGTGAAACAATCCACAATCTCACATATCCCCTTCTTGATATGCATAATAAAAGCCTTGTCATGGTAATAAGAGTAGCAGGTACACATCAAGGGTGTAATGTGTCCCATATCTGATGCTCCTGTTATAGGATTCCAGCATGACAAGGTAAAAATCATCTCTAATAACAAAAGTTTCATACAGGGAGGACTGCAAGTTACACTTCCAGCAAAGTTCATGGGAATTCTGCCTGCACTCCTGTCTAACAATGAAGAGAGTGCTGTGTGCAATTCCACCCTTAGAGATGGATTATCCAAAAGGATTTCCTTACAAGCAGTGAACTTGCTGCACTCTGGTACCATGGCAGGACTGGCTACCAGCATCCTTATTTCCTTCCAGCCTTTATTTCCTTAAAGCCCATAGCATATGACATGTTTGAATGGTGTTTAAATCATCCTCCCATGGATGTTCTACTCCTGTACTTTTATTGTTCTTTTAATTTTCTGCACATACATATTAATTCCACAAAGCAAAAACAGGCCCCACTGTCATTTCTCCACCACAGTTACATTCTACCAGAGCTCACCAATGCCTGTTACAAGTTCCCAGGCAGACATGCAGTTTATCTACATTTGTGGGGCGACAAACTTCAGAGATCTGTTTTCAATTTGCGTGCATGTTTCTCCCCGTTACTTTATTTATATGGCATTATTAATTGTTACCAGAAGTCCATATGAAAGGACTGAGGACCCAAAGGCTGGAATGCAGTGGATCAGGAAGGGTCCTCATGCTTGCCATGCCCTCAGTTTAGTAGCTAATGTAAGTATTCCTACCACCAACCAGAGCTCAGCTTTGCGTCTAGACTGGTGAATGCAGATGCCCAGTGCTGATGTATTAACTTCATTGCTTGGAACCAGGTGTAAATGTGGAATTCCCAGTCTCTGGAGACCACTAGCAGGGTATGAACAGCAAAAGTGAGAGGCTTTATTCACAGAGAATCAGAAAATTGCTTTGGCTGGAAAAAACTTTGAGATCATCCAGTCCAACCATTGTCTAACTCTGCCAAGGCTGGAACTAAACCATGGCACTCAGCACCACATCTCTGTCTCTTTGAAACATCTCCAGGGAGGGGGATTCCACCACCTCCCCAGGCAGCCTGTTGAGGCTCCTTTCAGTGAAGGCTGGTATCACTTGGCTGGGTATCAAAAAGAAACTGTTCTATGAATGTCCTGACTAAAGTCCAAAAGAGTTTCTCCACTGAGTTCAATGGGCACTGGTTCACAGAATCACAGAATGTCAGGGGACCTCTGGAGATCATCTAGTCTAACCTAGGGCAGACTGAACAGCACAACTGTGTTAGAATGCCAAAGGAATGAGTTATTCCCATACCCATCACCCAGCACTACTCAGCTCTCTCTGCAGAATCCATGGAGAACCTGCACTCCGCTGCCTGAAAGGAAGCACTCATTCAGATGTTTTAATCTATGAATAGCCTACTAAAAATAACCCTGTGGCTAAGCAGTGGAGCAGATTAACACACAGGTGTGGGTAACATAAGGAGAAGATCATCCCAAAATCTCTGCTTCCCTGCTGCAGAGGTTCCAAGAAGGTACAAGGCTATCTAAGGATTTCACCTGAAGCAGTGCTAGATAGGTGCGAGTTATCAGGTACAGGTGATGGGGTCTGAAATCTTCACTGCCCTTGTGAACACCTGCCTAAACCCTCCTTGGTGGTCACCGAAGGATCATGATGAAATTCCAGGGCTATTACGGGCCAGATTGCTCCAGTGGTTGAGAACCTTTTCAGTGAAGAAGTTTCTTCTAGTGTCCAGCCTGAACCTTGCCTGGCACAACCTGGGCTGTTTCCTCTCCTCTGATTACTTGTTTCTAGGAAGAAGTGACCAACCCTCACCTGGTTCCAGCCTCCTTCCAGGGACTTTGTGAGAGCAATGATGTCTTCCTTCAGCCTCCTCTTCTCCAGACTGAACACCCCCATCTCCCTCAGCTGCTCATCCCCAGCCCTGTTCTCCAGACCCTTCATCACCTTTGTTGCACTTTTCTGGACCTGCTTCAGCCCCTCAATGTCCTTCTTAGAGCGTGGGGCCCAAAACTGAAGCCAGGACTCAAGGTATGGCCTCAGAGTACAGGGAAATAATCACTGCCCTACTCCTGGCCACACTGTTTCTGATCCGGGCCATGATGCCAGTGGCCTTCTTGACTACCTGGGCACACTGCTGGCTCATCTTCAGCCAGCTGTTAACCAGCATCCCCGGCTCATTTTCTGACAGGCAATTTCCAGCTGCTCTGCCCCTAGGTCTGTACCATTCATAGATTCACAGATTGCATTGGGTTGGAAGAGACTCTCAAAAGTCATTTTGTCCAATCCCCCTGCAATCAGCAGGTGCTTGTTCAACTGCCCAGGGCCACACTGGGTCTGAACTTGAATGTCTACAGGGATGGGGACTCAATTACATCCATGAGGTTTCTGTGACCCAGTGCAGGACCTGGCACTTGGCCTCTTTAAGCCTCATGAAATTGGCCTCAGCCCATTGGTCCAGTATGACCAAGTTCTTCTGCAGAGCCTTCATACTCTCAGGAAGATTACTCACTTAGAGCTTTTTTGTCATCTGCAAATTTATTGAGGGAGCACTTCCAACAGTAGCCTTTTTTGTGCTTCATCCTTCTGCCTGCCTGGATTATGAAGCTGTCCCTTGCCTAGTTTAAGGTACATTCAAGACAAGTGTTGCAACAGCATCTCAGCATGATGATTTACCTTTGCATTGTGCCATCAGGCAGCTGCTGTTTCAAAACTGCTTCTCTCCCAAGGAAGGAAGCACAACATGAGTCTTCCAGGTCCTCTAGTGTTGCACAGCCCCATGGACACAGCAGTCTGTGCTGCCCTTGTAGTCACTGCAGAAGGCTTCTACATAGAAGTCTTAAATCCTACCTCTTTCCACTGACTGTAAGCATCAGAAAAAGTCTGAAGCACATTAGGTGTTCTAACATTAGGTGTTAGAAATAGCCCCTACCGAGTGCTGTTCATCAACTGCATCACTCCAAAAGTACTGCCAGTCAGACTGCAGCTGAGCACTCAAAGTTGTTTGCTTCTTGATCATGACAATGACTGCTTTGGATTGCAAATGGATGCACATAGCACTTCAGTGCAGGGGACATATTTGTCTTTTACCAGTGTAGACAAAGAAGATGGGATACAAATTTTGTCAATGCACCCTCCTAATCTGCTTCACAGTGGATGGAGATGCCAGCATGGCAGGAAACCAATGGCTAGCTTGGTTTAAGCAGCTTTACAGCAAACTTTGGCTTTAAAATGAAAACAGATTTTACTGTTTTGTGAGGCAAGACAGTTGCAAAGTCAGCATCAGAGGCAAAGAAGAGGTAGAAAGGATCGTTTCTTAAGAACAGTGTGCATGTTGCAGCCCCACACTGCTGTAGGTCCACTCATCACACCTATGCAGAGTGCCTCAAGATCTGCAGCCAGGACAGAGCTCAATCACTTTCTCTCTGCAATGACTGACAGCCTGATTGCGTACAGGCAGCCGCCAGATAAAGCTTTACTAAGGGGCCATATGTTGCTAGGAGACAGAGCCTAACGGTACGGGGAGGTGTGTGGAGGGGAGGTGATGGAGCTGGGGTTCAGAGCAGAGAATGTACAAAGAGAAATACCCTTTTGTTTTTCCATCTGTAACATAAGCAGTACATAAAGGCCTTCTTCCTTTCACATTCCTGCAGCAGGAAGCTGTTTTCTCTGTAAGTTCACCACATTCACATAGTCAGGGGAAAGCTCGCAACACCAGAAGTTCACAGCCTACATGTAAGCAGGCAAGTAAAGGCAGACTAACGGGAATTGGGAGGGAAAAGTGGATTTCATTGAATTATTTTATTTACGGTGAGTAATTGAAAATAAAAATTGAGGTTTGTACTCAATCTAACTTGACACAAGTAGCAGCCTTCCCAAGGAGCTGAGGGTGGCAATGCATAGAAAGGGAAAAGTGCTGCTGCTGTAAAGCCACATTAGTCATCTGGTTGGCAGAGAGGCCAGCTAACTGAGAAAACAGAAAAGGAAAAAGGCACTGTGCTAGTTGCAGTGGCTAATTACCAGCGAGTCCAAAGGCTCCTGTGGCTGAGGTGAAAGAGTATTTGCCAGATGCAGATATACTATGGTTGTTGTTTAATTATTGCAATCGCCATTTTAGAGAAGGGCAACAAGGTCCTGTCTAGGAGGCAACACAAAACAAGGAAAAACATAACAAGAGAAAAACAGAGGTGAAATTGAGCATTCTGAAGAGTCAGTGTATACTTCTTGGGGTTTTCTTCTTTGATGTAGAGATGAAGGAGATGGAAACAATCATGTTTGCTGGTTATAACTTTAAGCAGACCTATGCTTTGTCTTTGATTTGCAGTAGAAATGCATAGATGTGAACCCCTTAAGAGGAAAAAGAAGTGCTCACCACTCACTGCCCTCCATTTGCGGCATTTTTAATTCTTAACAGGACAAAATTTGCAAAAATAATAAAACCATTTTTAAGACACATACCACTCTCCCCCCAAAAAGGCTTCAGTGCAGAAGAACATGTTGCAAAGCAGCACACACATGTGGCTTGAACCTGTGAGTTTGCTTTGTGGATCACTAAAGATGTGGACGATGAAATGTTCTTTAAAAGTACATACAGCAAAACAGTTTTCTTGCTCTCCAGTCTAGAGAATAAACCCAGGATAATCTTACACGCCATGTGGAAGGTAACTGTCTGCTTTCCAACCCAAGCATCTGAAAGGAAAAAAAGCTCTTTTGTTTTGTAAAAGTCTGCTTGATAGGAGCAATGTAAAGCCAACATCAACAGAGGATCTGGTGGCTTTTAAAGAAGAATCATGAATAATAACTCAGGAAATCGACACGAGAGATGTAGAGAGCACAGTCTTTATTAAAATAAATAAATAACTTTTTTAAAAAGCAAAGGTGATAAGCCACTGAGGTGCCAAAGAAAGACAACAATAATGACACAATTCGGGTATGTAAATGAAAACACTGCCGGCAAGAAAAAGGAAAGAAGCTGTTAAAAGTAGCCTCTTTCAGCACTTTCTGCTAGTAGTGTGCCGTTTGCTATGTGCCACTTTAGAAAAGCTGAGATCACAGCGGATCTCCGGATGTAGATCAGGCACTATCAAAGCCCTTTCTCTGCCCGCTTGTTGAACAGAGAGCTGCATTTTAATGAATGCAGAAATAATGAGGGCTTCAGACTCCCAGCTTCAGCACAAAAAGATAGGCTCCACTCTCATGGTTCAAAGCACCCTGGCTCACAACTGGAACAGAGCTGAGGAGACACCCAGTTCCAACACGGAGTCATGTGGATTTCGGAGTAAGGAATCTCACTCACATTTCTCTCCTCTTTCCACCCAGAGTGTCAAGTGTCACACTGGTCTGTAGCTCTCAGGCATACTTCTCTATGCATTGTAGGTATGAGTGGGCACTTCAAAACAAGTTTAAAATTCTACATTTCCTCCTGAAAGGAGGTTGTACAGAGGCCAGCACTGCTCCGTTCTCACAAGTAACTAATAATGGAAGAGAGGGAATGGCCTCAAGCTGTGCCATGGAAGGTTTTGTGTGGATGTTAAGAAAAGTTTTTTCACAGGAAGGGTTGTGAGGCACTGGCACAGGCTGGCAAGGAAGGTGGTTGAGTAACCACATGCTTGAACATGTTCAAAAGTCATCTGGATCTGGTGCTGGGAGACATGGTGCAGTGACAGGCTTGATGGAGTGGGTGAAATGGCTGTGGTTGATAGTCCCAGAGGGGCCTTCCACCATGGGTGATTCTGTTTTAAACAAAGCTACTTTTGTATTTCCTTTTCTCCCTGGTGTTCACATGATGCCATTGCACAAGAAGCCATGCACCTGTTCCAAAGCACATTGTCAGACAGAGGTTTCTGTTGTATCTCAACACAAAATTTAACATCATATTAAGTAAACTAAATTGTTGCTTTGAGGTTTTTTTCCTCCTTTCCTTCCATTTCCTGTGGATGCCAGGTCACAAGTTAACTGTTAAGCTAAGCATGGAGAAGTTTAACCTTTCATCAAAGCCTCTTTGATTACTTTCTTCTCACAGAACTTTATTAAAGTGCTTTGGCCATTCCATTCCTGCCTTTCTCCTGCACACTCTGGACTTTTATCTGAGCCCAAAAAATCAAAATTAGTGCTCATCATATTGGATCCTGTCATACGTCAACAGCTTTAGCTTCAGGGTCTTGAGCCTGGCTTCTCTCCTGTCCATTCCACATTCTCACTGCAGATCTAGACCCGGATATGTATTCTATCTCCTTCCTTGCTTTCATGCAAAAAGCACTGGAGGAGGTCAGCACCTCAAGAAAGACATTTACAACCCACACTGAGTTAAATGATTTTAGCAGCAGGGGAATACCACAGGAAAAATGCACACTTCAAATCATCATACAGTCACTTGATATGTCTTTTCCCTCACCCTACCTTGCAACAACCTTCTTTGTCACAAGAAGCTTTCAAACTGCTATGCTTCCTGAAGTTACCCTCTGTTTCCACTGAAAAGTTCTCCTCACACTGATTTCAACTTAGGATCTTTGTATCTTCCTAAAAGATGACTCCAACAGGGAACAGCTACTGGTAAATCTGGCCAGGAAGGGGGGCTCCAAAACACATAATTTCATGTTGGCAGTACTTCATGTATTTGCTTTTAAGAATAGGCTTTCAGAGAAGATTCTGCTGTGCACCAGAAGTGGAAGTCAGGGTAGAAAAGAGATTCAAAGGTCCTAGAAAGTTTTTTTTCCTTCTACATTAGCTCTTCAGATTTGCACCATTGTGTTCAGTCTAGACCAAATCTTGCAATACTGCTTTATTAATAAAAGGCCCATCATGCTGTAAGGCATGGACTGATGCATCTGTGAAGAAACACACCCAGAAGGTCAGGAAAAGCCATGCAATGCCCAGGCTGTCTGCAAAAGTGAGCCAAAGGAGATACTTAAGGTGCTAGGATGTATTTCCAATGAAAGCCAGGAAACATTCTTACTATTACTTGAGCGATTGTGACATACTCCACATGGTTCTACTAAGCCATGTTAAGAGAAGATCAATGTAAATAGTGACAGCTACATTAGCAGGATCTGCACTGATCAGGGATCCTGCATTATAGGCCATGCTCACTTGGGGGTACAAGGCTTTTACCACAGGATTGACAGAAGGACCTACACCAGCAATGTTTCTGCCCAGTAGACTGGGCTTTTGGAGTGTGGTTGCTTAGAATGAAATAGGATTGTGCTGGTTTGAGGCCAATTCGAATATTTTAATGAGAAAAATTAGATTATAGGCTGTGAAAAGAAAACAGCAGTGATGTCGACTTCACTTACAGGTTTAGTGAGATGTATAAAGCAAGAACATGAACATAGATAAGTATGTGTCTCTGTCTGCGGAGCCTGATGTCTCTCTCTCCATGGCTTCTAGCTGGATCTGTGTAACCCAGCTGAACAATTCTGCTTCTAACCCCACCTTGATGATCTTTCCTCTTCACCTTGCAGGTAAGGTAGATTCTGGGGTAAGATTGGAGGGGTGGAGAGAAGGTGGAAAGGGTGGTTGGGAATCCCTCCTGGGGACTCTGATTTCTGGGAGGCATAATGTGTTTCTGTATTAACTTCTATATTTTGGTATATAGCTGTAAATATTTGTAATATAATGCAAATATCTGCTTGTATATTGTGCTAAGCTGTGAATACAAAACTTCATTCCATAACTTTCAGCTATCTGAATCTAGTCTGGGTGAATTGTAAAAGTGTGAGGGTGAGGCAGGTAACTCCCAAACCATCACATTTTATTTGGCACTTTCAAAGTGGGGCAAATTCAACTTGATTGATTGATAATTAAGTCTGGTTTGTTCATATTGGGCACTCATACCCTTTCCCTCTTGTCCCTTGAGGCTGTTTTCCTGTTGTTCCTCCTTCCACTAGAAGGTTCCATCCTTGTGATATAAACAAATAATTAAGACAATTAAGTTAAGATGAAATTGTTTTAACTTATTTTCTCTATTATTTGGCCATTTTTCATCTTTTTTTTTTTTTTACCATTGGCTGACAGCCAAAATTGGTGCTCTTCTGTTTGATCTAGTATGGAGAAGGCTTAAAGGAATGTTCCTGGACTTTGGAGATTATTTTCTTGGTTGGGTTGACTTTAATATTAAAGAAATTGTTATCAACTTTGCTTTTAATAAGTCAGTAAATATTACAACTGCTGCAACTTATTCAACTTCCCTGATAAGAATAACTCTGCCCAAAACTGAAGTTCCAGACCCCTGTGGTGAATTCTACATAATACAATGGTATATTTATCTTGTATCAATATAGTCCTAATAATTCTGGGTTTATGTTTAATTACTGAATTATGTGTCAAGAATTTGTCTGTTGCCTCCTTAAAAAAACAAAACAAAACACCAGCTTGGTAGAGGTAGAAAACAATGCTGCAGGGCTGTTCAAACACAGTCAGAGATAAGCTCTGGAGAACTTGGCCAGATGCCTGGGCAACGTTTGCAAAACAAAACCTGTTCAGGGGGAGAGAACAGGGGAAGATCCATGCCCACTGCTACACCTCCTCCTGCAGGTCTGGGACAACCGCCAAAGTCTTGGTTGTGGACAATAATGTGGCAGGCAGCCAGAGACCAGATTCAGCTGTTCAAGTCTCTGATGGTTTTTCACCTAGTTCAAGTCCACAGACAGCAGTTTCTAACCCTACATCAAGCTGCGAATATAAAGCTTCATTCCTTAACTTTCAGCTGGCTGATCCTACTCTGAGTGAATTCCAAAAGTGTGTGTTTGGGGGGGGCGGGGTGTGGGAATACAGGGCAGGTAGTTCCCAAACCATCACAAGAACCTTGTAGTCAAGGGGGAATGGGAAACAGCCTCAAGTGACAAGAAGGAAAGGGTATGAGTTCCTGACATAAACAAACCAAGAAGATAAATAGGAAGTAGTGAAATAAACTATTTATGATAAAGGAAAATGTTTGTGTTAGAAGATCATAGCTAAACTGCCTCCAAATATGATTAAATCATTGCAGTGGTGGCACCACAGCACACTGGTCTCTCTGCAGGGTGGCAACCCTTAAATCCTGGTGGTTACAGCACACCAAAGAGATGTGCAACATTTCTACATGTTCTCAGTTTTGCTTTCAAACAATGCCTCATCCTGGTAAATAGATATTTTAAAAAATCACAAATTTATGAAAGCATGACAAACAAAAGGCTAGCCTAGTCTGCATGCCCATGATGTCTTTCCTTTGCTTCCTCATTCTCTGATTTCTCCTCTTAATGATATCCAGAACAAAATATGATCTGTCATTATGGAGTTTGATTAACCACTCGAAGCAGACAAAAGGACTTCAGTGGGCTAAAATCTGCTTTTCCATGTGTTGAATATTCCTTGACACAGACAGCCAGTTGTCACTCATCACAGGCTCCAAATGCACGACTGCTCTGTGTCACACACACTGCAAGCTGCAGCTATAAATCAAACTTTTATTGCTGTACACATTTTCCCATGGAGCAAAACAGTTAGAGAGCAGATTGAAAACTGCTGGGATGTCACTTCAACATTAGCTTGGTAGTTGCCTCCCCACTGTGCTGGCACAGGTTTTACTCCTCTTCCTCTCCAGTACTCTTGAAGTACCACAGTCAACAGCTGTGACCCAAGGCAGTGAAGTCTGGCAGCTGCAGCACACAAGCCAACCTCTGGCAAGTCTCTTCCCAGTAGCAGCAGCAGTGGTGACGTCTGGATTTATTGACAGCTCAAGGGTTTCTCTCTTGGCTGGATTCCCCCCTAGCAGTTGTGCAGCTGTCTTTGTTGCTATCCTGAGGTTGGGCTGTGGTGGAATAACAGGTTTCCGTCATCCTGCTGTTACTGTGAGACTCCTCACTGTGTTCTGCTCATCAGTCTCTGTCCTCAGCCACGTTACACTGAGTTAATCCTCCCCAACATTTCCACTTCCCTGCCCATTTTTCTTGCATATTCTTTTCTCTGTACTGCAAACACACTGCACACCCATGCACCACGTTACTTCTGACTTCAAGAAGAATTTCAATTCCCTTAGTCCCCTAACAAACTATTTTAGTGTAGGGCTCCCCAGTTCAAGGGAAACATGTAGCTATGGAGATGTACAAAGGTGCCAAGGGGTCTGGAGCATCTCTATTAAGAGGAGAGGCTGGGTCTGTGGTGCTGTTTAGCCTGAAGGAGACTGAGAAGGGATCTTCTCAATGCTGGTCAATAACTACAGGCTGAGGGTCAGGAGAATGGGGCTTGGCTCTACCGTGGTGTCAAGTGGTAGGAAAAGAGGCAATGGACACAAACTGGAACTCGAGAGGTTTCACTTGAACTTAAAAAAAAACTTTCCTTTGAGAGTGCTTGAGCCCTGAAGCAGGTTTCCCAGAGAGGTTGTAGAGTCTCCTTCTCAGGAGACATTCAAAACCTGCCTGAATGTATCCCTGCACAGCCTGCTCTAGGTGCCTCTGCTCTGGCAGGAGGCTTGGCCTAGATGATCTTTGGAGATCCCTTCCAGGCCCCACCAATTTGTGACTCTATGGGTTGTTTGCTAGCACCCAGCTGCAAATGAAGTTTCTGTTTCCAAATGCAGAGCCAGGCTGTACCAGACCAAGGCTCTGTACCCTCTGGCCTGAGAGCACAAAGCAACCACAAAAGAACTGGGAGCTGGGCAATTTTATCTTAAAGATTATGGTTACTGATCCCCTGGTGATTGGATACCAAGGATTCCTGTGGGAGAGGATGAGGAATAAGAGGGGAATCGTAATTGCTTGTGCTGGTAGACACGGAGAGTGGAACAGAACACAGTGCAACAGCAATTCAGACTGAGGGAAGCAGACCTCATTCAGACCACCTTCTCGCCCCCAGACTAGTCTCTGTGACAGATGTGCCTCAAGTGGAGGGTGGTGTTGAGTGGAACAGGTCAAGCATAAAATCAGAAGAGGCATTTGAAAGAAAGAATAAGCCCAGGCTATTAATGAAGATATCAGGTGAAACAGGAGCAGCACAGGACACTTGCAGACTCTTTGGGGTTTAGCAACAAAATGAAGCAAAACAGAACAAAGTGCTGCATGGGAATTTAGCTAAGACTCTTCTTGTGCAAGACAAAGTCTTGTTGCTAAAACCCTTCCAGAAGCTTTGGAAATTCAAGGCTAAAGTACTTGGGAGAGTGGAAGAACTGAGGACTTGCAGGGGTCTCCTGTCTTTACAAATGGCTTCTTGGTAATGATTTGATCATAGAATCACAGAGTCATTAAGGTTGAAAAAGACCTCTAAGATCACCAAGTCCACCCAACACAACCATGGCTACAACACCCTGTCCCCATGTGCCATGCCCACAGATTTCTTGAACACCTCCAAGGATTAGAACTATGCCACCTGCCTGGGCAGCCTCTTCCAATCCCTGACCACTCTTGAAGCAAAAACTCCTATTCGCCAACATAAACTTTGATACTTCTTCCTCTTGTCCTATCACTAGTTACCTGAGTGAGGAGATCAATTTTCCTGCCCATGTGCTCTAATTCCCTCACACAGGGTTTGTGCTTCTTGTAGAGATGTCTGATCACTATGTGAAACCTAGAGGTAAGAAAGTCAGGCAAAATTCTGAGGCTTACTAAAGCCGGAAATCTAGACTTAGATTCCACACCAAATATAAATTATTAGCACCTCAGTGAATCATATATCATAACATAAATTAATAATATATTACTCAGTGAAATGCTAAGTGTGATTTTTAATACTATAGGACATGTTTTCTAATTTATGAACTCTCTATTAAATTTAAAAGTCCTTCCATTACTTTCTTCTCTATCATATATTAAAGTCTCTTTTCGTTTGAGTCTCCTAATCCTTCATTTATTAACAATATCACCCACTCTCTTTTCTATTATTGCTTTTGGGTTCTTTCCTTTATTTTCCTTTTGCTTTCCAAGTCTCCTGAGATACAAATTTCACGATAAAAATATGGAAGAATTAGAGCCAAATGTTTTCTTTCTTCACATGTATATAATATTTTACATGAATATATTAAACTCACATATGTCACTCTTACGGTGATCCATAAATAATAGAAAGCAATAATAGGGCAAGTAATATCTATCACCCATAGCAGAAAAAAAATGGTAGCTTTTATCTTTGGACCTCCTGCTTCTCTACTGGCTTTACTACCTAGCAATTAGTATTGCATAGAATCCAGAGCCAGAGAATCCTCAGCAGCAGTGCTGTTGTCTGTCAGGTTAACTTACTCTACAAACACCTACGCAGGTAGCTCAAAGTGGATTGAAAGTTTCTGCATCTCTGCTAAACTGAAACTCAGGTCAAGAAGCATAAGGCTAGCATAAAAAACAAAGACAAACAAACAAAAAAATCCCACCACAAAACAAAACCCAAAATAAAAGAGAACAACCCAAACCCAAACAACCGAATAAACAAAAACCACGAAGCTGCATTCCTTATGATTGCATTTCTCTGTGGAGATGTAAAAGCCCACAATCAGAACTCTGGATGGTTGCCTGGAAGCTGCCTCCAGCACAGATGTTTGTGTTCCTGCCTTCTCTTTATGACATGGTTTCTCTTGGGGAGACCCCATCTGGAGCACAGTGTCTAGTTCCAGAGCCCCTAGTACAGGAAAGGTCTGGAGGTGCTGGAACGTGTCCAAAGAACGATCAGAGGGCTGGAGATGCTCTCCTGTGAGGACAGGCAGAGAGAGTTGGGGCTGTTCAGTTTGGAGAAGAGAAGACTTTATTGTGGCCTTCCAATATCTGAAGGGGGCTGCAAGAGAGCTGCCTTTTCAGGGTGTCAGGTAGTGATAGGACTGGGGAGAACGGATCCTCCTGGATGCCTGTTCTTGATATGGGTGTTAAGAGAAAGATTTCATCTTTACTGTCTAACTGAATAGAGTTGTTGGACCTTGAGATTCCCAGGCAAAAGCTTGAAGACTGAATCAGTTTTCATCAACATAACAGGTTCTAAGAACTCAGCTGTTTACACACTTCCTTGATGGAATGCAGTTTAATCTACAGACCCATTTGGACTTTGGACTTGATATTGAGTTTTCCAACCATGGTGTCATCTGACCTAGACACCTGCCAGGGACCACAAACTCATTCCATACAGAGAGATGAAAAGACTTAGATGGCAACAATTGCCATCACTTCCATCCTGGATTAGATTTGAACCAACCACCTAGGCTTCAGATACTGTTACTGCTCCCCTGAGCTGCTCACTGCTATTGAATTTTTTCTCTGACACTCTGTCAGATTTGCACTTTGGTGACAACAACCCCATGCAGTGCTGCAGGCTGGGGACAGAGTGGCTGAACAGCAGCCAGGCAGAGAGGCACCTGGGGATGATGGCTGGCAGATGAACATGAGCCAGCAGTGTGCGCAGGAGGCCAAGAAAGCCATGGCATCCTGGCATGGATTAGGAACAGTGCAGCCAGCAGGACCAGGGCAGTTCTTCTGCCCCAGGGCAGTGCTTCTGTCCTCAGCACTGGTTAGGCCACACCTTGAGTACTGTGTCCATTTCTGGGCCCCTCAGTTTAAGAAAGATGTTGAGGTGCTTGAACATGTGCAGAGAAGTTCCCCAAGGCTGGTGAGGGGGCTGGAGCATAGCCCTGTGAGGAGAGGCTGAGAGAGCTGCGGGTGTGCAGCCTGGAGAGGAGGAGGCTCAGCTTCATTGCTTTCTACAACTATCAGAAAGGAGGTTGTAGTCAGGTGGACTTGCTCTCTTCTTCCAGGCACCCAGTTACAGAAAAAGAGGACACAGCCTCAAGCTGTACCAGGGAAGGTTCAGGCTGGATGTCAGGAAGAAGTTCTTCACAGCAAGAGTGATTTGCATTGGAATGGGCTGCCTGGGGAGGTAGTGGAGTCCCCATCCCTGGAGGTGTTTAAGAGGAGGCTGGATGAGGCACTTAGTGCCATGGGTTAGTTAATTAGAAGGTGTTAGGTGATAGGTTGGACTCAATGATCTCAGAGGTATCTTCCAACCTGGTTAATCCTGTGATTCTGTGGTTCATGACACAAAGGAACGAGAATTCATAAGAATAATTCTTTACTGTATGTGGATATGTTTTTTTTTTTTTAATTACAGAAACCCATTTATTTTAAGAATACTAACATCCTGGCAACTTCCCAGGAAATACAAATCAGATTTACCTTCTCAGGCTGGGATTTTTTGGAAGCCTCTTGTCTCTGTACAGGACAAGTTTAGGTTTGGATGCTTTGCATCTGCAGCATACATAGCACAGACTCAAACATTTGTTGAGATTCCCGAGTTTCAAAACAAGATCCTGGATGGGGCTAAATACTCTGCTGGAGAAAATCATCTCTTGAAATAGATGTGTTTGCATCACTAAATATCAGCAAGGAGTAAAGGACATAAACAGGTGAGATATCACAGACAAGAGAGGTATATTTTTAAAGATATACATATTGTCATCAGCAACAGCAGTAAAACTTTTGCATAAAGACATGAATGGGATCAAAGAGCCATCATAAAGGGCCATTTTATAACTCTGCTGTAAAGACCCTTTTAAAGCTACATATTTGACCTCATAGTAAATTGGGACTGTGATGAACAGTATTTGTGCTCTTATAATCCATCAGCAAACCCACAGTGGGGTTAGCAGAGTATGAGCCTGCATTCCAGCTGTGCACATGAAAATGAAGAATAGGATGAATTCATTTCAAAGGTGTGTTCATCATCAAAGACCTCTTTTCAATTAAAAAACAAAAACAAAAACAAAACCATAACCACCAAAAAACGATGAAAGGAAAATCAAAACCCTGAGTCCCAGATCGTACTTTCTCTAGAGTTCTGTGTTTGGCTGTGAGTTCACATTTCCTGCTCAGGTGTAAAAAGCCGAGAAAATAGAGCTTGGTTTCCTGGGCTCTGATGGGACTCTAAATAGCCTTGCAGGCAGAGCTGTATAATGAGTACACATTAAAATGTCTGTGGTGTCTTCTGAGAATGCAGGACGTTACTTGTCACCCTGGCCATAAATGTGTACCAGTTGTGGGTTTATAAAATAAGTTGGAACCTCCTGCAGTCTAAAGCAGAGAACAATACAGATGACTAATTTAAATCAAGAAGGCTGCACGTGGCAGGGCACAGTGGGATTCCTAATGATCTCCTGCAAGAGCTCTGTTGGTCTAAGGCTCCCATTTTCTGTCCTCTGTTGAAAATAATCAGAGTCTAATTACAGGCCTTGTCAATGGCAACTCAGATACAACTATAAACCTTATTAAAAAAAAAATACAAAAAGTAATAATTAAATTACTCCTAATACCAAAGCAAAGCAGGCTGCAGCTTCTGCTTTGTTTCTTTGTTCCTGACAGCATTTTTCAGGATGCATGTCAGCACAGCAGAGAGTCAAATTAAGAGGGAAAAACCCCCATTCAAACAATAGAGAAGAGCCCTGGAAAGAATCAGTCTCTACATTGTTAGCTGCAACAGAGCAGGTTTAGAACAGACAGTAGAATTTTATTTTTTTTTCCCCAGCAAGAGTGGTCAGGCACTGGAATGTGCTGCCCAGGCTTGGCTGTGTTCAAAGCTCATTTTGATATGGTGTTTGGGGATATGGTTTAGGACAAATCTTTTAGAGTAGGGACGTCAGATGGAGTTGGTAATCCTAAGGGACTTTGCCAACCTGGATGTTTCTGTGATTCTCAGACCATAGAATCATAGAATCACAGAATCAGTCAGGGTTGGAAGGGACCAGAAGGATCACACTGTTCCAACCCCTCAGCCATGGGCAGGGACACCCTACCCTAGATCAGGCTGGACACAGCTCCATCCAGCCTTGCCTTAAACACCTCCAGGGATGTGGCCCCAACCACCTCCCTGGGCAACCCATTCCAGGGTCTTACCATGCTCATGGTGAAGAGCTCCCTCCTCATGTCCAGTCTGAATCCCCCCACCTCCATTCCCTCTAGTCCTGTCACTACCTAATAGCCTAAAATGTCCCTCCCCAGCTTTCTTGTAGCCCCCTTCAGATACTGGAAGGCCACCTCAGAGCCTCTTCTCCAGACTGAACAGCCCCAACTCTTTCAGTCTGTCCTCATAGGAGAAGTGCTCCAGCCCTCTGATCATCCTCGTGGCCCTTCTCTGGACACGCTCCAGCATGTCCACATCCCTCTTGTAATAGGCACTGCAAAATTGGATGTAGTACTCCATGTGAGGTCTCACCAGAGCAGAGTAGAGGAGGAGAATCACTTCCCTTGACCTCCTGGCCACACTTCTCCTGATGCAGCCCAGGATCTGGTTGGCTTTCTGGGCTGCAAGTGCACACTGCTGCCTCATGTTGTGCTTGTCATCCACCAGCACCCCCAGGTCCCTCTCCTCAGGGCTGCTCTCCAGCCAGTCACTGCCAAGACTGGATTGGTGCTTGGGATTGCCTCGACCCAGATGCAGGACGTTGCATTGGTCTTGTTGAACCTCATGAGGTTGGCTTGTGCCCACCTCTGCAGCATGTCCAGGTCCCTCTGGATGCCATCCCTGCCCTCCAGCATGTCTGCTGTACCACACAGCTTGGTGTCATCAGAAAACTTGCTGAGGGTGCACTCAATGCCTCTGTCCATGTCACCAACAACAATAGTAAACAAGACTGGACTCAAAACTGATCCCTGAGGGACTCCGCTTGTCACTGCCTCCACTTGGACATGGAGCCATTGACAGCCACTCTTTGGGTGCAGCCATCAGGCCAGTTCTTTATCTATCTGGTGGTCAACCCATCAAACCCATGTTTCATGAGCTTGGAGACCAGAATGTGGTGCAGGACAGCATCAAAAGCTTTGCTCAGCTCCAGGTAAATGACATCAGTTGCTCTCCACTCATCTATTACTGTTGTGACCTGTTCATAGAAGGCCACCAGGTTTGTCAGGCAGGATCTGCTCTTGGTGAAGCCATGCTGATTGGACCCAATCACCTCTTTACTATTCTCCTGTGTCAGTAGTGCCTCCAGGAGGATCTGCTCCATGATCTTTCCAGGCTCAGACGTGAGACTGACTGGCCTGGAGTTCCTAGGCTCTTCCTTCCTACCCTTTTTGAAAATGGGGGTTATGTTTCTCCTTTTCCAGTCAGTGGGGACTTCACCATACTGCCAGGACTTTTGGAATATAATAGAGAGGGGTTTAGCAACCTCACCTGCCAGTTCTCTCAGTACCTGTAGGTTTATCCCATCGGGACCCATGGACTTGAACACTTTCAGGTTATTCAAGTGATCACAAACCTGATCTTGACTTATGATGGGCAGCTCTTCCTTCCAGTCCCTGCCATTATCTTCCATGATTCCAGGAGTGTGGCTGGAGGCCTTTGCAGTGAAGACTCAGGTAAAGAAGTCATTGAGAACATCAGCTTTTTCGATGTCCTTTGTGACCATTTCACCTGTTTCCTTTCTGAGGGGGCCCCACACCTTCCCTAGTCTTCTTTTTACCATTAATATACCTGTAAAAATTCTTGGTGTTCCTTTTGACCTCCCTGGCTAGATGCAGTTCCCCCTTGTGTTGAGGTGGGAACCGTGCTTTGGCTTTCCTAACCAGATCTCTGGCTGCTCGAGCAGCTTCCTTATACAGCCCCATTCCAGCTGTCCTTTCTTCCATTCCTTGTAGAGTCTCTTTTTGTGTGACAGTGTGTCCAGGAGCTCCTTGCTCCGCAGCCAAGCCTCCTGGCGTTCTTCCCTGCTTTTCTCTTTGTTGGAATACATTGCTCCTGGACACAGAGGAGGTGATGCTTGAATACTGTCCAGCTGTCCTGGGCCCTTCTTCCCTCTAGGGCTTCATCCCATTACACTTTGGCCAGCAGATCCCTGAAGCAAGCAAAGCCAGCACAGCTAAAGTCTAGGGTCGTAAGCTTGGAATACAAAACTTAGAATGACCGAAACTGGGGTCAAGGATATCAGATGTGCTTGTGGGATAGTTGCTTATCCCATCTGTCTTTTTCTACAAAACTTTTCTCTTTTTGTCCTTACTCCGTTTATTCCATGAGGCTGTTAAGAGAACATTGCAAAGGTCATGTCCTGTAGGCCCTGTTTCTGATTCAAACAACAATTTACCATTGCATAGCCATACACTTGAACAAGTTCTGTTAGGTTTTATTGCAAAGCATGAGCACTATCCAGCAATTTGGAGCCAAACTGCAGCCCCTTAACTCCTGCTGCTCCTTTCAGTCACTGAACAGCCAAGATCACATGGGACAAGAAAAAATACTGGTAAAATGACAAAGGGTGATGTATTGTTGTTTTAACATCCCATATAATGCTCTCTGTCCTTGTAAACCCTTTAATGCTTCCAGTTTAAGTACACACAGGACATCTAGGGGCATTTGCTGTGTAATGCTAAGGCACACAGTTAGTAAAAAGCCAAATCTCTGCTTGTTGACTTACTTTCTCTATTGGCTTCTTTTCTGACACATGGCTTTGGGAACAGGTCACATGTTATTCTTCTGGGAATTATTTGTTTTCTCATCAGTGTCCTACAGACAGAACTGCAGACCCACCTCCCTGTAAGGCAGGTGCAGACATGCACTTGCAACCCAGAGAGCAAACCACATCCCAGGCTGCATCAAAAGAAATGTGGGCAGCAGGTCAAGAGAGGTGATTCTGCCCCTCTACACTGCTCTCCTGAGACCCCACCTGGAGCACTGTGTCCAGTTCTGGAAGGTCTATTACAAGAAAGATCTGGAGGTGCTGGAATGTGTCCGGAGAAGGGCCACAAGGATGATCAGAGGTTTGGAGCTACTCTGCTGCAACAGCGGGCTGAGAGAGTTGGGGCTATTCAGTCTGGAGAAGAGAAGGCATCAAGGAGACCTTATTGTGGCCTTCCAGCATCTGAAGGGGGCTACAAGAAAGCTGGGGAAGGCAGTGATAGGACTAGGGGAAAGAGATCCAAGTTAAGGGGGGGAAATTTAGATTAGATATTAGGAAGAAGTTATTCACCATGAGGTCGGTGAGAGACTGGAGCAGGTTGCCCAGGGAGGTGGTGGAAGCCTCATCCCTGGATGTTTTTAAGGCCAGACTGGATGTGTCTCTGAGCAACCTGATCTAGTGTGAGGTGTACCTGACCATGGCAGGGGGGCTGGAACTGTATGATCCTTGAGGTCCCTTCCAGCCCTGACAGTTCTGTGATTCTGTGATCCATCCCTATTTGCATGTGCATCTTCTCTAGTTAATAACCTTATGGGTAGGTTAGAAACCAACACAGCCTCTGGAGTATGACAGAATACTGTGTCAATCTTCATGCCACTTCTGGTGCAATGGAAAGCATTAGACATAAATAGCTGTATTACAAGCACTAGAGAACCTACCTTCTTGATATGTCGTTGAATTAAAGTGTTTTCCCATATAGGTGCTTTTGTAAGCGTGAGTTTAGTGACAAAATAAAACAGGAAGCAAAGCAATTGAAGCAGCTGTTCCATGAAACTCCTACTCTGCAGAACACAAGAGTCTGGCACACAGCTCATCAGTAAAACATGAGAATGTACTTGAGGAGAAAAAATCACAATCTGGTACCCACAGGCTATTGCCTGCATCTCATGTAAACTGATAAATTAAAGATGCTGCACCATTTTTCCTTGTCTTTCCTTTGTCAAATGCAATCATTTAAAGAAGCATTTTGGTACTAGGAAACTTAAAAAGCAAGCAAACACACAGAAACACACCTGCTTGCTGAAGAAGAGCCTTCCACAGGCATTAGGATTTGCTTATCATCTCTGTGTGTATATTCTTTTTAAACATGAAATAATGTTTATTTTGCCTGAGGATTTGCTATTCTAAAAGTGAATTTCAAAGTCCACACACTCCACCCCCCTCTACTAGTATTGGTAGCAATTAAATGTTTTTATCAGGGATTCTGGGGAGTAAAAGATCAATTTAGGGTCAGTTTTGCAATTAAGTATTTGGAAAAATTAATTATATATATATTCAGGTATTAAGTCATGGAGTTTCCATATTTGGAAGGGAACCCAAGGATCATCCAGTTCCAACCCCCCTGCCATGCCCTGTGACACTTTCTAATAGATCAATTTACGCAGAGCCACATCCAGCTTGGCCTTGAAAACCTCCGTGGATGAGGCTTCCACCACCTCCCTGGGCAGCCTGTGCCAAGGTCTCACCACCCTCATGGTGAAAAACATCTTCATAATGTTTAATTTAAATCTGCCCTCCTCTAGCTTGGATCTGTTCCTCCCAGTCTTATCATTGCCTGACATGCTAAAAAGTCCCTCCCCAGCTTTCTTGTAGTCCACTTCAGATACTGGAAGGCCACAATAATTTCTCCTTGAAGCCTTCTCTTCTCCAGACTGAACAGCCCCAACTCTCTCAGCCTGTCCTCACAGGACAGCAGCTCTAGCCTTCTGATCATCCTTGTAGCCCTTCTCTGACGCCTTCCAGCACATCCAGATCCTTCTTCTAATGTACACACCTAGAACTGCTAACAATAATTTTTAAAATACTAAAACAACAAAATTGTTAATCTACATAAAAGAAAAACTTTTCTGAAAGTCAAAATAATCAAATAGAGAGAAAAAAGTGTCCCCAGACTCTTTGATAGACTGGAAAATAACGTAGTGAAAGTAGAAGAATGTTGAGCAGTGATGTATAAATACAATTTATGGTTTCTGAGCATTTTATTAGATGTAGATTCACAAAATCGCAGCAGATCTAGGACAGTTTTAGTGTTCGGTGCTGGCAGAGGTCAGATTTAACAACCAGCAAGCAGAAACATGCAGCCTGCATTTGGTAAATGTTGAATATTTTACTATAATAAAAGTATTAATAAATAGAAAAGATGACCGGGGGTTGCCTTTTTTTTTTTTTTTTTTTAATTTAATCCCTTTTAAATCATTTTTCTTGTCTGTTTTTTAGCCTTTGGAATTTTTGCTGTTGTGAAAGTGGTTCAGATCTATAGATGCCTAATAGCCTTTTTTGTCTTTGTTTTGTCACCTCTGGCAAGCTGATGCTAAGTGGGACAAAACACAAACAGAGCATTGCCCATTAAAATTTTAATGCCACATCACAATTTTCTGGCAGAGCTATCAGCATTGCAAAACAGCACAGCTCCACTGAAACTAAGAATAAATCAGGTGCTAAGAGCAGCACCTCCTGCAGGTACCAAACTCCAGCCAAGGAATGGGAGACTTTGAAGGACACAAGATTTCTTTTATTTAAAACACTTATCACTGCTTTCCCCAAGTACTCAACAACGAACAGGTTACAACATCTCTTTACACTTTGTGGCAGGATTTCATCTGAGCACATTTGAATTCATAAGTGTATTTTTAAAAACCCAACCAACCAAAAAAAAAAAAAAAACACAGAAGAAGAGAAATTTACTTTGGAATAAGTAGTGGAGCTGGAGCTGAGGTACAGGGCAGGATTACAGTGAAATGGCTTAAAAACTCACAACTTCTCAGGGGGCAGAAGAAAAGTTTCTTAACCTTCCCAAGATTACCAAAATACCACAGTCAGGAGAATCCTTTTAAAGTGCAGTTATATCTGCATGGAAAGAGAGATAAACTCTTCCTCAAATCTCATTCTCAATGTTGTTCTCAGATCCACAGTGCTGTTGTCAGTATGGCTGTGGGTGTTTATTTTGATGGAGCTGTGGCACCGGGATTTGCTGTAGCCCTCAGCTCTCATGGGGAAGGCAATGATCTCCTCCCTCCCTGCTTGCCTAAGTGGATTAGGGTCTGAATCAAGACACATAACATATGTGTCAGGGCCTCTGCATCACAGGGGCTTAGACTTAGCTCTGGCAGGGTGAAAGCAACAGCAATCATCCCTCCAGCCACAGCTTCCTTGGAAACAATCACAATAGTATTCCCTGCAATGTCTCCCACACATCTGCTCAGAGCTCAGAAGCGATCTATGTTGCATGCTGGCTGGAATGCGATGGGCAGGGCTGCTTATCCTTGCTTACCTGCAGTCTTCACGCCTCCACCAGAGCCTGAACTTTGTCAAGAGCATCTACCACCATCTTCCAGTCTGCAGGGCTGTGCTGGTTTGAGGCTAATTGACATACTTTAATGAGAGAAATTAGATCATTGATCGTGAAAAGAAAATAATGATGAAGTCTACATCGTTCATTGGTTTGCTTGGGAGGGGTAAAAAAGCTAAAATGTAAACAGTTTTGGTCAGTCTGTTCTGTGTTGCTGGATCTATTCTCTTCCTCTTAACTCCACACTAATATTTGTCCTCTAGTCTCAGCTAACACATAACAACGTAAGCTTTGTTGATCCTTTTGTTTGTCTGGCTGGGAAGGGAGACAGAGAGGGAGAAAGAGAAGGGTAGCTTTGAGCCCTTCTGGGCAGTTTCCTTTGTCCAGGAGGGAACTTGGATTTCTGTATCACTTCTATTTTGTATATCATTGTAAATAGTTGCAAATAGATTGTGTATATCTGCTTGTACTTTTTGCCATGCTGTAAATAGAGCTTCAGCTTATTTCCAAGCATCTAAGCTAGTCTGGTAAATTTCAGCTGGGTTGGGGGGCAGGGAGAGGAAGGAGTGGGGAGGGAAGTTCCTAACCTATATCAATGGCCTGGAGCCTCTCACACCCACATAAGAGCCAGCAGCCCCCTTGCTCCTCATTCCTCTTGAATAACACTTGTTTGCTCAGCAAACCTGGCTGACAAAGTCCTCTTAGAAGTCATATTTACACTATGACCTCTTGAAAACAGTATTTCCATAGCACATAGAGACATGGCTTTCTGGAAAGGCCTTTCAGGACAACCACTCCAAGGAATGAGTCTCCAAATACACCAGCTGGCAGAATCCATCTGATGCCACTCCCAGAATGGAAGGTACACATTTTCATCAGCAGAAATAAAACATCTGCAGCACACAGCCAGGTAATTTATACTTAACTTGTGAGCATGCATCATCTTGGCGTGCCTGGTCTTAAGTCATGGTTGGGTCACACAAAAGAATACATTCAATGACCTCACCTAAATCTCCAACTGTCCCTTCTAAAATCCACCAGTGTTCACAGTAAACAGTGATCTGCTCATGGCTCATGACTAGAATAGCAAGGGTGTCACAGGTCAGAAGTGAGATTTATTGAAAGGGAAGTACAGAGAATCTCAGCCTCTCACTTTCATGAGCACCAAACCCACTCAAGATTTTAATAATAAAAAATGCAGAGTTGTCTGACAACATTCATTTCTTTTTCATGAGCCTGTCTTCTCAAATTCCCTGCCTAATGCTGCACACCATGACATAGCCATTGTCACTCCTGACAGCCTTCACCTACACTGCAACATCAGGCCTTGTGTCAACCTCACATGTTTGACAAACTGCTCACTTTTAAAATATAAATACATAAAGAAGATGAAGACACACGAAATTACTTCACCTTGGCTTTTTTCCCTTTCCAAAGGGCAGGTATCTGAGCTGTCTGCTACGCAGTTCTGGCTGCACTGCAGATGTCCATGCTGTGGACCTGAACATGCTGTGAAATTACTTAAACAATGTCTTCCCTCCATTGCCTTCCACTACTCACTTGTCCTGCACCAAAAATGTCTTGAGGTACCTAACCTTTAAAAAGTAAAATCACAGAATCACAGAATTAACCAGGTTGGAAAAGACCTTTTAGATCATCAAGTCCAACCTATCATCTAACACCTTCTAATTAACTAACCCATGGCACTAAGTGCCTCATCCAGCCTCCTTTTAAACACCTCCAGGGATGGGGAGTCCAACACCTCCCCGTATAGCCCATTCCAATGCAAATCACTCTTGCTGTGAAGAACTTCTTCCTAACATCCAGCCTGAACCTGCCCTGGCACAGCTGGAGGCTGTGTCCTCTTTTTCTGTCCCTGGGTGCCTGGGAGAAGAGAGCAACTCTACCTGGCTACAATCTCTAGCCAATATCCTTTCAGATAGTTAGTTGTAGAGAGCAATGAAGCTGAGCCTCCTCTTCTTCAGGCTGCACACCCGCAGTTCCCTCAGCCTCTCCTCACAGGGCTGTGCTCCAGCCACCTCACCAGCCTTGGTGCCCTTCTCTGCACATGTTCCAGCACCTTTCTTAAACTGAGGGGCCCAGACAGGGACCTTATAAATGTCTATGAATACCTCAAGTGTGGGTGTCAAGAATCCAGGACCTTTTTGATGGTACAGGATGATGGGTGATGGGTACAAACTGCAACATGAGGAGAAACTTCTCTGATGTGAGACTGCTGGAGTCCTGGAGCAGGCTGCCCAGACAGGTTGTGGTGTCTGCATCTCAGAAGCTTTCCAAAACCCACCTGGATGTATCCCAAGGTGATCCTGCACTGGCAGGGGAGCTGGAGGAGATGATCTCTGGAGGTCCCTTCCAGCTCCTACCATTCTGTGATTATACATGTGCAATAAAAATGAGCAAAAAGCCTACTGAAATGCTACACACTAAATAAATAAAATAATCCAAGTGGCTAATGAGCTGAATGTGTCTTCATGTAGGACTCAGCTGAAGAACTGTGGAAGGTGAATGTTTCCCTTCAAGAACTGTATGGCACTAAAACCAACACAACTTTCATTAACAATGAAGGAAGGACAACAAGAAAGAAGAAGGGTCAAGGAAAGAGAAAACTGGAAGGGCTAAAGCACAACCATAATTTAACCCATCCATTTCTGTGAGAGATAATAAAAAATGTTTCTATAAATATATCAGCAACTAAAGGACCAAGGAGAACCTCCACCCTGTACTGGATGCATGGGGTAGTGATAGTGACAAAGGATGAGGATGCTTTTCTCTGTCCTCACATGTGACTGAGGGTCTCCAGCCTGAGCGTGCACCAGCTGACACATCTAACTTCAGTCTACTCTTGCCCCCTGAAGTCTCTTGAACAGTTAGTCATGCAGACACCAGATAGTTGCCACCCCGAGGTGGTCTCAGACCAGCTGAAACCATTTAAGGGTGAGTACATGCATTTAGTTTTGCCGACCTACCAACTACAGGTCAAGCCAGAGCACAATGCTGGATCCAAGGACAGTGACACCTCTTTGTTTTCTCTCTCTCTCCCACCTCTGTTTTCTTTCAATTTTCTTCAACTCTGTGTTTTTTGCTGGTTTTGGGTAGACAGTGCCTAGTCTGTTCTGAAGTGGTTGAGAAGGATAGAGCTCTTCTGCCAAGGTGCCTTCATCCATGATGCTTGTTGATAGCTGTTAGGAAAAAAAACCAATCCACAGGTTTTGTAGTTTTCCTCTGGGTCATTGTCACAACTCAGCTGCAGCCTGGCCAAGCAGAGCTAGCCCTCACTCTGCATGTAGTGGGACGAGGCATTTCATGGTTCTTGTTGAGCATGGACATTGCTGTCAGGGGGTGAACAAGATTCACCTACCTTGTCATCCACCAGGTGGGATGAGACACTGCCAAGAAGATATGTGCTGGGCATAAAATAATTCCCCTTGCAATCAGCTCTGCTGAGGCCATACCTCGAGTGTTGTATTCAGCTCTGGGCACCTCAATACAAGAGAGATGTGGAGGTGCTGGAGCCAGTGCCCAATATGTAATCATGCCAACACATGTCTTGTGAAGCTGTGTCTTGGGTTATTTCATGAGCTTTTCCATGGTTTCTGCTCTGGGAGTTCATATATCTGAGGTGATTTTTGGTTTAATAAGAAAGCTCTCAACAGTTTTCCATTATCTGAACTGCTGGGCAGGCAAAGAAGAAAGAAGAGATCTGACCCAGAAAATCAGACACTGCAGCAGAGCTCTGCCTTTCCCCAAACTCAGCCATGCTTCAGAAGACCTGCACTGTGTACCTGCCACCAGGCCAAGAACAGCTTCCTCATTTGAGACAAAAGCAACGCCAGAACAGCCAGTTGTTCAGGCATCATGTGGACACAGCACTTAGGGACATGGCTTAGTGTCACAGACTTACAGGATATTAGGGTTGGAAGGAACCTCTGGAGATCTTTCAGTCCAATCTCCTTGCCAGAGCACAACCAGAAAATCTAGCACAGGTCACCCAGGAACACATCATGACAGGGATGGAGAGGCTCCAGAGAAGGAGGGCAGGCTGTGCCAGTGCTCTGGGACCCTTACAGTAAAGTTCTTCTTCATGTTAAGGACCTGGCACTTAGGGACATGGTTTAGTGTTGACCCTTCAGTGCTGGGTCGAGGGTTGGACTGGATGAGCTTGGAGGTTTCTCCAACCAGATGTATTCTGTGATTCTGTGATGTTGGAGGAGAGCTGAGACTGGCCAAATGGATCCTCTGTGTTTGGCTTCTGTCCTTGCCAAGTCCTTAGTTGTTATGAATGTCCCCTCACAACATGCTTACCTTTCTCCCAAGGGAACATCAGACCTCATCTCAAACTGCATAGCAGCATGTCACAAACTGTGCTGTCCTGAAGAAGAATTCCTTCTACTCAGTTTTCAATGCTGGGATCACTCAAAAGCAGTTGGAATGTCTGATGGCATCACAAGGTCTCACCTGGGGTTCCTTGGGAGCAGACACTGCAAGTGCCTCCGTGTTATAAATAGAAGTGCTACTTGCCAACTGTCTTCAGCACATGGATTACTTGATAGAGATTACAAGATTGTGGCATCTGGAGCATCCAGAGTTAAAAGCACATTAAGCCCACTATGACATCTTCAGAGCCTGACTACAAAGTGCACACTTCCATCTCAGCCATTCATCCTGGTCTGTCCTGGTCAGCCAGGACAGGACTTATCCACATACACAGCTGAAAGCATTCTTCAGCAGCAGTCTTTCAGTGCAGTGGGAGAAAAGAGAGGTGTTTAGGAACTTAAAAGTTACACTAATTCACATTCCAGCAAGTCCCAGGATCTGCTAAGCTCTCTGCAGAGATACATTTTCCTGTGAGCCTGCTTGGCTTTTCCTTGGAACTACCTAAGTTTTCCTGTAAGAACTGGAAGAAAAACCCTATCTAAGGATGAGGTTAGATTTTTTTTTCCCTTGCCTTTCAAAGCTAACGTCAGCTGAGCAAACTTCTGCTTCTCTACCACACCCTCATTTTTCTTCTCAGCTTTCAAAGGCATGTGTGTGCTGAGCAAAATCAGGAGAGACTCTAAGGGTTTAGCACTGTGGTGAAGCTGCAGCAGTGCTTTTGTCAGCTAGACAGCACTTGTTTCTTCAGGGAAGACTTCAAACAGCAACACACATGCAAGCAGCGGAGACAGGCAGCTTTGCTAGTGACAGGCATTGCATACGGGATTCCTGCCTTCACCATTCTCTTCTCAGACCTTAGTCTGAAAGATCTCTGGAAAAGTCATAGAATCATAAGGGTTGCAAAAGCTCTCATCAAGTCAACCCAACACCACTATGGCCATTAAACTATGTCCCCACATTTCTTGACCACCTCCAGGGATGGGGACTCTATCACCTCTCTGGGCAGCCTATGGCAATGCCTGACCGCTCTCACAGCAAAGAAATTTTTCCTCATCTCCAGCCTAAACCTCACCAGGTACAACTTGAGGCCATTTCCTCTTGTCCTATCACTTGATACTAGGGAGAATACACCAACCCCACCTGACTCCAACCTCCTTTCAGGAAGTTGTAGAGAGCAATGAGGACTTAGCCTCCTCTTCTCCAGGTTGAACAACCCAGGTTCCCTCAGCTGCTCCTCACCAGCTCTGTTCTCCAGACGCTTCCCCAGCTGCTTTGCAAAGCCCTGGAGGTGAAGCAGGAAGGTAGTGGCCCTGCAAAGTAGCAGCACACATGTAACTCTTGGCTGTGCTTAGTACTGGACAGTGGAGTTGTCTCATGTTCCTCAACACTTGTTACACCTGAGCATTGCCAGTATGCTATAAACCCCTGGGCACCAATAACCTGTGTGTGTTGATGAAGTGTTACACTGAAAGGCAGCCAGTTCTGAAGTGACTGGACACTTTCACTCACCACAGGCTGGGGCAGGAGGTGACAGAAAACAGCCCTGAGAAAAAGGACTTCAGGATGCTGATGGATGAGAAGCTGGACAAGAGCAGGCAGAGTGAGCTTGCAGTATACAAGGTCAATGGCAGTCTGGGCTGCATCCAGAACAACGTGGCCAGAGATGAAGAGAGGGGATCCTGCCCCTCTGATCTGCTCTGCTCTGTTCTGGTGATATCTCATCTAGAGTAAAATGTCCAAGTCTGGAGCATTTAATATAGGAAGGACATGGATGTGACGGAAAGGGTCCAAAGGAAGACCACAAAAATGATCAGGTGGTTGGAGCACCTCTGCTATGAGGACAAGGTGAGGGTATTCAGCCTGGAGAAGAGAAGGTTCCAGGCAGACGTGATAGCAATCTGACAGACCCTGGAGAGGGCTGCAAGAAGGCTGCAGAGAGACTTTGCAAAGGCTGCAGGGGACAGGATGAAGGCAATGGCTTCAAACTAGAGCAGAGCAGATTGACATTGGATGCTAGGAACAAATTCTGCACTATAAGGGTGCTGGAACACTGGAGCAAGTTTCCCTGGGAGGTGGCTGTGGCCCTGTTGCAATTATTAATTTATTGTTATTATTATTTATAACTGAGATTTCAGGAAAATTTTCCTGGGGTTCTTTGGATGTTCGGTTGGCAAGGTTGTTGCACAAAACTGCTTATAAATACTGAATTAAACACTTTAAACAGTCTAAACAGTCAGAAACTGGAAAACAGGGAACCTGACAACAGGGGAAACCCCACCTATTACTCACAAACGTGATAGGTACAATGTCCCGAGGAGAGGAGGAAAAGAGTTTGCCTTGCCACTGCTGTGCTGCTGCAATGCAGGCTGCTAACATGTGGCCGCTGTGAGAGAGGTGCAAGAGACATCTGATCCTGACAAAAGGCAGAAGGAAAGAGAGAGCAACGGCTCTAATCGCCCTTCCTTAAATACCCCATTTTGAAGGGTGAAACTGGCCAATAGGCACTAGCGTCCACTGTTTTGGACAATAGATTCAAAGTCCTACGCCCAGGGGTCCACCTGACTTGATCATGTGGCACGGGACTTTCTTAGTTTAAACTGCCACTGTTTGCTCAATCCTGCAAACTCATGGACCTTGTAACAGGAGGAGGAAAGCCAGGAGTTTGAACTTATTTGGGCAGGATTTATGCCCTATCAGGACATGCCCCTGGAGATATTCAAAGTCAGGCTCAACAAGACATAGCTGAGAAGTGACCTCTAATCAACATCTCTCTGCCAGTAGAAACCCCTTGCATGTCTGTGCTCCTATAAACAGAACTCTTGTTTGTCAGTGTTGCCTCTGCTGAAGCCCAAAGCAAGTGAACACAGGCACAGAGAAGTCCTTTTTTTGTAACACATAATTCAAGGGTGAAACCTACTGCCCACTGGATCAGATTGAGGACAGAACTTTCTCCGAATTTGAACAAGCATTAGCCACACTCAAAGGCAGGATGCTCATCAATGGTTATTAAACACAGGAGCCAAGGCACAACTCCTGGCTCAGGAAAAAAAGGCACCAAAATGCTGATTGCTGGAAGCTGGGAATTATACCATGGAAAGGATCACTCTATAGCTGCCTTATTTCTCTTGTTCTTTCCCCAAGGGTCACTGCTGGAGCTAAGAGACTTTGGTCTTTTGATCTAAGCTCCCAAGGGGGTCTGAGAAGTAATCACTCTTATGAACCCTTGGTGAAAATCAACAGCAGTACTGCAATTTCAGAAGGGCTCTGGCCTTAGTGAAATATTATTTGGTCCTTGTGTCCTTTCAAATATTGCAGCCTACTAATAATCAGGACAATTGGGATGCATCTCACATGCTGTAAGCCTTGGACAAACAACACTCAGTTTCCAGATCTCCCAGCTTCACCACAGAAAGTGAAGTGATGATATGTCAGACCAAATATCCACATTTTTAGTGGGTCTTAATCTCTTTCTCAGTGTCTTGGTAATTTAGCCAGGTTTCCTCCCTGTCTGTGAGCACTGCATAGAAGATACACCATGCTGGGTCAGACCCAGGTCTTGGGTTAGGTCATTTCACCTAATTACCTGTATTCCACAGCTCAGGCTTTTCACAGCTGGTGGCCATTTGGCTGTACTGTTCCCCTGCCAAATACTCACCAAGTGTTGCCTAGGAGGAAATCTGCCTCCTTTCTGCTGTCAGACCCTGGGCAAAAGCAGAGGATGACAGAGGACTCCACTCTTACAATTCCTGCTCATTCCCTACTATGTTCCCTAGCCTATGTTGCTACCTCATCTTTACATAAAACCATCTCAATCAGTTCCCATCACAGCAGCATCAGAAACATCAAGCCAGGAATCAGCAATCAATCCAACCTCCAGCCCTTTCCAAATTCTTGCATTATCATGCTGAGGCACAGATTTGCCAGAGGAGTGCAAAAACCTCAGCCTTCTCTGAAGCTGTGTATTTACAGTAATAGACAAGGAGAGTGACACCTAATCTATGACATCCCACTGTTCACAAGGCCAGCGACTGTTAGCATGGCAGAGGGCAGAGAATCACAGACTCACAGAACATCAGGGACTGGAAGGGACCTTGAAAGCTCATCCTGTCCAACCCCTCTGCAGAGCAGGATCACCTACACCAGACCACACAGGAACACATCCAGACAGGTGTTGAATATCTCCAGAGAGGGAGACTCCACAACCCCCCTGGGCAGCCTGTTCCAGTCTTCTGTCACCCTCACAGGGAAAAAATTGCTCCTCGTATTTCCATCGACTTTCTTCCTATGCCTCAGCTTCCACCATTGCCCCTTGTGTTGTCACTGGGCATCACCCAGCAGAGCCTCCTGACACTCACCTTTACATCTTTATAAACATGAATAAGGTCATCTCTCAGTCTCCTCCTCTCCAAGCTCCAAGCCCCAGCTCCCTCAGGCTCTCCTTGTAAGGAAGATGTTCCATTCCCTTCATCATCTTTGTGGCTCTGTGCTGGACAGAGGGCAGGGGCCTGTGAGCCTTCATGACATGACTTCTGGCCCCAATGCCATTATAGCTGTTGAACTGCCATGGTGCCTGCTTAGTGCTATTGGAAAGGCACTTCAGTGAAACAGTCCTCTACAAACCAAATGCACACAGTGACTGGAAGAGGCAAGTGACAGCAGCTGCCCCAGGAAGCAACTTATTCTTATTCTTATTCTTATTCTTATTCTTATTCTTATTCTTATTCTTATTCTTATTTATAGAAAGTTTGTAACCTTCAACTGAGGCCAAGCTTGCTGTCAGAACCATCAGGAGATCTGCAGACAAAATGTCTTTCACCAGTCTGCCACAGGAACAGACTGTAAGAAGGAGAGAGAGCACTCTCAAGGTCTCTGCTTCATTTCTCATCAAGGAGAAGACAGCTGCTGGTAATGTACCTCTCTTCTCCCAGGAAGAGTTCGTGCCAGAGCAGAAATGGTGCAAGGATTTCACAGAATCACAGAATGCTGGGAGTTGGGTGCTCTGGAGACCACCTAGTCCAACCCCATTGCTAAAGCAGGGCCACCTAGAGCAGATTGCACAGCATCAAAGTGGCCAGGCAGTTTTTGAAAGCCTCCAGAGAAGGAAATTCCACAACTCCTCAGGGCAGCCTGATCCAGTGTGCCAGCAACCTCACAACGAGGAATTTTCTCCTTCAGTTTAAGTGAAACCTCCTGCATCCCACTTTGCACCCACTGCCCCTTGTCCTATCACTGGGCACTGCTGAAAAGAGCCCAGCCCCATCCTCCTGATCTCCATTTTTTAGATACTGATCAGGATTGATCAGATCCCTTCTCAGGCTCCTTTACTCCAAGCTCAGCCCCAGGGCTCTCAGACTCTCCTAATTTTCCTTCCAGGAATGCAGGGAGTCACTTCTGCTGGCACAGACAACAGAAGTCACTTCTATGCACATTTTCCTGACCAATGAACCCTTCTCTTTTTCTCCCAACAGAGCTTCACCATTTTCTCTGTTCCTCTGTCTCTGCACTGCCATACTCTTCCTGTGCTGCTCCATCGAGTTATTAATGGAATCCAGACAAGAGAGCACAGGGATAAGCACTCACACCTGAGCATGCAGGGAGATATTCTCTTGTCCTCTCCTTTCTCCAATTAGCCTCCAATAATGTGAACAGGCCATCATGATTAGGGGTAATGAACCAATTATTGGTGAACATGCTGAACTGTTTTTCTTTTGACCTAATTATGTTTAAAAATAACAACTTCTCCTTACAGTTGTTATCAATGAGCACACTTACAGCCCATGTCAGCTAGCCAGTCAGGAGCACCTAGCTATGGGATGTGCATGTCTGCTTCTCATGGCACTGCACTTCTGAACCCAGCAAAACAATCAGCAGAAACAGCTGCAGTTAGAACCTGTGGGTGGCCCTGGAAAGACAGGAAACCTCTGGTACCCCTGACAGTGCACCTGGGCAAGCATTGCTTATGCCTTTGTGTATCACTAGGAGAAGTAGAGGAGACCAGATTTTTAGCCTCCAGGGATGGGGATTCAACCACCTCCCTAGGGAGCCCAGTCCAGTGCTTGAAATCCTTCCAGTCAAGAAGTTCCTTCTAAAATCAAGCCTAAACCTCCCTTGGTGCAACCTGAGGCCATTCCCTCTTGTCCTATCACTTGTTACTGGGGAGAAGAGACCAACCTCCATGTGGCTCCAACCTCCACTCAGGGAGTCATAAGGAACCAGAAGGCCTCCCCTTAGCCTCTCCAGACTAAACACTCCAGTTCCTTCGGCTGCTGTCGTGGTAGACCTGAAGGGTCAAAATAGGCCTGTACATGTAGTAGCTTGTCCAGATATGTTTTTCTGCCTTCCCTCTGTTTTTGGGGAAGAAGCAACTGGCAGGAAAAGAGACAAAAGACATGGTGCCATAGAATCTGAGCACTCTGGCTTATATAACTTGTTTTTCTCCTGCTTGCAACCCGTGGTAAACAAGGTGCACATGCTAGCCTCATGCTATGCCTGTGCTGGGCCTATGCTCTTCCCCCAGTATGGTATAAGCAAACTTATGCTTTCACTCAAATATGGTAAGACTTGGCTTACTGCCACTCTGATTGGATATGCTAATGTCCAAAAGGGTCCAATCAATCTCAGGCATTGATACTAAAAGCAGATAAACAGATAACACAGTGTGCTTTTGCATTGCTTATGCTTCTGCCATGATTTTGCTATTATTCTGTGTTCTGCATCCGTGTCTGTAATGCCTTATTATTATTATATAGCTATATAAGCTATATCCCATCCTGGAACCATCTTTCCAGGAGCAACTTGAATAGACTTCACATAAATAGTGTGAGATACACATCTGCTGAGACACATTGCAAGACATTTGCCTGCAGCTGCCAGAGCAGCCTGCATCTCCTGAAGACAACCAAGCCTAGAGGTTTGCAGATCATCCAAAAAGCCAGGAACAGGTCAGAGACTGTCTGCACCCCCTCTTCTTCACCCAGTAGTCTGTGGAGCCTGGGGTCAATCAAGTCTCACCCACAGCTACAGCCACATCAGCAGCCAGCGGTCAGACCAGCCACAAACTCTTCAAGTATTCTGGGTACTTCTGATTCATTGATAACCCTGCAAGATGGGGGTTGTGAGTAAAACCTAACCTTTGCATATTACTTAAATTCTGCCCTAAGCAGAAACGGGGGTTGAATTCTGTCTAGTGGCCAAGCAGCACCAACGACCTCAAGAGATCTTCCAGTGTTTGTTAGTTAAAAATTGAATTGATTTGTTTATGCGCATTAATTGATACTTCTAGATCTAGATATTGTTTATGTAATCATTTCATAAATGCTACAATCAAACCTGTTCAATATTAAAAATAAGTGGTCGGGGGTGGAAAAGTTTTGATATAAAAAAATTAATAAACAATATTAATTTCATAAAATCATATTGCATTAATTAATCGTAACCCCCTCCATAACAGCTGCTCTTCAGAAGATGGTTCTTCAGACCTTACTCCTGCTACTAAAGACTGAGGCAGAGAAATTACTGAGCACCTCAGTCTTTTCCTCATTCTTGACCACTGTGCTTCCCCCTGCATCAGACGAAAACCAGAAATTCTCTTTTGTCCATCTCTTGATGCTAATATTTTAGTAAAAGCATTTCTTATTGTCTTAAACATCTAAAGCCTGATTTTTTTCTAATTTTCTCCCTCAGGAGAACCTTTCTAGTCTCAGGACAACCTTACAGTCCTTCTGAATGGCCTGCCCCTTCTTCCAAAGATCAGGAACTGCTTTTCACCCTAAGCTGCAGCCAGATCTCTTTATTCACTGGGATCAGCCTTCTTCCCCACTGACTCATTTTTCTTTGTATCAGTAGAGGTAACAAGGACAAAAGGAATGAGAAAGAGCTAACAGAGTCAGAACAACACAAAGTTTCCTTGGTACTATCTCCAGAAGCTTACTGCACTCCCTAGAGGTGTTTTGGTTAGGCTTTTCTTCCCACTGAACTCTGTTGGGAAGGGTTCTGAAGCAGTTTTGTTTGTTTGCTTGTTTGGTTTTTTTTGTTTGCTTATCTTGCAACTTGTCCAAGGCAAGAAGGCAACACTAACCCTCCTGAACAGAGCTGGGGACAATTCAACCTCAGCAACAGTTGGAGTCACCTGCTCGAGCGTGGCCCCAGAAAGCTAAACCAGCCCTGTGTGGACACACTTTTCCCCAAGACTCCCAAGCTGTGTCCTTTTGTATCTTTGAGCAACAGCAAGTCATTCCTTTGCTCCAGACTTGGAAATCATGGATCCTGCACCTCTTGGCACTCCTCTCCTCTCTGTGTAAGAGCAGGAAAAATCCTCAGGGACCCTTCCACTGCTGGAGCTGTGGTGTGAAATTGTAACAAGTGCAAAGAGGATTTTTGTCCCTGGTTTAACCTGAATACAACCAGGAGGGTTTGGGTAAGGAATAAGGATTCAGGTGTAAAGCAATTCAGATAGTCAGCTAAAACTTTTGTGACTCAAGAGCCTCACTTTCCTGCTGCAGACAGGACTAGCTAAGTTTGGACCAAGCTGCAGAAGTCAGGGTTGTCTCTTGAACACATTGAGGCCAGGTCTTGCCTATATGTTCTGTAGGAACCAAAAGGCTAAGTCACTTTCCATTTAATTCCCTGCCAGAGGACTAGCCCAGCTTGCCACCAGCTGTTGGGAATGCTGCCTTTCTACCCAGGACGGTTTCATAGACAGGCAGAAAAGCTTAGGCATTCCTGCAAAAGGCTAACAGTGCTCCAGCTTGGCAGTGACAGAGAAGGGAACACTACCCTGCTTCCAGTCTTTGCTCAAGAGTCTGCTCTGTTTACAAAGGAAAGAGCAGCACTCTTCTCCATGATTGAAACGAAACTGAGCTATCTTCAGGAGAGATTTAGAAATCCATTGGAGGTGCTTCTTTTTGGCCCACATGGGAGGCTTTAAAATTGTGTGATGGTTTAAGCCCCCCTGGGACCCCCTGTCTTTTCCCAAGGAATGGTTTCACCCTTTTCCCAGGTTGCATGGTTAGACACTCCCACTTCCTGCTAGGATTTTGGGACTATAAGAGGGGGAACCCAGTCCCCCCCTTCCCTTCCTCTTCTGCTTCTTCTCCTCTTCCCCTCGTGCCGGCAGGTCGAGCACTTGCTCGCGCTCTGTGCTGCTGCAGCACGTGTCTCCCTGCCGCCCTGTGTTCCAGCACCCTTATTGTCTGCTGAAGACTGGGACTGAGACTTTTTCGCTATAGGACTCCTGCATCCTGCTTTCCAAAGCCAATCGAACTTCAGCTGCCTGCAGCGGTTGTATTTTTTTTCCTTTTTTCCCTTCTCCCTGGTCTTTGTACCCTTTTTCCTTATTCCCCATATCCCAAAGCTTGTTTCCCTTTCTCCCACCTTTTGTAAAAAAAATCCCTTTCCCTCTTACTTGTTGTTAAAGTTTACCCTTTTTACTTCCAAATCGTTTTGAGTCTTTATTGGGCTTTTGGGCTCAGGGTGGGGGCAGCTAGCCTCAACCCAATACAAATTGTCCAATGAGTTGCTCTTTCAGCCTGTTAGCTGTATGGGATCTTTTTCTTAGATGCTTAAATCTTGCCTTACGGGTGGAGGCTTGCTGCACTTCGCAGAGTCTCAGAGTCACAGAACTGTCAGGGCTGGAAGGGACCTCAAGGATCATACAGTTTCAACACCCCTGACATGACCAGGGACACCTCACACTAGATCAGGTTGCTCAGAGACATATCCAGTCTGGCCTTAAAAACATCTGGGGATGAGGCTTCAACCACCTCCCTGGTCAACCTGCTCCTGTCTCTCACCACCCACATGGTGAACAACCTCTTTCTAATGCCTGATCTAAACCTCTCCTCCTCTAGCTTGGATCTGTTGCCCCCAGTCCTATCACTACCTGACACCCTGAAAAATCCCTCCCCAGCTTTCTTGTAGCCCCTTTCAGATACTGGAAGGCCACAAGAAGGTCTCCTTGGAGCCTTCTCTCTTCCAGACTGAACAGCCCCAACTCTCTCAGCCTGTTCCCATAGCAGGGCAGCTCCATCCCTCTGATCATCCTCGTGACACTTCTCTGGACACCTTCCAGCACCTCCAGATCTTTCCTGTACCAGGGACTCCAGAACTGGATGCAGTACTCCAGGTGGGGAATCCAGAGGGTGCAGAGGGGCAGAATCCCCTCCCTCGCCCTGCTGCCCACACTGCTCTTGCAGAAGCCCAGCCTCTGGTTGGCTTTCTGGGCTGCAAGTGTACCCTCATGTTGTTGGTAACTTCAGACTATTCAACTACATCAGAGGAGCCAAATGCCTCCGAGTCAGATACTTAAGCACTTTACTTTCAAGCACTTATGTTCTTAATTAGGTCCAGCCCTTTAGTCCAGGACCACTGCAGAAAAGTCTCTGCATTAAAAAGAATTTATATTAAGCCATGGAAAAAATGTTAAATTTTAATGTGACAGAGCACTTAAACTTGGGCCTTCCTAGTCAGAATCTCGTTTACAAAATGGCTGCTAATGGAATCTCAGAGAAAATATGTTGGCTTTACAGCTAAATTAAAATAAAGACAAATGACTGAGGAATTATTGTTTTCAATAAGTTCTTTCTTCATGTGCTAATTATGGGGTAAGAAAGTGATCTGAGGATCTTATTATCTATCTCTGCTTCTGCTGCAAGGAGTTTATAAAGGTTGTGAAAACAGAGTGGGACAGTAATAATTTCATTTATGTTTTAAGGAAAATAATCAGGTTAGCTGGCATTTAGTATTTGGAGCCTGAGGGCTACATGGGCATGACTTTGAAGGGCAAATAAAATATTATCAGTTCTATCTGTGAAAGGAAAGCTGAGGTCTTCAGCAGAGGAGGTTGATGGGAGACCTCAGTGCTCTCTACAACTACCTGAAAAGAGGCTGGAGTGAGGTGAAGGTTGGGCTTTTCTCCCAAAGACAGAAGAAATTGCTTCAAGTTGCACCAGGGGAGGTTTAGGTTGGAGAGTAGGAAAAATATATTTGCTGCAAGAGTGGTCAGGGATTGAAACAGGCTGACCAGGGAGGTAATGGAGTCCCCATCCCTGCAGATGTTTAAGAAGTGTGGGGGCATGGTACTTGGGGACATGGTTTAGTGGCCATGGTGGTGCTGGGTTGACCTGATGACCTTAGAAGTCTTTTCTGACCTTTATGATTCTATGATTCTGTTGATTTATACATAGACCAAAAACCTCACCTAATCACAGCAAAAACTGCACAGAGAAGCAGCCTGTTGGGATCCAGGAAGATACTCATTTTATTATGTCCTGTGCAGTGTTTCAGACTGGACAAAAAAGCAGTTTTGTTGCTCTAAGCTTTAGCATTCTGTCATATAACTCTTAGAGGTAGGAGGAACTCCTTGAAAACCAGATTACTGTTTTCTGAGAGCATTTCACTATCCCAGGTACAATCTCTTATAATAACTTCTTTTTTACCACATTCCAAATGTTTGGAAGTTGCAAGCTCCCAGCTCACACAAACACATCTTCTGTGCTCAGGGGTTAAAGCCAGAGAGAACAAAGGCACCACAGGGGCATGAAACTGTTTTGGTTGGAGACCTCTAAGATTATTGAGTCCAACTCTTGATCTTACACCACCATGGCCATTAAGCTATGTTCCCAAGGGCCATTTCTGCACATTTTTTGAACACCTGCAGGGACAGTGACTCCACCAGCTCCCTGTTCCAGTTCCTGACCAGTTTATTGTGATACTAAAACCACTTCAGTGTTCAGCACATTATAAAGCAGAGACCTGTTCCTGTTGTTTTTACCTGGTGCTATGACATGTTTGTACCTTTGAGATACCTCTGAACAGCCTCAGCTCCTCCTGCAGGGTGCTGCAGCCCAGGCGTCAGTACAGAGTTTTCTCAGCACATGGTGCCACACTTTTGGCACTGCCATGGATGCCTTTAAATGTCTGTGCTACCCATACAATTGCTTTGCTGACTTACAGATAGATGCACCAGTCTGGTCCTGCTTGCCTCACACACCTCCTAGCTAAGGATTTGCTTACTTGTTCCTGAGGTGCTGCCCTGCTGGCCTACCATCAAATCCTACACTTAAAGCCTTTGACTCTCACCCTTTCAGCGTCTCTACTCCTCTGACCTGGAAGCTGTGGCTGGTGAAGTTTTGGGAACCAGAGGGCTTTTTTCTGCCTGTTTTACAAACCCTGTTAACTCCTCTCTTCTCTTCAGTTCCTGCTCAGCCTGCTTTAATCAGAGTGCTGCAGGCTGTCCGTCCTCACTTTGAACAGCCATTCCTGGGATTTGTTTCTAAGTATAAACAGCCAGGAGGAGTCTGGAGGTGCTAAGCAGTGGGAGATGCTGATGAATAATGCCTGTAATTGCCAGCTCGATCCAAGAGCAGCCACTGCACCGTTTGTGGAAGCCTCAGGAATGTCCAAGCCTGCAATCACAGGATCCTGCAGTCTCAGCTGTCCCACTCCAGCCAACAGCCCCTGCCACTGCTGCCCAACTTCCTGCTCTGTGAGCAGGACCTGAACTGTCAACCAGGCAGAGCTCTGGCAGGGATGGTGCCATGAGGCAATCTGCAGAGCATCATGATCAGCAAGGGTCAAAGGGTCACGGTGCTGTGGGTCAGAAGGGAGGTGAGGCCCAAAATTTACTCTTGCACAGTCCGCAGCAGCTGGAGAAACACTTTACAATAACAGCTGGACCCTGTACCCAAAGGAGGCTAAGCAGCCCTCTTTTCTTTTTCAGCAAGCTGTGGATCAGCCCTCTGCTATCCACTTACCATATCTGAGCAGCAGTCAGAAAAAGAGCTACCTGTGAGCTGGTAATTCCTTCATTATATGGCCATTTCAGCCAAGCAACAGTACCAGGTCAGCAGCTTCTAGAGAACAACTTCTCTTTATTTCACCAAAATCACATTTCAAGCACAGAATCACAGAATCTTTAAGCATGGAAAAAAACCTCAAAGATCATGAAGTCCAACCATCAACTTAGCACTGTAATGCCCACTAAACTGTGCCCTAAGTGCACAGTTTTTCGAACACCTTAGGGGAAGTCTCATTGAAGCTACTTCCATCCCTTTCTAAGTCTCTTTGTCTTCCCTCACTCTAGGTAGGAGCACTTTGCATCTCTCCCCAGGGGTTTCTCCTCACACCCAGTGTCTCACACCAGACCATGGATGAAGGACTGATTTAAAAAAACTCCCCTCTACACCCTGAATATGGTATGTAGGCTTACATGGAAACACTGTGGGCATCTCCTGCCTGTGGGCAAGCTGCAGGTCAGATTTAACACCTCCAGTGCAGAAAGGCAGAACACAGGCAGAAAGAGACATGTGGAGCTGGCAATCACAGAAGTAACACCAAAGACCCTCCACGGCCACCTTTCCTATGACTGCATTTACCCACTGCTCCAAAGCCTGGACATCCACTGGAGAAGCAGGAAAAGGAGGCAATGATAACAAGGAAAAGTCCATCATGCAGAATGAAGTTGTGACTTCCAATAAATTTATCATGAAGTGATTTCTGCATGAAGTCACTGCATGACAACATGGCCCCTTTGGACAGCTGCTTTCAGAGCTCTGCCATACTGCATATTGGGTTTTGGACAGGCCAGGCTGAGGGAGAAGGTCCGGGGACTGCTTCAGTCATGGTTGGGGTGTGACTGGTGTTACGGAGCCCTGTCTTCAGACTCATTTTCCTGAACTGGAGAAATTAGTCTGGGGGCTGGTCTGGAACCTTTCATATAGGAGGTCACTCCCAAAACTACAAGGAAAGAACCAGAAGTTTCTTTCTGTTTTGGCTTTCCAGGCCCTCTTCCCACAGACTTTCCAATGGAAGAGAACAGAGGAATTCAGGCACTGAACTTAACCAAGCTGCATTCCAAGTTGGTGCCTTCACATGCTAAGATGCTTTCTAGAGTCTGGTTGCTGTGGACGTTGCCTATTTTAGCACCACTGCAACAACAAAAGATGAGCAAAGAATTTGCAGCAAGTAAGTTGAAGAATTCCATCTCTTTTCTCCTTCACAGTTTGCCTTGAATCAGCTGAGAATGTTCTTGAATCCACTCATCACTCAGAGTTGTTCTGGCAGTAACTTTAGTGCCTAATTTCAGGACTGCAGACTGTGTATGAGCCGTTTGTTACAAGGAGAGGGAAAATGTTCATTTGGAGCAGCTGTGGGTGCTTTCAGCTGAAGGCAGAGAGCGCAGGACATACATAAGTACTTACCAGTGGAAGGCACTCCTTTCTGTCAACATGCAAAGATGACACAATACGGCATTTTATTTGGCTTCCTCAAAATGAGCAGGTAAAGCGCCACCAAAGTGCCAGAACAATATTTGCCCACTGACAAACAAGATGTTTTCTTGCCTCCAACTCAAATTAACGTTGATAAAATATAAATACATCAAGTCTCCAGTGCTGGAGAGAAAATAGCAGCCGTGCTGCTGGCAGCTCCCTGTTTTCCCATTTAAACACCAGATCTTACCTGTTCACTGAGGTTCCTGTTGTGTGCTGGGTCAGGATCCACAGTCAGGCAAAGCTGGTGATGTTCTGCTACTCTGGCATTACCTGACCAGAGTGTCTGCAGCAGGAAATCTGTTCCAGACCTCCACATGGACCCCCACAAGTATTTTATCTTAGTTGCTCATTGATAAAGAAATGTTTCTGAACAAACAAACACTACAGTAGCTGGTTTCTAGTTACTAAACTGCTGATTCAAAAGGCAAACTGCCCCAGCTTTTTGCTGACACACTGAGAAGTGTTTTAGCAAGCCTGTCTTTGTCGCACAGTTAACATCTGGAAGGCATCCTATAATTATCCTGCTATAAACCACACATGACTCCTTCTGCTGCATTCCTCAGGCAGCAATCAACATGGATGTATTAATATTTACATGCCTTTGATTTACTTCTCCCCATTTCACAGCCTACTGCCAGATGCCAGTAGTGTGTCACGAGGCATGATGTAACCAAGTCTGCCCCAGGAAATGCAGAAAGGCTCTTTTACTAGAAACCAGGCCTAAGAAGACCTGAATTTTACACTATCAGGTAAGCTGATTAATAGGAAAAGAGCTTTGGCTCTCCACTACCTTTATACCCCATGCAGTTTCAGAAAGGGCAAATAGTTTTCTCAAGCCTGCAGCTGAAGTTTCCCAAAGGAAAAAGAAACTCCAGTATGTGATAAATTGAAAGCAGAGGGTTTCATCCCTGAGTTCTATGCCTATGAGTTCCTCCTCCTGGACAGAGGTAGGCTGCAGGATAGCATGTAGATGGGAGAAGCCTAGCTTGGGATAGCTGGCCCTGTGCACACCTACCAGAGTGGGCAGAAAAGTGCTGGTTACTGTCTGACAGTCAGCCCTGCTGCTCAGCTGTTCACAACACACCATTGGGCCCTACTGATCAGTGCTGCCAGGGTACCACTGCTACCAGCACACACAAAACCATGGCAGGACCACTGAACCCGCCTTGGTTTGTTCAGTGAGGTGGAGGCAATGGTAGACATAACGTTTGCTGGCAAGGCCAGGGGAGGCTTCCAGCTCTCTGAGCTAGTACAGCTGAGTCCTCACATAACTACAACACTTTGCCCTGTGGACATTTCAGCTTCTGTTTGCTCCAGAAAAGGAAGAGATTTGGTAATCCTCTGTCAAGGTGGATTTTATCACAGCTGGAGCCCTGCTCTTTGTTTGCACATTGGTCCTCTCCACCGTATACTTGGTCCTCTGCCAACCAATACTTAAGCACTGCTGTACATAGCACCTATACACCTACAGTCCAGGAGATGGACTGAAAGCTTGAATTCATGTGCCTGTTATGGCCAAGTGTGCTGAATGCAAAGAACACAGAATGGTGGGAGCTGGAGGGGACCTCTGGAGATCATTCAGTTTGACTCCTCTGCTACAGCAGGGTCACTTGGATCAGGTTGCCCGGGAACACAATGAATTCCTCACACTATTCCTGAAGGAAAGGGAACATTTTGAGGATTTCATTGGTGTTAAATACTTCACAACAATACAAGCTTTGCAAATTGTCTAAGACCTTGGATGTCTTGAGAGTGCAGTAGCAGGGCCTACAAACCTTGTCAGCTGTTGGAAGTGAGCAAATGCAGCTATTGCAGGATTACTTTTAATCTTTAACGAGCAAACAATTTGTTGTTTCCACTGGAGAGGGGTTTCACTCTGAAACACACCATTAAGATAGGTGGTATGAATTTAAAGTCATTTTAAGTAGCTCCAACAGTAAGCTAGAGTCAAACAGGACATCTAGAGTCTCTTGTTTGCCTCTTCTGGAATGGAATAGTCATGGAATACTGTGCTGATCTGGGGGCACTGCACTGCTAAGAAGATTGGAATAAATCTGAAAGAAAGGTCCTAAGTCTAGGAAATATGGTAGGAAAAGAAAGAATGAGAAGATGGAGATCTTTTGCTCAGAAAAGGAAGCAGGACGACATCTCCATCACTAGAGGCTTTTAAGAGTTGGCCGGAGAAAACCCATCTGTCAGAAAGGATGTGGCTGTAGACAACCCTGTCCTGTGTAAGGAAATAGATTGGATGACTTCCCACAAAGTTTTTCAGCTGTAAAGTTCTATTACAGACCAGATCCACTGTCTGTAGTCAAGCCTTGCCTTTGGGAAGAAACTGGCAATGTAGAGAAGCTTGTAGAGCCTCACTTATCCTTTCAGCTTTGGAAGTGCCCTACTCCACATGGCGGCCTGTGCTGAGGCAGGAAGGACTGTCACAGCTGGGAGGAGGCTTTTCACATGGAGTCATTTATCTTAAAGTACAGGGAAGCACTGGAATGTAGAAACAACACTTAGAGACATCTTGATTTCTCAGAAGCTCAGCATAAGAAGTGAGGACCATTTTATGGGATGGGAGAGAATATTCAGAAGCTTTTCCTTACCTCTCTTCTTTCAAATTGTTTCTCTTGATTTAGAGGGCAGAATTTTGACCTGGGTTACAATGGAGTCTGCAGTTACATGAATACTTAACGCAGTCCCTGTGAGGATACATCACCGAATCACAAAATGGTAGGCTTTGGAAGAGACCTTCTTTTAACCCAAACCCCCTGACCAAAGCAGGATCACCCAGGGCAGTCACCACAGGAATGCATCCACATGGGGTTTGAAAGTCTTTTTATCTTGACAGCTACCCCTCAGATATTTATAGACATTGATCAGGTCCCCTCTCAGCCTTTTCTTCTGCACACTAAACAGCCACAGGGCTCTCAGTCTTTCTTCATAGAAAAGATGTTCCAGTCCCCCAGTCATCCTTGTAGCTTTCTGTTGAACTCTCTCTAGCAGGTTCCTGTCTCTCTTCAGCTGGGAAGCCCAGAACTGGACACAGTATTCTAGGAATGGTCTCACCAGGGCAGAGCAGAGGGCAGAAGAACCTCCCTAGGCCTGCTGGCCACATTTTCTTGATGCACCCCAGGATGCCATTGGCCCTCTTGACCATAAGGGCACATTGCCGGTCCATGCAGAACTTGCTGTTTCTTAGGTCTCCAAGGTTCTTTTCCATGAAGCTGCTTTCCAGCAGGACAACCCCTAGTCTCTACTGGTACCTGGGGTTATTCCAATACAACAAAAACTTTTCTATTTAATACATAAGAGTAAAGCAACAGCAGGCAGATTATTCTCCTCCCATAAGGGGACAGGCCAGCTTTCCTGACCTCCAGCACGTGACGTAGCACCACTCACATTTCTAAGCTGTGTGTTGGAACCACCTGAGCAGTTCAGGTGTCTCCTCTTCCAGCAGCATCCTTGTTTTGCCAGGCACTGTCAGTCCCTAATTTAGCTGTTTGGTTTTGACACCACCTTATTACAAACCATGAGCCTGGTGCAGCTGGAATTCCTGTTTGGATTTAGCTCATAGCCATGGAGACCCCACATATCCTTCACAAGCACACCAGTGTTACACAGCACATTTGCCTTGTGTGGCCCACGTCAATGTTTTAAAAGGTTGGTGTTACAACAACAAAAAACCCTTGGCCAAATAAAGATGAGAGGTTCATATTCTTCTGGAATATTACATTTTTGCTTAGGAAACCTGGTGTCCTTCCAGGACTGAACAAAGCTGGTGAAGGGTCTGGAGGACAGGACTGGTGAGGAGCAGCTGAGAGGACCGGGGTTGTTTAGGGGAGGCTGAAAGGAGAATTTCTGGCTCCCTACAATTCCCTGAAAGGAAGCTGGAGCCAGGTGGGGGTTGATCTCTTCTCCCCAGCACCCTGAGGGAATGTTTATGTTGGATCTTAGAAGAAGCTTCTTCACTGAAAGACCTCTCAACCACTGGAACGGTCTGCCTAGGGAAGTGTTTGAATCTTTAGCCTTGGAGGTGTTTCAAGGAGGCAGAGATGCGGTGCTGAGGGCCATGGTTTAGCCCCAGTCATGGTAGATTTAGAGAATGGTTGTACTACATGATCTTGAAGGTCTTTTCCACCCAATCTGATTGAGAAGTAGAAGACAAACGATTTTTAGCCATCTTGTCACCTTCTTACTATTGTGCCAACCTTACCTCAGGCAGAGCTTCAGCAATGGGTGACAGTAAGAGATTTCTTCTAGCCAGTGTAAATCTTCTGAGCATGGTCATGTTGTGGTTGCACTTGCAGTTCCCAGGCACTGGAAGATGGCATGAAAGCCAGAACATCTGCCCTTAGTCATTGGAGATTTATCAGACAATCTTCAGGGATCAGATGTGTGTGTTGCTCAGCTGCTTTTTGTCACCAGAGCTCCTGGAATTGAACCCTGGTCTAATAAAACCAGGGGGAGGGGATTACTTCGAATTTGAAGTAAACCAAAAACAGGCTTCCTGTGACATTTAATTGATAGGAATGCAGCAGAAGCTCCAAAGAACACAAAGCTGCATCACCACCCCCATGGCAAAACTAAAGTGTTGTTAGCTATGCACAGAACCCAACTGAATCAGAGCAGCTTTCCAAAACCCAAATCCTTTCTTTCTTGAGCAATCACTGCAAACTGCAAAAGCAACAAATGAAGGAGCCACTGCCAGTACACAAAGCTTCTTAGGAAGCTTCTCACTTGCTAAAGAAAGGTAGAAAGACATTTTGCTGGTGTGTAACTATTGCAAGATCTGCACTTTCTAGGAGCACTGTAGCTCACTTTTCCTTCCTGCAGCCATAGTTTGAAGATAATGTAGGAAAAAACACACATTCCAGTCCACAGAAAGTGGACCTTTTTAACTCCGTAATGGAACCTGTGAGCAGCAGTTCCATTGGAGAAGTAGAATTAAAAGGAATTGGGGGAGGGAAATCAGTGTCAGCATTCACATTTGTTATGGATGGGGGAAGAGGCACAGAATGTAACATTAGAAAAGTCGTACCACAGCACAGTGCCTGAAAGGGAATACACCAAAGCAGGCAGATGCCAGGAAAAATCCTGACTCCAACATAGGGAAAGACCTTGTTATTATGATGAGAGCCTAAGATAGAGCATGAAAATAGATTTGTTCTCTCACTTAGTCAGAAAGCAACCATTATGACTTTTCTGGATTATCTTTCTTCCGGTGCAAGGTTAAAGGAGCAAACACACTGCAAACTCCCTGCTCAGTAAATGATCTGTTTGTGTTCAGTTCCATTTTAGGCCACTCACAGGAGCTCTGCAGGGTTTGATGGTGTACAATGTAATTGTGCAGGAGTGCCTTCCTCATTTGCAGGCTAGCCCAGCAGCAAAGGTAGTATAGAGGATGGTCGAGTCATGTCCCAAACACCATAGCACAGTCAGAAGAACTTTGTCAGTCTCTAAAAAGCAGACTCACAGAATGTCAGGGGCTGGAACTGACCTCAGAAGCCCATCCCTGCCAGAGCAGGATCACCTACACCAGATCATCACAGGAACACATCCAGGCAGGTTTTGACTATGTCCAGAGAAGGAGACTCCACAACCCCCTTGGGCAGCCTGTTCCAGTGTTCTGCCACCCTCACACTGAAAAAAGTTCCTCCTCATGTTTCCATGAAACTTTCTATGCCTCAACTTCCACCATTGCCCCTTGTCCTGTCATTGGGCATCACCATGCAGAGTCTGGCTCCAGCCTCTTGGCACTCTTCTTTACATCTTTATAACCATGAATGAGTTCACCTTTCAAACTCCTCTTACCCAAGCTCCAAGCGCCATCTCCCTCAGGCTCTGCTCCATTCCTTCATCATTTTTATGGCTCTGCACTGAACTCTCTCAAGCAGTTCTATGTCCTTCTTGAACTGCGGGTCCCAGAACTGGAAGTTCATAACCAGTGAGTTTCTCCTCCATGTCAAGTTTTTAGGTCATAGAATCATTAAGGTTGGAGAAGACCTGTAAGATCTGAATAAAGGAGAGTATTTGGCCATTTCTTGCACTTAAGAATGAAGCTCAAGCTGTTCAGGTTGACTTGAATGCTAAGCAGCTGATCATGCGTTTAGGGATCCAAGCACACAGACTGTCCATATATCTCTGCAAAGGTGCTGGGCAGAGGCATCTCATGTCTGGAAAACACTTTCTAAGATAAAAGCCCCCACAAAGACATTTATTTGTGTAGTGTTTTAGTGTAGTGCTGGAGAACAGAAAGGAATTTCAGAAATGGGAATAAAGTGAGAGAACTGTAAGTAAAAGAAATGAAGGTGTGAGAAAAAGACATTAGAAAAGGAGACATGGAAGCCAAAAGGTGATTAAATTAAGTGTAAATATTAATCTGAAAAGAGAGTTGTAAAAACAGAATCAAAAGAGGAGCAGATGAAAAGCAAAAGGGTGAAAAGAATGGAAAAGACAAAGGGAAAAGTGGGAAAGTAAATAAAGTCCAACCCCGTGCATGGTAAGTAAGGAAAATGTTAGTGAGGGTTTTTTTCATTGTTTATTCTGCACAAATGGGGAAGCATTCAGGAATGCATGAACGACACTCTCTGCACTTACAACAGCAGTGGCCAAGCCTGACTCAGTGCATAGCAGAGCTGTTAGATCACTCAGTTCAAGGCATCAAACTGAGCCACAACATTTCCTTCAGCAGACTGAGGTACTCAGAGCAGCAGCATCCCTGCTCTCTCCAAAACACAGAAGCTGATGCCACAGGCTCTCTCACCTCATTTCAACTTGGCTGCCTAGAAGGCTAGTTGGGACCTGGCTGGACTGGGTGTTTGTGTCTCACTAGGAGCTCTCTGTGGTCTCTCTCTAAAGCCCTATCAGGAGTGAACTGGGTTATTGATGCCTAAGAGAAGGAATGTGATCTGTGATCCTTTTTCACCTGGGGTGTCGCGTGCTCCACACAGAGCCTGCATCTCTCCCCCCCTCAGCCCCCACTATAAAGTGGCAGACATTGAAACATTTCCAAACAGCATTGTCTGGGCTATAGTTCTGCAAAGCCTTGTGAAAGCAACAAGTACTGCTCAAGAAATATCAGCCTCTTCCTGCCTGCTTCAGAATATTCTGGAGGGAACACTGCTCAATGTCTTGTTACGGGTCCAAAGAGATCTGGCAAGTCTGCTGTGGGGAATTCTGCAAACCCTTTTGGCTGCCCTGTGGAAGCTGTAAAGCAGCATTAATTTCTGCCCCTGTCAGCACTGAAATCACCCCCACAGATCAAAAATTAAAGTCCAAGCAGCTAAATCATGTTGGGCTTTTGTTTAAACATGCTTCCAAGATTTGCATTAGTTAGTTATGTGGGCAGCAATAAACATGGAGAAATTGGGCTTCCTCTCAGGAGCACGTCACCTTAGTAAGGTGGTCATTCCAACATCTGCTCCCATTTGTGGAAATACAGCATTTAAGAATAGAAAATGGCTTGGGGTTTTGGTCTTCTTTTTAAAAGGAAAAACAAGGATTAAATGGAAGTAGAAACATTTGCAGCCTACCAACCCACTCCCATTGGAACACCACACAGCAAGGTGGACGTGGTTGGAAAGGCAGGCCCAGAATAGCAGACAACCTGAGGCTTGCATGGGGGCCATAGCAATCAGCATAATAGTTGGGTTTGGTGAGCAGTGCAGTCTTCATGCTTGAGATGCTCTCCACTCACAGAACTTTATTTGAAGTGTGATTTCAACTGAACCTTCGGAAGGGTGTTTGCTTACTGCATCTATTTTCATTCTACATGATGCCAAGTTTTCAAGTTGGCATGGCTGACATTGAGTCTCTCTGGTGTTTTTATATATAGTAAGGGAGTGACAGTGGAAAGGTAGTACACCAAGAATAGTGCCTTCCCAAAGTTTAGCCCAAAACTGGTGGCTTTAAGTTGTACAAAGTCCAAGTCAATTGGAGTTTAGAATCATAGAATCTTTTAGGTTGGAAAGGATCTGTAAGGTCATTGAGTCAACGCAACACCACCATGCCCACTAAACCATGCTCCCAAGTACGGCATCTACACCTTTTTTGAACATTTTCAAGGGTGGTGATACCACCACTTCCCTGGACACCCTGCTCCATGTCTTTCAGTTAAGGAATTCTTCCTACTATCCAATCTAATCACCCAATTTAATGAGTAAAACAACCATTAATCTCCACAGGACAATTGAGAAGACTGAAGAACTGAGTTCTTTCTCACTAAGCTTTACATTTGACCTTCAAGAGCTCTGTGCAATTAAATTCTATCAAAAGAAAGCAGTCTCTACCCTGTGGACAAAATAATCACTAAACCTAATCTGTTTTTTTCTACTTGCAGGCTGTCAGTGGGGCAACTCCAACTGCCTTGAACATACAGGTAATCACATCCTGGGCTGCATTAAAAGATCACAGACTCACAGAATCTCAGGGGCTGGAATCGACCTTGAAAGCTCATCCAGTCCAACTCCCCTTCAGAGCAGGATCACCTACACCAGATCACACAGGAATATATCCAAGCAGGTTTTGAATATCTCCAGAGAGGGAGATTCCATAACACCCCTAGGCAGCCTGTTCCAGTCTTCACACTGAAAAAAAAAATTCTTCTTACTGTTTTCATAGAACTTCCTATGCCTCAACTTCCACCATTACATTTGTCCTGTCATTGGGCACCACCAAGCAGAGCCTGGCTCCATCCTCTTGGCACTCATCTTTACATCTTTAAAAACATGAATGAGGTCACCTCTCAGTCTCCTCCTCTCCAAGCTCCAAGCCTCAGCTCCCTCAGCCTTTCATCATAAGGAAGATATTCCACTCCCTTCATCATCTTTGTGGCTTTGCACTGGATTCTCTGAAGCAGTTCCCTGAGGTCCTTCTTGAAGCAAGTGGCCCATGCGGACACAATTTTCCAGACGGAACCTCACCAGGGTAGAGCAGAAGGGCAGGAGACCCTCCTGGCCACAAGAGCGCATTGCTTCTTCATGGTGAACCTCCCATCCACTAGCAGCCTCAGGTCCTTTTCCCCTTTGCTGCTCTCCAACACCTCAGTGCACAACCTATACTGATCCCTGGGGTTGTTCTTTCCCGGGTGCCAGACTCTACACTTGCCCTTGGTGAATTTAATTCCATTTCTCCATGTACAACTCTCAACCTGTCCAAGTCTGGCTGAATTGCAGCACAGCCTTCTGGTGTGACAGATGCTCCACCCTGTTCAATATATTGAACAGAACTGGTCCAAGTACTGACTACTGAGGGACTCCCATAGCTACAGGCCTCCAATTAGACTCTGTCCCAATGACCACAAATCTCTGACTGCCTCCCTTCAACCAGTTCCCACCCAATTCACTGCCTGTGCACCCAGAAGATACTGCCTCAGTTTAGCCAGAAAGATGCTGTGGGAAACAGTGTCAAATGCTTTATTAAAATCATTACAAACCACACCAACTGCTCTGCTATCATCGACAGTTGCCAGCAGATCCAGAGTTTTGATTCTGCCCTTTACTGTGTTCTGGTGAAATCTCATCTGAAGTACTGCATCCAGCTCTTGGAGCCCTCGTTGTAGGACAGGCATGGACCTGATGGAGAGGATCCAGAGGAGGGCCACAAAAATGATCAGGGGGTTGGAGCATCTCTGCTATGAGCACAGGCTGAGGGAGCTGGGGGTATTCAGCCTGGAGAAAAGGCTTCAGGGAGACCTAATAGCAGGCTGCCAGTACCTGAAGAGGGCTGTAAGAAGGCTGCAGAGAGACGGTTTGCAAAGGCCTTCAGGGACAGGACAAGGGCAATGGCTTCAGACTAGAGCAGAGCAGATTGAGATTGGATGTTAGGAACAGGTTCTGCACCGTGAGGGTGCTGGAACACTGGAGCAGGTTGCTCAAGGAGGTGGTTGTAGCCCCATCCCTGGAGATATTCAAGGTGAGGCTCCACAGAGCTCTGGGTACCCTGCTCTAGTTGAGGATGTCCCTGCGGACAGCAGGGGGAGTTGGGCTGGATGCCCTTTGGAGGTCCCTTCCAACCATTCTATGATTCTGAGTTATCAACACACTGAAAAAATATATTTCTTAAGAATCGTGGCAGTAAAAGCAGTCCAATTTCCTTTTGATGTGGCTGAATGGGAAAACTGGCCTATCCTTTACCTCTACACTTATGGATGGTAGCCAATGCTCTATGGGGTTAGCTAAAGCACCGGAAAAAGAATGGATAACAGAGGAAAGGAAAGCCTATTTGGTGTGCTAATCTCCGGCAGGACATTGATGCAAGACTGTAAAGAATTCCAGTGAAGGTGCAGCGGGTAGCTGCACACATGCCTGAAAGCAGAGCTACTAAGGAACATCAACACAACCATCAGGTAGATCAAGCTGCTAAATTTTCTCAAGTTGATACAAGCTGTGATCTTGACCTTGATTTGGAACACTGAGGTGAACTGTTCTTAGCTTGCTGGGCCCATCTGGACATCAAGGCAGCGATGCAACATACCGATGGGCACATGATAGGTCAATTGACTTATCCATGGATGCTATCACCCAAGTGTTCCAGTGAGTCCTTTGAGGGCCAGGGAATGCACTTACACATGGGTAACCCCATCCGGGCACAGTTTCAACACTTTATTATAGCTTAAACACTGAAACCATAAGGAGAAAAGTATGATGAAAACTACAATACTTAAAGTTCAGATACTAAAATCATAGATAGAAAGGTATATGACAAGGAATAACTATTACCTCTGTTGATCAAAGAGTAATCTATACTCACCTTATCCAACTGACCAGGAAAACTCATGAGCTGTGTAGATTGCAGGGCTGGCTGGCACCCATCCTCTCAAGGCAGGCATTCCCATTGAGAACTGCACCATCATGGTGGTCCTAACTGGTGCTGCTTCAACTCAGCCACCTAGGCACTTGGCATATCCGGGTTCAGAGTTCTGTGATGTATATCCAGAACATCCCAGAAGCCCAAAAACAGGAGAATGGAGACCCTCCTTTATTCTAGAATCTGTTACAAGTCATCTTTCCCTACTGCTCATGTGTGTACCTGCAAGCCCTGCTTCACCTGGATTTTATCTCTCAGTAACCTAGTGAGTATCAGCCTGTTGTAACTTCTGGTCAAAAGATTACCAACTCTTCCCTCTTACACCAAATCATACCTGACTGTGACATTTGTGCTGCTATTAATCAGGCTAACAGTATCAAGCCCTTATGGTATGGTGAGAGATGGTTGTGGTGGTTTGGCAGTTACCTGCCCCCACACACTTTGAAATAACCCAGGCTAGGACTCTGTCAGCTGGAAATTAATAAACGAAGCTTTATATTTACAGTTTTGCACAATATACAAGCAGATATTTACAACATATAACAGATAATTACAGATATATACAGTGAAAAGTTAATACAGAAACACCACAGCCCTCCCAGAGATCAAAATCCTTATAGGGGTTTTCTAACCACCCCTACCACCTTCCCCCCTCCCCAGTCTTATCTCACTACCTGTCTTATGCAGCAAATAAGCGGAGGTAGATCGGCCAGGGGGATTAGCAGCAGAAAAGAAGTTAGTAGAATTATTCAGATCCAGCTATGAAAGGCAGGGAGAAAGAGTCATTCAACAGCAGCAGCCATGGCCCAAAGCAGTCTGTTTTATCGATATTTGGGCTACAACTCTTAAAACTTTTATTTTTCTTTCTCAGTAAACCTGAGTGGAGTAGCATCATCAGTGTTTTCCTTTTTCAGACTATAGTCTAATTTCTCATTCAAATCCTCCAATTAGTTCAAACCAGTCCAATCCCCCCCTGCGTACTTCACTCAAGGTTTACTGAGAATTATCTATCTAATCTAAACAATATTTACAATAATGAATATTATAAACTCAATTCATGCTTTGTTCTGGATGTATCTTGGATGTAGGTGATTCAAAAGCTCAGATAAACAGGAAACAGTTTGTCTCCTCATGGATGAAACAAGAACAGGGACTCCAGGTGACATTGGGTTCATGCTCATGTACTGTAGGTTCTTTTGTAGATTCCCTTATTGGACGCCAGATAATACCTAGAACAGAAAACTCTTAACAGCACGTACTATACATTCTGAATTTAAACTCTCTCAGCTAAGGTTAGATTTCTCTATGGAATACACTGGATTTCACCATTCTCTTGCATTACCCAATATGCATGACCAGGACCTTCTGCAGAAACTACCCCTTGGACAGGTTTCCCTTAGCCCAAAGGAGAAAATACCCGAACAGTTTTCCCTAACAGTTGTGTTGGTTTGAGCTAATTGGAGAATTTGAGTGAGAAATTAGACTATTGGCTGAGAGAGGTAAACACAGTGTGTCACTTCACCAAGTTTTACCGAGAAAGAAAGAAAAAAAAAAGTTGTTTTTGAGAACTGTTCTAAAAACAACAGATAGCGGACTNATATCTGTAAATATCTGTTATACCTTGTAAATATTTGCTTGTGTATTGTGCATTGCTGTAAATATAAAGCTTCATTTATTAACTTCCAGTGTTTTCTGAGTCTTAGCCAGGGTTTATAAAAGGTGGGGGGGCAGGGAACTGCTAAAGCACTACAGAGCCTTCTCACGTGCAACAGGAACTCTATCATCATCCACTGTTTGTACCAAATCTGATTGGGCAGGTCTTGCTCTGTTTACAGAACCCCTATTTTTTACCAACCAGGTTGCTTGTGCTAAATGCTTGTCCCAGTTTTTCAGAGTTACACCCCCCATGGCTTTTAGGGTGGTTTTAGCAAACCATTGTAGCATTCAATCTATCCTGAAGCTGGTGCATAGCAGGGTATGTGGTAGATCCGCTCAGTACTGTGCTCTTTGGCCCAGGTTTTCACAAGATTGTTCTTGAAATGAGTGCCACTGTCTGATTTAATTCTCTATGGAGTTCCATGTCTCCATAATGATTTGTAACTCCAAACCAAGAATAGTGTGACGTGCAGTAGCATGTGGAACTGGATAGGTTTCTAGCCATCAGGTGCTTGCCTCTACTATCGTTAGCACATACTGCTTGCCAAAAGGAGAGTGAGGTAAAGTGATGTAATCAATCTGCCAAGCTTCACCATACTTCTGCTTTGACCATCTCTTACACATACCATAAGGGCTTGATTTGTCTTAGCCTACTTAATAGCACCATAGATGTCACAGTCATCTATGACTTGAGTGATAGCATCCATGGATAAGTCAATTGACCTATCATGTGCCCATCGGTATGTTGCATCGCTGCCTTGATGTCCAGATGGGCCCAGCAAGCTAAGAACAGTTCACCTCAGTGTTCCAAATCAAGGTCAAGATCACAGCTTGTATCAACTTGAGAAAATTTAGCAGCTTGATCTACCTGATGGTTGTGTTGATGTTCCTTAGTAGCTCTGCTTTTAGGCATGTGTGCAGCTACACGCCGCACCTTCACTGGAATCCTTTGCAGTCTTGCATCAATGTCCTGCCGGAGATCAGCACACCAGATATGTTTTCCTTTCCTGTTATCCGCTCTTTTTCTAGTCCTTTAGCCAATCCCATAGAGCATTGGCTACCATCCATGAGTTGGTGTAGAGGTAAAGGATAGGCCAATTTTCCCATTCAGCCACATCACGAGGAAGTTGGACTGCTATACATTGTATATATTGGCCCTGCACAATGATGTTGTTGATGAATTTTATGTGTTCTGGAGCTTTACCTTTCTCCAATGCATCATGGATCACTGAGTGACAGATTGTTGAACTGTGTTTCCACCCCTGAGGCAAACAGTTGAACTGATACTGGTTTCCTCTTCAGGTGAATGCAGTCAGCAAATTGACTGGATTCATCTTCTCTACCTCTTGCTTCAGTAACTCTCCTGGTAGGACTCCAGACTGCTGACTTCCATCTTCGCTTGTTCCCAACAAGATGACAAGAACCATCTGTGAAAAAAAACATAGTTCTTTTCCCGATTAGAAAGATCACCATAAGGAGGAGCTTTTTTAGCACAAATTGTTTTCTCCTCTGGGGGTTTTGTACAGCCTGTACCTTCCAGCCAGTTGGTGATCACTTCTACCAGACCAGGTCAATTGAGATCACCCATGCATGCTTTTTGGGTTATCAAAGCCATTCACTTAGGCCAGGTTGCATCTGTGGCATGAACCTTTGCCTTTGAACATCCAGTTTAGAACTGGCAATCTAGGAGCTAAAAGCAATTATGACTCAGTTCAAATCACTCCTTCATAGGCTGCTAGTATTTCTTTTTGTTGGGGTATAATTTGCCTCTGAACCTCTGTAGCCACAATCCCAGAAACCAAGTGGACAAATACACGTCTCAACTGGAACTTTTTGCCAAATACTCCAAGTTGGACCATTGTCACCTGCAGCTGGTTCAGACCAGATTGAATAGGTCCCAAGCCCACTGTATGGACTACTTCTTGCTTTATCTGATCAAAGGCTGCTTCTTGTTCAGGTTCTCTTACGAGTCACACCAAGATGCAGAGGTTTGACAATTTGACTGAATCCAGGAATGTGTAGTCTCCAAAATCCCACTGTGTCCTTTTTATTTGTGGGAACTGCCATGGTGGAGACTTTGTTTATCACATCCTGTTGAATGTGATGGCAACCATCCTGCCACCACACTCCCAGAAATTTAATTTCTCTGGAAGGTCCTTTGACCTTGTCTTTCTTTATGGCAAAACCTGCTTGCAACAAAATGTCAATTATTTTATTACATTTCTCAAAGACTTCCTCAGCAGTTTGGCCCCACTCAATGATGTTGTTGATGAATTGTATGTGTTCTGGAGCTTTACCTTTCTCCAATGCATTGTGGATCACTGAGTGATAGATCGTTGAACTGTGTGTCCAGCCCTGAGGCAAATGGTTGAACGGATACTGGATTCCTCTCCAGGTGAATGCAAACCAAGACCTGCATTCCTTTGCTATGGGAATAGAGAAGAAAGCATTAGCAATATCTGTGGTAGCTTCCTCTGATTCCAGCTTGTATTGGAGTTCCAGCATGTCCAATACAGCTGTGCTCATGGGTGGAGTCACCTTGTTGAGGGCACGGAAGTCCACTGTGAGGTGCTAGTCACCATCGGCCTTGCACATGGGCCAGATCAGACTGTTGAAAGGTGAATGAGCTTTCTCGATGATCTTTTGACTTTCCAGTTGATTAATCAGCTGATGAATGGGCAACAAAGAGACGTGGTTAGTTGTGTACTGCCTGTGATGCACAGTTTCAGTAGCAATTGGCAGTTTCATGTCCTCTATACCATGATGTTCCACAACTGCAGATTCATCTGAAAGTTCAGTTCTAATGGCTGAGTGAGTTTAAATTCAGAGTGTATAATACAAGCTGCTAAGAGCTTTCTGTTCTAGTTATTATCTGGCATCCAATAAGGGAATCTACAAAAGAATCTACAGTATATGAGCATGAACCCGGTGTCACCTGGAAGTCCCTGTTCTTCTTTCATCTGTGAGGAGACAAACTGTTTCCTGTTTTACTGAGCTTTTGAATCACCTGCATCCAAGATAGCCAAAATGAAGTGTAAACTGAACTTGTAAAATGCATTATTGTAAATATTTTTTTATAATAGACAGATAATTCTCAGCAAAACTCTGAGTGAAATAAACAGGTGTGGATTGTGCTGATTTCAGGCTAATTGGAATTTTTAAATAAGAAACATTAGATTATAGGCTGTGAATAAAAAACAGCAGTGATGTCTACTTCATTCATAGGTTTACTGAGATGTATAAAATCAAGGACATAAACATAGATAAGACACTCTGAGGAGTCTGTTGGTTTCTGTCTCTCTCTCTGGCTTCTGGCTGGATCTGTGTAACCCTACTAATCAATTCTGCTCCTAACACCTGGGCCAATCCTTCCAACTCACCTTTCACATAAGGCAGATTCTGGGATAAGGTTGGGAAAGTGGATAGAAGGTGGAAGGGTGCTTGGGAACCTCTCTTGGGGACTAATTCCTGGGAAGCATATTGTGTTTCTGTATTACTTTTAACTTGTATATTTCAGTATATATCTGTAAATATTTGTAATATATTTTAAATATCTCCTTGTATATTGTACTAAGCTGTGGATATAGAGCTTCATTCCTTAACTTTCAGACAGCTGAGTCTACTCTGTCTGAATTCCAAAAGTTTCGGGGCAGGTGGGGGCGGGGTTGAGGCAGGTAACTCCCAAACCATCACAGTTGTTTTGTTACATCCTTTAGGGAGAATGCCAGTCTGAAACCCTCAATGAACTTGTAATATTATTTCCAAGAAAACATTCTTTTACCACAAGAATAATTTTCCACTGAGATATTGGTAAGTAAAACACAACTGCTTGAATTTTCAGAAGAATAAACCCAAGTATGTGAGAGGTAAATTCAGTGACATCCAGACCCACTGAGAACTAAACTTCATCCTAAAAGTGTTGAAAAAAGAATTATTACAGGTATTAAACAAGTGAAGCAGAACCAAAGCTATCAGCAGTTCTCAGGGCCACACAAGTTCTGGCTGCAGGCAGCATGAAGTTTACAGGTGGTGCTTAAAAATCAGTAGAAGATTTGGTGGGGGATAGTTCAAATTCAGTGAAAGGAACAGAGCAAGCTTTGCTGTGTTGAGAAGATTCAGAATGTAACTTAGTGCACTCTGAAGTTGCTGAGGTACTCACCTCATTAGCTGCCCAGGTTATATAAACACCCATGTGGACAGAAACTCTCGTGCACTTCTCAGGTCTCCACCAGCATTTGATGATCCTAAATCACTACTCTGCCCTGGTGAGATTGTGCCTGATATACTGTGTCCAGTTAGGGACTCTGTGATTTGAGAGAGACAGGGATCTGCTACAGAGAGTCCAACAGAGAGACACAAGGATGACTGGGGGAGATTTGAGCATCTCCCCTTTGCAGAGAGACTCAGAGCCCTGGGACTGTTTAGTCTGAAAATGAGAAGGCTGAGAGGGGATCTGATCAATGTCTATCAATATCTGAAGTGTGGAGGTCAAGTGGAGGGGCCCAAGCTCTTTCCAGTGGTGCACAACAATAAGCCAAGGAGCAATGGATACAAACTGAAACAGAAAAGGTTTCACCTCAACATGAGGAGAAACTTCTTTACAGTGAGAGTGACAGAGCCCTGGAGCAGGCCAGAGAGGTTGTGGAGTCTCCTCTGGAGACTTTCAAACCCACTGGAATCCATTCTTGTGCAGACTACCCTGGGTGATCCTGTCTTGGCAGGAGGTTGGACTGGATGATCTCTGTAAGGCCCTTCCAGCCTCTAACCTGTGATTCTGTGAACTATCGCTGCTTTAAGGCTTGGCATAGCACTGAGTTAGACATGACAGTTTAATATTTGTATTTATGTGGTTCAGAAGAAACAAAATCAGGACAAACACAAACTCAAGGTTTCCACTCCTAGGACTGATGCTGTCTGAAAACTGTCAGCTTTGAAAGTGTTGGAAGAGTGTTGACAGACTGGGGATACGGTGCAATTAAAGGAATTTTGTCTTTGATGGATTCAGTTTTTGAAATTCCTTGGCTTTCAAATACTGTAAACCAGCCAAACAGACACACTGGAATTGTAGCACAAAGCAGGTTTTCCAAGTGCAGGAACAGGTCTGCATGCCATTCCTGGCTGGGCAGATCACAGTCAGGATTCTCCCCTCCCTTCATTTACATCATTAACTCATCATCTCATGGGAGATCCTTCAGAGATCTGCCATGGGCAGGGGAACCCAACTGGCTCTGTGTGTGGTACAAGCTGAGTAAAATGCAGAAAGCTGAGCAGCTTTGGACCCAGCCCCTGAGGTACCTGATTACCCAGAAAGCCACCATTGAATTAGGAGTGTGGAAAAGGACTTGGGGGTGCTGATGGACATGAACAGGCAGTGTGGGCTTGCAGTACAGAAGGCCAATGGCAGCCTGGGTTGCATGACAAGTTGTATGGCCAGCAGATGAAGATAGGGAATTCTGCCACTCTGCTCTGCTCTAGGGAGACCACATGTGGACTACTGTATCCAGCTCTTGAGCGCTCAACACAGGAAGGATATGAACATGATGGAGAGGATCCAGGGAAGGGTCACAAAAATGATCAGGAGGTTGGAGGAGCTCTGCTATGAGGACAGGCTGAGGGCTCTGGGGTGTTCAGCCTGGAGAAGAGAAGGCTCCAGGGAGACCTAATAGCAGCCTGCTGGTACCTGAAGAGGACTGTAAGAAAGCTACAGAGAGGCTGTTTGCAAAGGCCTTCAGGGACAGGACAAGGGCAATGGCTTCAGACTAGAGCAGAGCAGATTGAGATTGGATGTTAGGAACAGGTTCTGCACCGTGAGGGTGCTGGAACACTGGAGCAGGTTGCTCAGGGAGGTGGTTGTAGCCCCATCCCTGGAGATATTCAAGGTGAGGCTCAACAGAGCTCTGGGCACCCTGCTTTAGCAGAGGATGTCCCTGCTGACTGCAGAGGAGATTGGACTTTGGGGGTCCCTTCCAATTCAGGCCATTCTGTGATTCTGTGAAATTAAACATGGAATGAAACCAGTCTGATGTCATAAATACTTTTGCTGGTATTTTCACCAAAAGAATATCAGGAAGAAGAGGATCAGCAATAACTAATTAGTTCACAAGCAACACAAAAATTGCTAGAGTTGTCATTTGACACAAGAAAATCAGTCCCTATGTTTCTAGAGGTCAGAAGTGTAGTGCTTACTCACTGCTCATTTTCTAGGGTGCCCACAATACAGGAGACCCTCTCTAAACAAGCACCACTGAGCTAGTCACTGAAAATCCAGAATTCTTGTCTGAAATTTATTCTTACCCTGATTCTACAAATACATTTCCAAAGCCGAAGAGTGCTTAATTAAAAATAAACTGGTATAAATGAATAAGGTTGTTTCCTCATTGTGGAAGGTTGCAATTGCAAGTTTCAATTACAGCAATCTATCACAAATCAAAGAGTTGAGCTATGAAAGGCTAAATTAAACTAACAGAGCACAGCCTGTCTCAAGTGAAGAAGGTCATGGACCAGCAGAAGTTTGAGGCTCTGGATCAAATATAATTTAATTTGCAGCTGACAGCCTGTTGGCTATCAGCTATACAAACACATCTACACAGACACACAGAGGCATACACTGTATGTGTCTGAAGAACACAGAAATAAGAAACCTAAGAACCTCGGATGGGGAAAATCTCTTAAGAACCTCAAATTTGAGAAGTCTAAACTGTCACAGGGAACAGAGAGATCTCTCCAAGTAAGTACTTTTCTAGTACTTCAGAGTGACAAATCCCAGACTAATTGAAGACATTCCATCACAAGCTCCTGGAAGTCTGAAGCATATAAATTAATAAAGGTGCAAAAGAATTAAAGCTGAAACACATGGCTGGTGTTTCCCATTGCTCATATCCACTTCAGAGACCCACACAATTGTCAGGGTTGGAAGGGACCTCAAGGATCATTCATCTCCAATTCATGCTGCCATGGGCAGGGACACCTCACAGTAGATCAGATCATCCAGAGCCACACCCAGCCTGGCGATGAGGCTTCCACCACCTCCCTCGGCAACCTATGCTAGGATCTCACCACCCTCATGATGAACAACCTCTTCCTAATGTCTAACCTAAATCTCCCCTCTTCCCCCAGTCCTATCACTACCTGACACCCTAAAATGTCCCTCCCCAGCTTTCATGTAGCCCACTTCAGATACTGGAAGGCCACAATAAAGTCTCCTTGGAGCCTTGTCTTCTCCAGACTGAACAACCCCAACTCTCAACCTGTTCTCATAGGAGATGAGCTGCAGCCCTCTGGTCATCCTCTGGGCACACTCCAGCACTTCTTCTATCTCAATCAATAAAATGTATTTCAAGTAATTTTTTTTCTGCACTTATTTACCATTATCTTCTTTTCCTAAGGAATAAGCACCACGTGTCAGCTTTGTTTCATTTGCCCACTGCACACCACCCTTGACCTTGAAAAAATGAGAGATGGGTAGGAGTCTTTTAGTTTCAAACTCTTCTCTCCTGTTGAAGAATGCCAAAGGTACAGAGTCAGGAATCTGCCAGCTTTGGTTGGTTGCTCTTGTTTGACTTTAAATCCTCCTTAGAATCAGCACTATTGCTGGATAAAAATGAACACTGCCTCTACCCACATTCGCTTTCTCATTGATCCTCCAGTAACTGCAGAACCTGCTGTGGAAAAAATCACTTGAATGCTCCCCTTGAATACTTTCTGACAGTCCAATGCTAGGGACTCAAAAGAGATTAAGTTAGGCCTAAAATTAAATGAAAACAAAGCACTGCCCTTAGAGATCTGTGGCCTTTCTGTTGCTCTCCTTATTACAGATTCTGGAAGAGCAGAAGCCAAAAAGAGTAGGACTGGCCAAAATCTTGCTTTGTGGGTTTGTTTTATTTCTGTTTTGTACTGTTAGCATTAATTATGGTAAAACAATCAAGGAATTGTGGGGCTTTGTGGTATGTACAACACAGACAAGAAAATAAAAGCCCCTGTCCTTGAGGAGTCACATGCAGGATGTCAGGATGCTGTAGAAGCACAAGGCCTAAAATGAAGTTTCTGGGGAAAAAAAAAGTAGAGAAATAAAAGTAAAACGGGTTGAGTAGAAAAACTGACTCTCATCTAAGCCCACCAGTTTGATTTGTAGGCATAGCAGAGAGGTTTAAGAGAGGATTAAACAATACAGCAGATACTCCCATCAAATTAGACAAGCTTTGCACTTTGGCTCTGGTTTAGGACTAAACTCTTTGACAGCTGTTGTTTTTTTTGGTGAGTGAAAAATGATCTAGCTCCTCAGACAAGATCAACAAAAGCTATTGGAAATTACCAATCTCTAGACGGGAACAACAGGGAACTGTCACCTTGGCACTCTCCCCATCACTTCAAGGGACAATGCCAAAATAGGGCATTCTCAGGACAAGTTTCAGCTGATCTGGCAACATCAACACCTCTCTGACTCACAAGCAGCCCCCCAAACTGGGAATGGCTGCGCACTGTCAGAGGAACTTTAGAAGCCTGAAATTAACATGACACAGAAATGCTACCAGAAGATTATTTCTAGCTGGTGATTAACAGCACAAACCACTCCAAGATCCCAGCAGGAACAGGAAAAGGAGGGCAGAAAGACTGTTGTTGTGTATCCCACATCTCTGACAGAGCTCACCTTGAGCAGTATCTCAGACAAGGGCTGCAGGAAGGACAGGCTTCATCAGTACTAGCAGAGGAGGCCAAAAAGTGTTCAGGACAGAGGCAATAGATCAGGAATATTTTGTCCTATTATTCAGAGGGAGCAGTTTTATTAAAAGTTAATGTGATGCGAAATTGGAAATTAGGCAGTAACTTCTGTGTAGTGAAACTCAGCCCTTTCCAGTAAGTTCTGAGGACAAAGAGAAATAAGTCTTTATCAGACTGGTGAGGCCAGAAAACTCAGAAGATCTGTGGCTTCTGTGATAGTCCAGTGCTGTTACATGGATGGGCTTTTGTTTTAAAATTGCATGAATGTCAGAAATAAAAGCATGGCAGTGGCTGCATTTCAGTTTTGTCACAGGAATATAGCATGGGAATGATCCTTTCGCAGACTCACAGAACACATTTGGTTGGAAAAGACCTCCAAGCTCATCCAGTCTAACCTTCAACCCAGCACTGAAGGTTCAACACCAAACAAAGCACCAGCTCCATAGGCTGCTTGAACACTTACGGGGATGGGAAGTCCAGCACTGCCCTAGTCAAACCATTCTGGTGGCTGAGAACTCTCTCAGGACAGAAATATTTCCTACCATCCAGCCTGAACCTCCCCTGGGGCAGCTTGGAACCATTTCCTCTGCTCCTGTCCCTTTTCACCAAGGAGCAGAGGCTGCCCCCTCCTCACTCCAACATCTCTTCAGGGAGCTGTAGAGAGCAATAAGGTCTGCCCTCAGGCTTCTTCAGCCTGAACAGCCCAAGCTCCCTCAGATGCTCCTCATAGGCTACACAGTCTCACACAGTCTCAGCAGTTCATCTCTTGCACCAACTGATGTAGCACTGCCTCAAATCTCACAAAGGTTTCACTCCCTGCTATTCTCACAGATGCAGGATTGCAGAAGTGAATGCAAATATGGAGCTCTCCTCTGCCCAAACTCTACTGCAGAAGGGCAGATTCCCTTCAAAACCTGGCAAAAATTGCTACTCTGGGGCGCTCAGACCAGAGGTGAGCCTACAGTCATAGCAGTAAACCTGCCTGAGGTTGTCAGACTACTAAAGCTTACATTTTTGTGGTGAATCATTTTCAGATACAGCCAAGATTAAATAGTCTCACGACTCAGGACTTAATATTGATGGCTCACAAAAAAAATACCTAAGTGAAGCCAAACTCCTGTACAGAAAAGGCCCCAACTGATGTTTTGCCAAACCAGGAAATGCCTGTAAAGAAACACACATGCACTGAACCCAGCCATCCCCAGGGCCCTCAGAAAGGGCTGTTGTGGAGGCAAGATAGCATACACAGCTGCAAGCACAGCCCAGAGTTGACTCATACCTACAACTCCACTGCAAGGCAAGGATTAAGCATGCTCCCAACAGCTAGAACATATTGATCCAAAAGAGAAGCAATATTCATGTCATGGCCCTCTTACTTTCTGGTGAAATACACTTCAAAAGAGACACCACAGCCTGTAGTGCAGGGCACAACTGAATTAATCAGAGGGCTGAAACTTGCATAGCCACACAGAAGCACAGAATGGTGGCATTTGGAAGAGACTTCTGGAGATCATCCAGTCCAATCCTCATGCTGGAGTAGGATCACCTACAGCAGGTTGCTCAGGATCAGCAAGTCCAGGTGGGTTTTGACTCTCTCCACAGAAGGAGATTGCACAACCTCTCTGGGCAGCCTGCTCCAGAGCTCCAGCACCCTCAACTCAAAGATTATTTTTCCTTAAGCCCAAGTGAAATTTCCTGTGTTCTAGTCTGTGCCTGTTGCCCTTGTCCTATTACTCTCCACCACTGAAAAGAGGCCAGCTGCATTCTCATGACCTCCACTGTTTAGTTATCTATAAGCATTGATAAGATTCCCTCTCAGGCTGCTCTTCTCCTAGCTAAAGCACCCTAGGCAGCCTACACTCTAAGAGAGGTACTCCAGTCTCCTCATCATCTTCATGGTGCTAATCATTTCAGTTAAGTCCAACCGTTATCTAACTACCACGAGGTTGAATATCCCAGCCTATCCTCAAGAAATGACAGAGCCTGACAGGATAGTCTGTGGAAGCATCTCACCACTTGTGAGAACCACTCAAAGCACCTGCTAACACCTTGCAAACAGAAGGCCCATGCTAGCACATAGGGATACAAGCACAGGGAGCTGTGGCGACCCTGCCACGGCAGCTCAGTGGGCTAGCACTGATGCTCATGCTGGTGCTCCCTAGGATTATTTGAGCTTTCTTATTTTACAACCCTAGCACCATCCTAATTTTTCCAAAATATTCCTCATACCCTCCCTTTTTTCACAGGTTCCCATTTGGCACCTGCTGGAAGTGGCAGAGGCAGAAGGAGGTCTCCCCTTGTTGGGCTAAAAAGTGACATTTAATTATGGTCCAAGGTGTGCAGCATTTCATTTCCCTCCTTCTCACTCTCTCAGCCTTTCTTTGGATCTAATATCACACGTACAGAACACAAGGAAGATTGTCAGATTATTGTTGGAAGATGCAAGAACTGTTTAATTTTTTCCTGTTTCTCTCTGTCATTATACTCTTTGCCACAAGAAAGGCTTAATTCTGTTCCAGGCACAGTCATTGTCATGTGAATGAGCCATTACAGAATCAGAATGCCTGAGATGTTTGATTCTTACATTTGTGAGGTTTGTATTTCAGTGACAAAAGTTTCAGCTAGAAAGGGGAATAGAGGAAATTTAATCCAGTCTCCTGATCATATTCTAAACTCTCATTTTCTGGTCTTTTCAACATGCTACGGAGTAGGTTCCTTGCCATGTAAGAGGTCTGTATTTAGAGGGAGATGAAACCAAACCTCCAAGATGTTTGTATTTTAATGGTTTCTGCATTAAAGATGCTTTAGCAGTGCAAATTGCTGCTAGGAAAGGTGAAAACCAAGGAATGTTTGCTAGTCATCTTTTGCTGCTTTGACTGTCCAGAGAAAGGGAACAAGGATGATCAGAGGTCTGGAGCTGCTCTCCTGTGAGGAGAGGCTGAGAAAGTTGGAGTTGTTCAGTCTGGAGAAGAGAAGGCTCCAATGAGACCTTATTGTGGCCTTCTAGTACCTGAAGTGGGCTACAAGAAAGCTGGGGAGGGACTTTTCAGGGTGTCAGGTAGTGATAGGACTGGGGAGAATGGATCCAGGGCCATTTCCTGTATAATGCTAAGGCACACAGTTAGTAAAAAGCCAAATCTCTGCTTGTTGACTTACTTTCTCTATTGGCTTCTTTTCTGACACGTGGCTTTGGGAACAGGTCACATGTTATTCTTCTGGGAATTATTTGTTTTCTCATCAGTGTCCTACAGACAGAACTGCAGATCCACCTCCCTGTAAGGCTGTCTACAGCTGTGCAGACATGCACTTGCAACCCAGAGAGCAAACCACATCCCAGGCTGCATCAAAAGAAATGTGGGCAGCAGGTCAAGAGAGGTGATTCTGCCCCTCTACACTGCTCTCCTGAGACCCCACCTGGAGCACTGTGTCCAGTTCTGGAAGGTCTATTACAAGAAAGATCTGGAGGTGCTGGAATGTGTCCAGAGAAGGGCCACGAAGATAATCATTGGGCTGGAGCTACTCTGCTGTGAGAATAGGCTGAGAGAGTTGGGGTTGTTCAATCTGGAGAAGGCTCCAAGGAGACCTTATTGTGGCCTTCCAGTATCTGAAGGAAGATAAAGGAAAGCTGGGGAGGGACATTTTAGGGTGTCAGGTAGTGATAGGACTGGGGGGAATGGATCCAAGCTACAGAAGGTGAGATTTAGATTAGATATTAGGAAGAATTTATTCACCATGAGGTTGATGAGAGACTGGCACAAGTTACCCAGGGAAGTGGTGGAAGCCTCATCCTTGGATGTTTTTTTAAGGTCAGGCTGGATGTGCCTCTGGACAACCTGGTCTAGTGTAAGATGTCCCTGCCCATGGCAGGGAGTTTGGAACTTGGGAATATGATCTTTGAGATCCTTTCCAACCTTGACTGTGCATGTCCCATTAAGACCCTGCTGAGCTGGAACTGGCATCACACCAGTATAAAATAAGAGATCAATTATTTTTGGACCCTAGCATCAACTGCATATTTGAAACCAATATGGGACATAATTAGGTCAGGGAAGAGCATCATGAATCATTCTAAGTGTACAGCAACACAATGTTTATGATGCTCATCTGATTTACTGATTTCAGAGGCAAAAGTGATTGCTGCTTTTAATGCAAGCAAGATCAGGACCTCAGCCCAAACTCTCCTATCCCCTTCAAGTGTTTTTTTGCAGCTGCTCTGGAGCAGCCTGCATGAATAGCAGGCAGCCCAGCTTTATCTTCTCTCTCTGTTTCAAGTGGGTTTTAAGCTTACCTTACTGATTCTGATAATGATGGAAAAGATAACATTTAGCAGGCATTTTTGCAGGGGTTCCCTAATACATACATCAAAGTGTACATCATTATGGCAGAGCAAACAAATCACTCCGATTGGCAGGAGGAGGAAGGGATTCTGTCAAGATTGTTTTTACATTTTTTTCCAGCCATGCATACAAAATAATTGTTCTGCAATGATCCTTCCTATACCATGACCACAAAAAAGTATCTGAGCTGCCAGAGTGGTATTTGGATGGCTGACTGTCAACAATTTGCTACAGCATCACAACTGGAGATTTTAATTGCATTCAGGCCCCACACTGGAAAGGCACAAGAGCATTTCTGCCTCCCTCCCCCTCTCTACATACACACATTCTTGCAGAGTGTAAGCTTATATGTGGATTTTTTTTTTCACAGCTCCGAAACTGTCTCAGATTTTAATCTGCCTGCATGTCATGTAACCATATCCCAGCACTCACCCACTCTTTAAATAAATGTTTGCAGATTCCACTGGTGATACCCGAGCTGCAAGGCCTCATTATTTCTTATTCCCAGAGGTTACAAAGTTTTCATGTTAAAATGGAATCTTTGAGATAGTTTCATTTGCCTAGCTGAACCTCTATGATCAAATGATGAGCACCTTTTCTTTTTCTCACTTTTCAAAATACTGGGCTATCAGGGCCCAAGCATTCTCTTAATCATCCCTCAATTTCTTTTATCTGTGTTCCTTTTTTACCTACACTTATAACAAGACTGCAGCTCAGGCCTGCAAGATCTGAACTCCAGTCCATATTTTTTAAGTCATGGTTCTATAGATAATATTTTTTTTTTTTTTAGTTCACAGGTAACCTACTTAAAGACATCTAGATATGTATTTTAAATTCCTAGATAAAATGTCCAAGTAGTTGATTTTCACTTGTAGTAACAAAGGATTCAGAAGAGAGAATCCATAGGGAGCAAACTAACAAGTACGTGGCTGTGCTTTGCTACCTATGTGAGGGGGGTTTATTTTATTGGGAATCTCCCTGTTTTCATGCATTGCCTTTTGCTTCAGTTTTCTTTTTATATTTGCCTTAATAATAACAAAGTAACACAGAGGCTGCTGTTCACTGAAGAGAAGACACTGCCTTTATCACCCTGAATATTAAACTTACCATTAACAAAGGATCACATTGAGGAGAAGAGCTGAAAACTTTTTCCCGTTGTTAATCCAACCAGTCTGTGCTGGAAGCCTTCAGATTCCTCTTTATTAAAATTAAGTTTGCAAGGGGAAAAATATAAATGTACAATGCTGTAGTACTTTAAGGCTTATTGGAAAATTCCAATAAGAGAAGTCAGGACTTCCACAGAACTACAGAATGTCAGGGGCTGGAAGGTTCCTCAAAAGCTCATCCAGTCCAACCCCCACCACCAGAGCAGGGTCACTTATACCAGATCACACAGGAACAAATCCAGGCGTGTCCCGGCATAGAATGACGGAGCACCCCAGAAATTAATCCAATTCCTGGGCTCTCTCCTCCCTCTACTGTTAAAGGGTTTGGTAGGGGGTGAAGGGNAGGCGTGTCTTGAATATCTCCAGAGAGGGAGGCTCTACAACCTCCCTGGGCAGCCTGTTCCAGTGTTCTGTCACCCTCACACTGAAAAAATTTTTCCTCTTGTTTCCATGGAACTTCCTCTGCTTCCACCATTACCCCTTGTGCTCTCACTGGGCATCACAGAGCAGAGCCTGGCTCCAGCCTCTGGGCACTCACCCTGCACATCTTTATAAACATGAATGAGGTCACCTCTCAGGCTTCTCCTCTCCAAAATCCAAGTCCCAGATCCCTCAGGCTCTCCTTGTAAGGAAGATGTTTCATGCCCTTCATCATCTCTGTGTCTCTGTGCTAGACTCTCTCAAGTAGTTCTCTGAGGTCTTTCTTGAAGTGAGGGGCTCAAAACTGGACTCAGTACTCCAGATAAGGCCTTACCAGGGCAGAGTAGAGGGGGAGGAGAACATCTCTGGACCTATTAACCACAGGCCTTCTAATTCATCCCAGAATGGCATTGGCCCTCCTGACCACGACTGCACACTTTTGCGAAAGTTCAGTGAAGAATGTAAATAAATTAGAGCATTGGATGTAAAAGAATAATAATGACAAATTCTCTGTCATTCATTGGCCTGCCAAGAGGGATAAAATGGCAATGCATAAACAATTTCACTCTCTTGGATCTTGGGCTCTGTGCTCTATCACGTTGTCTTTGTGACTCCTCCACATCATGTACTAACCTTTTCCTGATCACAACCCATCACAAATGTTTGGGGTTGCCCTTACAGCCTCACACAGCCATAACTCTCAAAAATCTTGGTGGCAAGATTTTGATCCTGCAGAATGTATTGAAACATTCTGCTACAGCAGCACCAGCCCTAGTGTCTGGGATGCAGTAGCATCTTGTGGAGAAACAGAGATCTCAAGTCTACCTTGATAAATAAGAGGAAGCAGAGGAAATGTGTTTTGCCTTCTCTATATGGCACCTTGGAAAGCAGAGAAATGTTTCCATTGTGAATGGAATACTTTCTGTGCAAGGTTAGAGCAGAACAGCAGGAAAAGCTCTCCCCTGTCTCTCACTTCCCTTCTTCAGCAAGCCTCATGTGAGAAATGTATCACCAAAGCTGAGCACCATACAAATCTACTTCCAGTCAGGGATTAGTCTGTGGACCAAGAGAGAGCTAAGGTGGCAAACAACCTCCTCAAACTGAAGTTTGGAAACACATGCCAGCCTCTGTTCCTTCAGCCAGATTGTGATCCCAGGGTGCTACTTCAAATAGTCTGGACACTGTGAGAAGAGCATGGAGCTGAGAGGGTAGAACATTCACCAAAACTTCATCTGATGCAGGCCATGGAGAGTTTAGGATGATTTTGACAGAGGAAAAAGTACAGGCAACACATTTTAAAACAAACTATAGGGTCTTCACTCTTCCTTGTGGCTCACTGAATTATTTTTTTTTTAATTCCATCTCAATATTAATTTAGTCTGGTTCACCTTGGAAGAGTTCTTCAGCACTGCACAGGAGCTCCTATTATGGTTTATTACCCTTTCTAATGCTATTGGCATTTTTAAACTAAGCTGGAGCACCTCTCCTATGAGGACAGGCTGAAAGAGTTGGGGTTGTTCAGTCTAGAGAAGAGAAGGCTCCAAGTAGACCTTATTATGGCCTTCCAGTATCTGAAGGGAGCTACAAGAAAGCTGGGGAGGGACTTTTTAGGGTGTTGGGTAGTGACAGAACTGGGGGGAGTGGACCCAATCTTGAGGTGGGCAGATTGAGATTAGACTTTAGGAAGAAGTTGTTCATCATGAGGGTGGTGAGACATTGGCACAGGTTGACCAGGGAGGTGTTGGAAGCCTCATCCCTGGATGTTTTTAAGGTCAGACTGGATGTGCCTCTGGGTAACCTGATCTAGTGTGAGGTGTCCATGCCCGTGGCAAGGGGTTGGACCTGGATGATTCTTGAGGTCCCTTCCAGCCCTGACAGTTCTGTGATTGTACAATTCTACAATCTTCTGAGGTACTCACCTAAACTGACAGTAACACCTCCATCTGGCAACTGCCTTCAGCTGTGCCTCTCAACTGTACCTCAGCACCATGCAGGACATCCTTGGTTTACAGGCACAGGACACAGTAGGCAGGCTCCAGCCAAGTAATCATGAGTGAAAGAGGGATGCCAACAATAGTCCTAAAGACAGAGGCCAAATTAATTTCCCACTCCCCCAGGGCAAAAAAGAAAAAAAAAAAAAAAAAACAAAACTGAAACATTTGCACAAAAGCCAGGAACACTGGCATTGGAGGGATAACCCAGGGGGGGAAAGAACAATGTAAATAACAACAACAACAAAATTGTGCTAAGATTGTGCTAGCACAATTTTCAGTTATGGATCAGCACAAAGACCTTGTGATATGCACTGGATTCAGCTACTCCCAAAAATTCAATGTTCTGTTGGCTTCAGAAGACCCTTCAAATACCCAAAAGTAGAATTCCATACAACATCTACCTATGGTTAAGAAAACATTTTCTCCTATGATATAAACTCTCTACAACTCCCTGGAAGCAGGTTGGAGCCAGGTGGGGGTGGTTTCTTCTTCTTAGGAACAAGCAATAAGATGAGAGGAAATGACCACGAGTTGCACCAAGAGAAGTTTAGGCTGGATATTAGAAGAAACTCCTTCACTGAAAGGGTTCTCAAAGCCTGGAAGTGGCTCCCCAGGGATTGGAACTGATGGGCTTGGCAGATGAGAGAGCAGCGGATGTTGTCTGTCTGCACAGCAGGAGGGCTTCTAATGCTGTCTCTTCTGACAAAAAAATCGTAAAGGATCTAGAGAACAAGTCCTATGAGAAGCAGCTGAGGGAACTGGAGGTGTTCAGTCTGGAGAAAAGAGAAGAGACCTTCTCACTCTCTACAACTACCCAAAGGAGGCTGTAGCAAGGTGGGTGGTGGTTTCTTCTCCCAAGGACAAGAGGACAAGAGAACAAGGGACAATTGGACAAAGTAACAGGACAGGAGGAAATGGCTTCAAGTTGAGCCAGGAGAGGTTTAGGCTGGGCATTGGGAAAAATTTCTTCACCAAAAGGCCTCAGTACAGGCTGCACAAGGCAGTGATCAAATCATGCTTAAGGACAAGGTTTATCAGTGGACTTAATAGTGTTAGGTTAATGGTTGGACTTTGTGTTGGTTTGAGCTAATTGGAGAATTTGTGTGAAAAATTAGACTGCTGCCTGAGAGTGAGAAATTAAACACTGTGTCCCTTCACCCAGTTTTGACTGAGAATTAAGAAAGAAGGTTGTTTTAGAATGTTCCCAAAACATCCAGATAAGCCAGTGTGCTTGCGCAGTTCAGTCAGCTCTGGGTCCCGGGCAGGCTTCACCAGCTTCTTTCCTTTGTCTCTCTGCCTTTCAACTAATTCAGAGTAAAATTACTAAAACCATTCATTCCTTCCTGCCACTAATCTTTCTGACCGATCTTCAGCTTATCTGCAACATCATCAAGTGGTGAGATAAAGCTGGGGGGAGGAGGGAGAGGTGGTACAGAGGGGTTTGGTTTCCCTCTCCTGGGGATTTTGGTCTCCAGGAGGGGTGTGGTGTCTGTATTTCTATTTTACTGTATATTTCTGTAAATATCTGTTATATCTTGTAAATATTTGCTTGTATATTTGCATTGCTGTAAATATAAAGCTTCATTTATTAACTTCCAGTGTGTTTTTCTGAGTTTCAGCCAGGGTTCTAAAAGGTGGGGGGGCAGGTCACTGCAAACCCACTACAGACTTCATTATTTTAAAGGATTTTTCCAACCTAAACAAGTTTTTGACTCTATGATTCTCTAAGATCCTCGTAGACAAGTTGAGGAAGTATGGACTAGATGAGTGGATAGTGAGGTGAATTGAAAACTCTCTAAATATCCAGGCCCAGTAGCACAAAATCCAGTTGGAATCAGCAATTAGCAGTGCACCCTGACATAAGTGTTGGGTCTGGTCCTGTTTAACATCTTCATTACTGGTCTGGATGATTGGGCAGTGTGCCCTCTGCAAATTTGCTGATAACACAAAACTAGGAGCGGTTGATATGCCAGAGAGCTGTGCTGCCATCCAAGAGTGACCTCAAAAAGCTGGAGAAACAAACTGACAGGAGCCCCATGAAGTTCAAGAATGTAAAGTCCTAATTCCAAAGCGTTTGGGACCTCCAAGCTGTGCAGAAAGTTACTTCGGAAGACAGGATCTTACATTCAGCTTCCATATCTTCCTTACCTTTTCCTACCTGATGCCTACAGTTAGGTCTCCATCTACACTGATGCAGTCCCAAAATGACTTTGTTGGTGCTCTGCAGTTTTGTCCATATGGATCTGACTGCAGGATTGCTCAATAATGCAGTGTAGCAGTGGTGCTAGTGGAGTTAGATAATGGCTGGGCCCGATGAGCTCAAAAGTATTTTCCAACCATAGTGATTCTGTGATTTAAACACTGCAGGAGTGTGATCTGTGCTTTACAGGACTCAAGCAAACAAGTCCTTAAGGCATTTAATGAAAGCAATCCCAGTACAACGACAGCCCTGTCTGTGTGTGCCCAAGGATGACTGTGGTGCCTTTCAAACAGCCTAGGACTGCAAAGAGATTTTCTGAAGAACGCACTAAGTTCATGATCTTATGAACTCACAACACACAGGCTTCATGAACCCCTCAGCCTCTCTGCTCTGTGACACCAAATGCTGCCTCAAGCACAACTTGCATCTCTTGCTGATGTTTGTGTTTCCACACAGAAAGCCCAGGATCCAACCCTGTGTTCACTCCAGCACCTGGATGCTCCTAAACCAACAGGCCAATCTATGAACAATTTGTTCATATTTGTGAGGAAAACTAAGTCAACCATGAAGAGAAGACACAAAAAACTTGCTTGCTAGACTGCAGAGAATGAAAAGAATACTTGAAAAACCATCATAATTTTTTTAAAGTGATTAAAGGGATAAATTGTGCAGCCTCAGCTGTCTTTGTCACACAACACAGAATCTACTTTATACCCATTGCTGATGGCTTCTGTCTTAATTGGACAGTTGCCATTGTGCTTGTACTCAGAAATTCCCTATTTCAACATTTCAAAGATTGACTGCTGCTGGCTCACACCTTCCCTGGTTCATTCATAGGGAGCTTTGAAAAGTGGGCTGCTTTGACATCTGCATCATTAGACAGACGAGGGGAAGCAAGGTATCGGTGTCAGAAATGAGCGGTAGCAGAAAAGGAGTGTGGCAGGAAAAGACAACAATTCAAAACAGTTTGGTACCCCAAAGTTAAAAAATACTTTAAAGAATAGCAACTGCTAAGCTGTGTTGATGGAATCCTGTCTAAAGAAAGCAACCAGCAAATGGTGATGCAGCCACTCTCTGGCCACGTTTCTCAGGGAAATCACAAAGGAAAGCCTGCTTGTGCAGACTTTGAGAGTGCCTAAGGTAAGAATTCTGGGTCTGGGATCTCAAGACTTTGCTTACCACTGCAGAAATAAAGTGCAGGTCAAGAACAGATAAGGCCATTGTCAAAAATCCTAGCTCCAGTTTTATCCAGCTGCTCACAGAAGTCTTCCTCAGAAGCAAACATACCACTGCCAGGTGTTAGAGAACAGATAACTTCTGGAAAGTCAGTAAAAGCCCCTTAGCACCACAGTTACAATTAGGGTAGAAGCCTAAGGTCCATCCTCAGCTACCATTTCAGGCAGAACATATCTAATGACAGCATCATTTAGGACCCTAATACCTTTGCAGAAGAGTCATGGGATTGCCACAGAAGTCCAGAACTGGACTGCTACTGCTTCTAAAGACATCAGCCATACATCTGCCATTAACTTTAAAGGCAGACAAGCGAAATCAGTGCCAAGAGAGATTTTGAAAATCTTCATGTTCTCCTGCTACTGGAATCACAGCACTAGGCTGTCAAGCTGCCCTCGATCACTTGTTTGATGGAGTGGCTACTCTGCTTGTTTGAAACTAAAAGCTGAGTTCCCAAATGAAATAAAAAGTTAACTGCTTTAGAAGCTTTTATTGAATTCATCTTAAGATGTCAAAGGTAGTGATTCGAAGTCTTGCAGGACCAATGTGCAGTATTTTTCTAACCTTTTCTGGGTTCCAGCTTGTTTGGGTTCTTATTCACAAAAATGTCCCTTCCAGGTTCAGCCTGCTGTAAAAGTTCAGAATCAATTTCAGCCAAGTCCACTAACTGTGATCTGGTTTACATTGGAGTCAGCCCATAAAATGTTCAAAACTGGGCCCAGATTCTTTTGAAACTGGGCTTAATATCTGTGTAAAAGCAAAGTTAAGAAAATTTTGTGATGAATCCAGATCCAATATTTCAAAGTCTACAAGCAAACCTGAAACAAACCATGTTGCATTTTGTCTGGCAGACTGAAAGCTTTGCATCAGCCCATCACATTGGGGACAACTTCAACACTGAAAGATTTTTTTCTTCACAGCATTTTCCCCAAATCACTTAGCTGCTGGCAAATACATTATCATCGATACAGATTACAGAGCCACACAGAATCACAGAATTGTCAGGGCTGGAAGGGGCATTAAGGATCATTCCAACCCCCCTGCCATAGGCAGGGACACCTCACACTAGATCAGGTTGCCCAGAGGCACCAGAGCTTGGGCTGGCCTTAAAAACTTCCAGGAATGAGGCTTCCACCACTTCCCTAGGCAACCTGTGCCAATGTCTCACCACCCTCATGGTGAGCAATTTCTTCCTAATGCCTAATCTCAATCTGCCCTCCTCAAGCTTGGGTCCATTCCCCGCAGTCCTATCACTACCCGACAACCTCAAAAGTCCCTCCCCAGCTTTCTTGTAGTCCCCTTCAAATACTGGAAGGCCACAATAAGGTCTGCTTGGAGCCTTCTCTTCTCCAAAAAGAACAACCCCAACTCTTTCAGCCTGTCCTCACAGCAGAGGTGCTACAGCACTGATTAGAGAGTAGAGGCTGAGGAAAGGTGTGGAGGCTACAGTGAAGTGAAATGGCATGAAGCCATTTCTTGGAAGCTGGTATTTGGAGCAGATTATGAGGCAGCACAAGAACTTCTTGTATTCAAATACATTCAGATCATAAAAGGGTTAATGACAGGAAGATGAGCTACAGAAGACTGCATTTCTGATCTTGTGTCTGGTAAAGGCATATTTTTCTGTGAAGCAAAGCAAAGCCTTTCACGTATTTATTTTATTTGCTTCTGAGAAAGAGCAATTTCAGCCCCAGCATTTTGATGGTCACTGCTTCCTTCTTTCAACTGAGCACTATTTTCAGCTCCAGAAATGGCCATGTTCCTGTGCTTCTGCTTCTAACATGCTGGCTGTGAACCTGCTCCTATGCTCTAGGGGACTGGAAACAGAGCCAGCCATGGCTTCACCCACACCATCACCAGGCAGCCAAATGCAAGGACGAGCCAAGACACACTTCCCAGGGAAGCATCTAGGCCCTCTTCCCAAAAAAATGGTTGTTCGCAACATGGGGAGAAGTAACAGAAGAGGCAGAAGGTGGCCAGACCAATAGTTTCCAATTGGATCCTCCAAACTATTCTATCAGAGTAGCCTTGTAGAATAATCCTGAGTAAAATCTGTAGGAGTGGAAATGGTAAACTTCCACAAAGGGTATCCAGAATGCCTTTTCTTGTTGGACAGATGTCAGGGCAAAGGAAATTCTTTTGATACACTTAAACAAGATGCATTTTCAAAACGGGTAGGAAGAAGGAGCTGGGGAATTACAGGCCAGTCAGCCTCACCTTTGTGGCTAGTAAGATTATGGAGCAGATACTCCTGAAGGCACTACTGAGACAGGAAAACAATGAAGAGGTGATTTGGGTCCAATCAGCATGGTTCCACCAAGGGCAGATCCTGCCTGACAAACCTGGTGGCCTTCTATGAACAGGTCACAACAGTAATAGATGAGTGGAGAGCAACTGATGTCATTTACCTGGAGCTGAGCAAAGCCTTTGATGCTGTCCCACACCACATCCTGGTCTCTAACCTGGTGAAACATGGGTTTGATGGGTGG
>VWZI01011869.1:33114-79552 GCA_013396835.1 Psilopogon haemacephalus | reverse complement strand
CCTAGACCATTCTATGATTCTATGATTCTATGATTCTACGATTACTGAGGAAGGTCATCAAGTCAAAGGGCTTGGCTAGCATGTGATGTTAGGAGCATTAATATAATTTGTAGCCATGCACAGGAAGATGAGAGTAATCCGATTTCATGCTTCAAGGAATAAGAATGTCTTTCTTCTCACCACAAACAGCATTTCACAATGAACTGGGTATCATACACTTCCCCTGTCCCTCAGCCTTCTTTTTCAACTGTCAGATATTGACATCAGAGGCCAAGAGCAGGGGCTCGGTCTGCCACAGAAAAATTTATTTACTTGCTGCAGACAAAATTTATGGTCCTCCAGATACTGAAACTGAGATAGAACAAAGGAATGCTGCAGGGAGGTGCTTGTAAATATTTCAGTGTCCTCCTGCACGCGAGACAGGGCAGAAATGTTTCGGTCCAGTCTTGGTTTCACAAGGAGCAGCAGAGTTTGGATCTAAGATGCTATCTAAGTTTGTTCTTGAAAAAACAGAGAGGCATTACTGTTATTTTTTTTTTAAGTTATTATTTACCAAATGGAACCACAGCTGCATTTTTCTCTCTCTGCATGTCTGGATAGGAAATAAGACAGATAAGCCTCAACTGATCCCAAAGAATGAATCAGGTCAAGACATTTTTGTGCTCATGTGTTGAAGTGAGGGGAGTGGGAGTGGAAAAGGAAGAAACATCTCTACTCCCCTTTCCCATAAGAGTGCAAGTCAGAGGCATGCCCTGTTTTTACAGTCAGAGTTCAGACTTCTTGCTTGCTCAGGATATTTGAAGTACAAGCAACTCTAGTTGCTTATATGGATTATTTAATCCCAACACAGGAGCCTCTGCCAATTTTTTTCTTTCAACATCCAAATGATATTAACATCATCTTCTCCCTTCCTTCCCAGACAGCAAGAGAAAGAGGCTCAGCAGTGCATGTGGATATGTGTGGGTGGAAGGGGGGCGGGGGGGGTTGTGAAGCCAAAAGAAAGGGCAGAGTTAGCTCTTAGCTCTGAATGCTTTGGTTGCTCTATTCAGTGAATTAAATAACCTTGGTCTGGCTTCTGTGAAATTTTAGTCTTCTGTGCTCCTGAACTTCCTGTTACCAGTAATACATTCTTTTTTAAATCATTGTTTCAGCCAAACACAGCTGTTCTGGGAAATCCTGGCCAAAAAGAGTTAGTCTTTAAGGTAACTTAATGATGTCCCATGGGGACTGCTGAATATTGGAGCTGAAGGCTTGAGTCAGGCTCACTTTTTGCAGCAAGCAGAAATGGAGAGCAGTAAGCTCCCACTGAACTGTACTGTTGACCCAAAATGCTCCTCTATTTATACCCAGACTGCATTTTTTTTCCCAGGACACTGGGCTTAATTTTGAAGCGTGTTGGATTGCAAGGAATAACTTCGGGGATCACAACTCCATGAACTTGCTGGGAGGTGGTGTCTGGCCACTAATCACTGAATTGAAATAATTTAAAGGACCCAAAATGCTCCTCTATTTATAACCAGACTGCATTTTTTTTTTCCCCAGGACATGGGGCTTAATTTTGAAGTGTGATGGGTTGCAGGGAGTAACTTCTAGGACCACAACTCCACAAACTTGCTGGGAGGTTGTGTCTAGCCTATAGAATAGAATAGAATAGAATAGAATAGAATAGAATAGAATAGAATAGAATAGAATAGAATAGAATAGAATAGAATAGAATAGAATAGAATAGAATAGAATAGAATAAGCCAGGTTGGAAGAGACCCCCGAGATCATCCAGTCCAACCTATCACCCAGCACTATCTAATGGCACTTAAGTGCCCCATCCAGTCTTTTCTTGAACACTTCAGGGATGGTAACTCCACCACCTCCCTGGGCAGCCCATTCCAATGGCAAATCATTCTCTCTCATCACTGAATTGAAATAATTTAAAGGTTTTAAACCAAAGATTTAAAACTATTTAAACTGGGCTTATCAAAAGATGCGTGCCAGAAGGTCAAGTGAGGTGGTTCTGCCCCTCTCTTGTGAGACCCCACCTGTAGTACTGCATCCAGTTCTGGAACCCCCAGCACAAGAAGGGTATTGGACTATTGGAAAAGGTCCAGAGGAGGGCACAATGATGATCAGAGGGCTGGAGCACATCTCATACAAGGACAGGCTGAGAGCTTGGACAGTCTGTTCAGCTTGGAGAAGAGAATGTTCTGAGGAGACCTTATAGTAGCTTTACAGGACCTGAAGGAGGCCTCCAAGAAAGCTGTGGAGGGGTTCTTTATAAGGGCATACGGTTAAGATAAAGAGCACTGGTTTTAAAATAGAGTAGGGTAGATTTAAATTAGACACTAGGAAGAAATTCTTTACTATAAGGGTGGTGAGACACTGGAATGGGTTGTCCAGAGAAGTAGATGCCTCATCCCTGAAAATGTTTAAGACCAGGCTGCATGAGGCTTTGAGCAGCTTGGTCTAGTGAGAGCTGTCCCTGCGTATGGCAGGGGGGTTGGAACTAGATAATCTTTAAGGTACCTTCCAACTCAAACCATTCTGTGTTTCTAGGATTTTCCAACAAGAATGGAAATCTACCAACCAACAGTTCAGCCAAACACCACAGCTCATCAGTTACAAACCTCTCCTTATGGTAGCGGCTAATGTGGGATGCTACAGGTGGGAGAGGAATTATCCTGTCACCCCCTGTGTTTGGTCTGGGAGGCAGGATCTGTGCCTTTTCTTGGTGTTTACTTTCAATCCTACTCCTTGGTACTGGGATATTAAGCAACCATTTGTCCACAGTAACACCCTGTGGTGGTTCAGCAGTTCCCTGCAACCCCCCCACCCCCACACACTTTGAAATAACCCAGGCTTGGCTCAGGTGGCTGGAAGTTAATGAACAAAGCTTTATATTTACAGCTTTGCACAATACACAAGCAGGTATTTACAATACATAACAGATATTCACAGATATATACAGTGAAAAGGCAATACAGAAACACCACACCTTTCCCAGAGATCAGAAATCCCTAAGAGGGGTTTTCCAACCACCCTACCACCTTCCCCCCCACTTCCCAATCTCATCTCACTATCTGCCTTACATGCCAGATAAGTGAAAGTAGATTGGCCAGGGGGATTAGCAGCAGGAAAGAAGTTAGTGAAGTTATTCAGATCCAGCTAAGAAGGCAGGGAGAGAGATGCAGCAGCAGCCACGGCACAAAGCAGTCTGTCATATCTTTGGATTCTAACTTTATACCATTTCAGTAAACAAATGAGTGAAGGAGACACTGGAATGTTTTCCTTTCTCAGCCTGTAGTCTAATTTCTCATTCAAATCCTCCAATTAGTTCAAACCAGCACACACCCCTCAGGTTGAATGTGCAGTTGTACTCCACATCCACAGGCTGAAAAAAAGCCACTGAGAGTCACTGAATAGGATGGGAAGAGGGAACATCTAAAATGCACATTGGCTCAAAACGTTGGGGAAAGCATGAAAGCAAATAGCTGTGAGGTGGCATGGGAACCTTCTTCCACCACAGGAGACTGACAGCATCTGTAGGCATCAGATACTTTCCACGATGCTCCTAAGACTTACAGGATCACAGGAGGTCAGGGGTTGGAAGTGACCCAAAGAGATCATCCAGTCCAACCTCCTGCCAGAGCAGGACCAGACAATCTAGCTCAGGTCACAGAGGAATGCATCCAGATGGGCCTTGAAAGTCTCCAGAGAAGAAGACTCCACAACCTCTCTGGGGAGTCTATGCCAGTGCTCTGGGACCTTTACAGTAAAGAAGTGTCCCCTTGTGTTGAGGTGGAACCTCCTGTGCTGCAGCTTCCATCCATTGCTCCTTGTTCTATCCCAGGGAGCAAGTGAGCAGAGCCTGTCCCCCGCCTCCTGACCCTCAGTCCTCAGATATTTACAAACATTGATTAAATCCCCTCTCAGTCTTCTCCAGACTAAAAATCCCCAGATCACTCAGCCTCTTCTCATCAGGCAGTGCTCCAGTCCCCTAATCATCCTCAATGCCCTCCACTGGCCCCTCTCCAGCAGATCCCTGTCTGTCTTATACTGGGGAGCCCAAAACTGAACACAGTACTCCAGATGAGGTCTCACCAGTGCAGAGTAGAGGGGGAGGAGAACCTTCCATGATCAGACATTTATTTTAACCTTCTTCAGATTTGTCATAAAATACATGATAAGGATGGCTTTTGTAAACAAGAGGGAGAGATTGCAATGATTTTTTTTCCTATTCATTTGAAAGTGATACATATTAATAATAAAGTATAGCAAAAGATATTTACTTCACCTTAACAGACCAAGCTAATCCTAATTACACTACAGTGTTCCAGGCATAAAATGCTGTGAAGGTATAGAGTGGAATTTGTTGCCCCAGCACCATACCTCCTTGGGTCACACCCCCTGGTTCTCTTGCAGTGTTTGGTCTTCAACTGTACACATAACCATATTGCAGTTCTACCTAGAATTAGTAGGAACTAAGAAGCAGCAAACTGAATACAACATAACATGTCCTGCTTGTGAGTTTTCAGTGGTTAGGGCAAACAAAATTGCTTCTTTTTGGAAGCTGTAACTTTACCCACATAAGGATACACATGGATGTATATGTGAAGGTATTTTCAATTTGAAAAAGAGGAGTCTGAGGGGAGACCTCATCACTGTCTACAGCTACCTGAAAGGATGAAAGCCTTTCAGTATCTGAAAGGAGTCTACAGAAGGGGTGGGGAGGGACTATTCACAAGGTCTTGTTATGACAGAGTGAGGGGTAATGGGTTTAAACTGGCAGAGGGGAAATTTAAACTGGATGTTAGGAGGAAGTTCTTTCCACTGAGGGTGTTGAGACACTGGCACAGATTGACCAGAGTGGCTGTGGCTGCTCACTCCCTGGAGGTGTTCAAGGCCAGGCTGGATGAGGCCTTGAGGGTCCTGTTCTAGTAGGAGGTGCCCCTGCCTATGGTGGAGGGTTGGAACTGGATGATCCTTGAGGTCCTTTCCAACCTAAATCATTCTAAGATTCTATGATGTTCTGGAGAGGTTGGTGCTGGTCTCTTCTCCCAGGTAGTTAGTGATAGAACAAGAAGGAATGGCCTCAGGCTGCTACTGGGTTGGTTTAGACTGGACATTAGGATTTTTTTTTATCCCAGCAAGAGTGGTCATTGGCATTGGAATGGGGTGCCCAAGGAGGTGGTTGTTTCACCAACCCTGGAAGTGTTTAAAGACTGTTTGGATGTGGTACTTGGGTGCAAGGTTTAAGGTGAACCTTGTCGAGTAGGGATATCTGTTGGACTTGGTTGATCCTGAGGGTCTTTTCCAAACTGAATATTTCTGTGATTCCATGATTCTGTACTGTGTTAAAAGATGTTTCAGTTAGAAGCAATATGGACCTTCACACCCAAAACTTTTATTTCTGTGCAAAGCTCTGATGCTGTGGACAAAATTCTGCCCAGGGGAAAGGTGGAAACAAATTTCAGATATCTGTATTTAAATATTTTTGAAGACCACCACCACCGCCCTCCTGTTTATTTGCTGTGTCATCACTCTTTCCTCCCCCCCACCCCACCACTGGAATGGGAAGGATTGCTGTGAAAGTAGATTTCATAGAATCATAGAATCATAGAATCATAGAATGGTTTAGGTTGGAAAAGACCTCAAAGATCATCCAGTTCCAACCCCCTGTGCCATAGGCAGGGACACTTCCCACTAGATCAGGATGCTCAAGACCTCATCCAGCCTGGCCTTGAACACCTCCAGGCAGGGAGCAGCCACAACCTCCCTGGGCAACCTGTTCCAGTGCCTCACCACCCTCACTGTGAAGAACTTCCTCCTAACATCCCATTTAAATCTCCCCTCTGCCAGTTTCAACCCATTCCCCCTCGTCCTGTTATTACAAGACTTTATGAATAGTCCCTCCCCAGCCTCCCTGTAGGCCCCCTTCAGATACTGATTTCTTCTCTTTATGTGATTTCTCCTCTTTATGTGATCCTTTTTTCTTTTAATCCTTAGTCCTTTAAAAAAAAATGAACTAATTTTGAAATAATTAAAACTGTAGTTTTTTGGGGTTTTTTGTTTTTTTTTTACCCCAGACTGAACGAGGTTTTTGTTCTACTTTTAGGGTTAATTTTTTTTGGGCAGCTGAGTGGGTTTGCTGCCAGAGTTAACACATGTTCAGATAGGTGGATCGGGTTCTCTAAATGTCTGAAGCGTGTTCTGTTTATTTTTGTTTCTTAAGTCCTTTTTTTTTTTTTTTTTTTTTTTTTTTTTCTCCTCCTTTTTTTAAAAAAAAANTTTTTGACTGGCTCCTGTGTTTAAAAAAAAAATTAAAAAAAATTAAATCTCTCTTTCTAAAGCTTAGTGTCAGCATGCTAGTTTTTCAGCACGATTTATTCCGTGACCTTGTTGACTTTAATTATGTTGTGGACGCTCAGACACTGTTACTTAGTGGCTCGATTATACTTGCACCTTGGATGGGTTCCTAGGCATTACTTAGGAGCAAATGAAGAAGTAAAAATAAAGCCTTGTTTTCTCATGTGCTGTGGAACTAGTTGTTCCAAAAAGCACTTGTTTATCGTGTTGAGAAATCACATCCTAAGCCATGGACCGTGGGGGTGGTTGACTAACTTGCATCCTAGAACACAGGAGCAAAGTTGGAGAGGGCTACCCAGACCAGAGAGGGCAGTCTGGGATTGGGCACTCTGCTGTGTCACAGATCTGATGTTCTTTATTCCCTTGCTGCAGTGCTCAGTGACTGTGCTGAACCCGACCTGGAATGAGCTGGGCACTCAAGTGAGGGACACATGGATATGGACATTACTCTGCTCTCGTCACAACCCACCTGGAAGTACTGTGTGCAGTTCTGGAGCCCCCAACACAAACAGTGCATGGAACTGATTGAGCCAGTCCAGAGGAGGGCCACAGAGATGATCAGAGGGCTGAAGCAGCTCTGCTATGACGACAGGCTGAGAGAGTTGGGGCTCTGTAGCCTGGAGAAGAGAAGGCTTCCAGAAGACATTATAGTAGCCTTCCAGTATCTGAAAGGGGCCCAGAGGAAGGCTAAGGAGGGACCATTCACAAGGTCTTGTAATGACAGGACAAGGAGTAATGGGTTTAAACTGTAAGAGGGGAGATTTAAACTGGATGTTGGGAGGAAGTTCTTCACAGTGAGGGTGGTGAGACACTGACACATGTTGCCCAGGGAAGCTGTGGCTGCTCCCTCCCTGGAGGTGTTCAAGGCCAGGCTGGATGAGGCCTTGAGTGACCTGATCTAGTGGAAGTGTCCCTGCCTATGGCAGGGGTTTGGAACTGGATGATAGAATCATAGAATCAGTCAGGGTTGGAAGGGACCACAAGGATCATCTAGTTCCAACCCCCCTGCCATGCCCAGGGACACCTTACCCTAGATTAGGTTGCCCACAGCCTCATCCAGCCTGGCCTTAAACACCTCCAGGGATGGGGCCCCAACCACCTCCCTGTGCAACTCATTCCAGGCTGTCACCACTCTCATGCTGAAGAACTTCCTCCTAATCTTCGAGGTCCCTTCCAACCTAAACCATTCTATGATTCTATAGAGGCTGGAAATGAGACCTCTCCTAATCATGAGTGCTGTGGGCTCTGAAACAGCCCCTGGAACCAAATCCTCCCTGCTAGTCCACTGGCCTGATGGAAAAGCCTTGTGGGCAGTTGGCTCCCATGGGCTGTGGTGAATAGATCTGTGATTTTGGTGCAGACCACACATCACTTCATCTTGGGAGTCCTCATCTACACCACTCCATGCAGGAACTATTCTTCCATGAACATGAGTGAATTGGGTCTCTGCTGGCATATTCTCACCAGACATTTCAGAAGCAGTATTCTGTGATCGCTTTTACAATCGTTGGTTCATGATTGTTCTTTTTGTTCCTCTTTTACTTTCATTTTATGAGCTCTTAATTTGCAGCAGAATTTTTACTGTTAATTCTCAGGGAAGACCTCAGCTTAGCACCATTGTGCATTACCCTGTTCGAGCTACTTCAGGTTTCAAGGTCATCCTTTTCCTCCACTCCACTTTCCCCCTGCAGTACAGGAGGTTCCACCTCAACACAAGGGGGAATTTCTTTACTCTAAGGGTCACAGAGCACTGGCAAAGGCTCCCCAGAGAGGCTGTGGATTCTCCTTCTCTGGAGACTTTCCAAGAGAAATCCTGTCTGGATGTGTTCCTGTGTGACCTGAGCTAGATTGTCTGGTCCTGCTCTGGCAGAGGGGCTTGGACTCAATGAGCTCTTTGGTCCCTTTCAACCCCTGACATCCTGTGACATCCTGTGACACTCAGGCCTCCTTTCCACTGATGTTGCTTTCTTGTTTTGTATTATCAACAAACTTCCACAACACATATTTCCTTTCTCAGCTGGTCACTGATGGGAGTAATCAGTAAAACTAATCCCAAGAGAAATTCAAGCAGCAGTTTCTCATCATTTCTCCTTTCCACTGCTCAAACTTCTGCCTCATTTGTCTTGTTCCTTCCTTACCATCTCACAATTTTGGTTTTAATGCCCATTTCCTCTTACTTGTTGTTTAGCCTGGAAAAGAGGAGGCTCAGAGGTGACCTCATTGCTGTCTACAACTACCTAAAGGGAGGTTGTAGGCAGGTGGGGGTTGGTCTCTTCTCCCAGGCAACCAGCAACAGAACGAGGGGACACAGTCTCAAGTTGTGCTGGGGGATGTATAGGCTGAATATTAGGAGGAAGTTCTTGCCAGAGAGAGTGATTGGCATTGGAATGGGCTACCCAGGGAGGTGGTGGAGTCACCATCCCTGGAGGTGTTCAAGAAAAGCCTGGATGGAGCATTTAGTGCCATTGAGTAGGGCTGGATGCTAGGTTGGACTGGATGATATTGGAAGTCTCTTCCAATCTGGCTTATTCTGTTCTGTTCTATTCTATTCTGTTCTATTCTACTCTATTCTATTCTACTTGACTTGCCAGATGGCACTGTCTAGGTAGATAAGGACAGTCAGCTCTTCTGATTTCTTCCAGGCTCCAGCGTGTCATGTGTCTGATTATTCATCTGTCCGTGAAAGGTGGCAGAAGAGGGCAAGAAATCTCCTCCTCTTTGCACTTGTTTTCAAACCTGGCTCATAATTATGTGCCCTACACCCCGAGAACAGCTCAGGGTTGCTATTCTCAGGTTCTGAGGGCCAAGAGCTGCATGTGCCAGGACACAGATGACATAGTACGTTGTTGCCACAGGTAGGTCTTGAACTTACCCGAAACTCATTGAGCACTGCGGGAGCTAAAGACCCCACCCCTGGACAGGAGTCAGGCAAAAGTACATGGATCAAAAACATCAGCTGTGAGGTGAGAAGGTGCCCTATAGAAGTCCAGCCAATCCCACCAGTCATTTGGTGGTTACCTCTGCAGTTATGCTATCATTTTCATTTTGCAGCCAAGGCTGTTAAGTCAGACCATCTTTGATCTTTTCCTGGGCCAGGCAAGCCACACTCAGCAGCTGTTTAGTTAGGGAACAGATGTGATGGGGTTTCTTTCTCAATTTCTGCAGCTGGTCATCTGCTCCATCTCACCTCTGCTAAGGTCAGTCCTTCAGGCTGTGTCTACCCTTATGTGGTGCTTTGGCAATTATCTGCCTCCCCCCCCTCCTCCCAGTTTTGAAATAACCCAGGCTAGGACTCAGTCAGCTGGAAGTTAAAGAATGAAGCTTTATATTTACAGCAATGCACAATATGCAAGCAGATATTTACAATGTATAACAGGTATTTACAGATATATACAGTGAAAAGGTAATACAGAAACACCACAGCCCTCCCAGAGATCAAAATCCCTAAGAGGGGTTTCTAACCACTCCTACCACCTTCCTCCCTTCCTCACTCATATCTCACCATCTGTTTTATGCAGCAGATAGGTGATGATAGATTGGCCAGGAGGGTTAGCAGTAGGAAAAGAAGTTAGTGGAATTATTCAGAATCAGCTACAAAAGGCAGGGAGAAAGGAGCCATGCAAGACCAGTCACAGTCACAGAGAGGTCTGGAACCATCTGACTTATCTATATTTGGGTTACAACTCTTAAAACAATTTTTTTTTTCCTCAGTAAAGCTGTGAGGGAAGTAGCATTGTCAGTACTTTCATTTCTGAGCCTATAGCCTAATTTCTCATTCAAATCCTCCAATTAGTTCAAACCAGCACAACCCACCCCTGTCTACTTCACTCAGAGTTTACTGAGAAATATCTATCTGATCTAAACAATATTTACAATAATGAATATCACTAACTCAGTTTGTTCCGAATGTTATCTTGGATGTAGGTGATTCAGAAGCTCAGAAAACAGGATTTTGTCTCCTCGCAGATGAGATGAGACCAGGGACTCCCAGGTGACATTGGGTTTGTGCTCATGTATTGTAGATTCTCAGCATACCTTACTTAAGGAGTGGGGTAGGATTATAGGTTGGACTTGGTGATCCTGAGGGTCTTTTCCAGCCTGGATGTTTCTATGACTTTCCAGCACCCATGATGGGTGTGCAGCAGTGGTGGACCTCTGAGAGCACTGCTGCAGATTGCTTACTCACACTGGTCCAGCATCCCAGCACGATGTATGTGTATTCTTCTGTGCTGGTTTGAACTACATTGGAGGATTTGAATGAGAAATTGGACTAGAGGCTGAGATTGTGCAAAGCTGTAAATATAAAGCTTCATTTATTAATTTCCAGCCGACTGAGTCCTAGCCTGGGTTATTTCAAAGTGTGTGTGGGGGGCAGGTAACTGCTGAACCACCACATCTTGGATCAGGCATAGGCCAGGCCAGAAGCCCAACAGCCCAGCCCAGCAAGAACATGTGCTGGGTTGCCTGCTGTAGTGGCCAACACAGTTGTGGGTCTGGTGTTAGCAGTGAGGGTGCATCTCATGGACTTGAGTTTGTGTAAGCCAGCTCCTTGCCTCACAGTTTGTAAATTTAGAGGTCTCAGAGCTGCTTCTGAGAGCAGACTCCTTTGTTTTGGGAGTTTTCACTCTAGCTTTAGCCAGCCTGTAGGATGGGGGTGCTGGTGGATGAGAAGGTCAAGATGAGCCAGCAGTGTGCACTTGCAGCCCAGAAAGCCAACCAGAGCCTGGGCTGCATCAGGAGAAGTGTGGCCAGCAGGTCCAAGGAGGAGATTCTCCTCCTGTACTCTGATCTGGTGAGACCTCACCTGGAGTACTGCATCTAGTTCTGGAGCACCTATTACAAGAGGGATGTGGAGATGCTGGAGCATGTCCAGAGAAGGGTCACAAGGATGATCAGAGGGCTGCAGCACCTCTCCTATGAGGACAGACTGAAAGAGTTGGGGCTGTTGAGTCTGGAGAAGAAGAGGCTCCCAGGTGACCTTCTTGTGGCTTTCCAGTATCTGAAGGGGGCCTACAGAAAAGCTGGGGAGGGACTTCTTAGGCTATCAGGTAGTGCCAGGACTAGGGAGAATGGAGCAAAGCTGGAGGTGGGGAGATTCAGATTGGATGTGAGGAGGAATTTGTTCAGCATGAGAGTTTTGAGAGCCTGGAATGGGTTGCCCGGGGGGATGGTTGGGGCCACATCCCTGCAGGTGTTTGCAGCCAGGCTGGATGTGGCTGTGGGCAGCCTGATCTAGGGTAGGGAGTTTGTGCCCATGGCAGGAGGGGTTGGAACTAGATGCTCCTTGTGGTCCCTTCCAACCCTGACTGATTCTATGATTCTATGAGGAAAGAAACAGTTGCAAAAGGAGTATGAAAGAAGATGGGAGAAGACTCCTGGCTGCCTTCTGCCTGTGGAAGAGCATCTGCCCTGGCCAGCAGTGTGACTCTCATTAGAGCATGGCTAAGAAAGGAGAGGATGGAAGAGAGGGGATGTCATGCTGCAAAGAGGGAGACTGAAAACTCACCCTCAGACCTCTGCTCACTCACTGCTGCTGGACACAGAAAAGCAGCCCTGGATGTGGCTGTGCCCCTGCTAGTCCCTGGTGTCTCCTCCAGCCTCTCCCTCTTGGCTCAGTTCTGTGAGGTTGTTGGTTTCCTGCCTGTGGGCAGAAGGTGTTTTTGCTGGAGAAGGTTGTAGCCTGGGGGGGGTGGATCGAGAGTGGGAGACAGAAGAGGGGGAGGAGTCATTAATCAATGGTGATAAATAAAAGGCCTCACGTCTTCAGTCCAAGGTCCAGGACGCTGGGAGAGCTGCCCCCTCAGACAGGAGCTGCAGGCTGGTGGGGAAGCGACAGCTTAGTGAGTATGCAGGGACTGCCTTGCTTTTCCTGGACGGCTGCTCGTTATTTTATGCCTTTCTGGTGCTTCACAGCTGAAAAACATTAGGAGTGGTTGCTATGGCATGTGCAACATTGCAATTCTCTGCTCCAGCAGGAGGCAGGTCAGAGGGCTGCTTTTCTGATCTCCTCTTTATTGGAGGGACTGCAAATGTTTCCTCGGTGTTTGCAGGCGATTCATCTCAGCTCCTCTTTCTCTATTCCTAAGCAGTGAATGCTGCTGGAAAGCAGGGAGGTTTGGCTCAGTGTGCTGTGTGGTGTGTTACCTCTGGGGCAGCCCCAGTGATGCTAGAGAGAGGCAGATGTGTGCTGGAGAAGTGTGGATTGCAGGGGGAGTAGAAAGGAGATGTACTTTTGCAAGGGGCAGTATTCCCCAAAGGATGTTTGTTGGCACAAGGCTATGAGGCTGGCATGTCCATTCATCTCTTGGAAAATACATGGGCTCTGTGGTGAAAAATGAAACATTTGAGTTGAAGTGGTGCTTTTGGCTCTTCTCTTGTGGTTGATGACAGGGTGTGCTCCAGGTATTCTGAGACCGGAGTCCTCTGCAATGGAAACAAAGTCTTCCAGGGAGCCAGGGACTCTGCCCTGAGTGAAGATAGATAGATAGATAGATAGATAGATAGATAGATAGATAGATAGATAGATAGATAGATAGATAGATAGATAGATAGATAGATAGATAGATAGATTAAGAGGGTTTGGCTGGAAAGTGTGTTGGAGTTTCCCACTGTGTAGCCTCACTGTCATGTCAAAATATTCCTTTTTATGCCCCACTGCTTTCCCACTGGGGTCTCTCCGCAAGCCTCCCTTTCTTGGCAGTTCCCATGAGCTCCCAGAGCGCATAGGACATTCAGGAGACCTATAAAATCCACATTCAATATTTAACTCCAAAACTGTGGGCTCTAAGGAATGCAAACAATCCCAGTGCAGAGAATTCCCTTAAAGCGCCCAGAGCGGCAGGGGATGGAGGGACAGCAGAGAAGTCTCAATTCGCCTCTTGCTTTGTGTCTAAGGACAGAGAAGTCTCAACTTGCCTCTTGCTTTGTGTCTTACAGCAGAGAAGTCTCAGTTCTCCTCTGACCCTCTGCCTAGAGCAAATTTCTGGCTTTTGCCCCAGCACACCCTCATCTCAGTCTAAGCAGTAAAGGGGCAGGGCATAGGTGGTGTGGAGGGGCATTGATGGTGAAGATTTGAGTTGCTTTCTGCATGGGGTGGGATGGTGAGGAAGAAATGAAATTCTTTCTCTTTGGTCTGAAGTTGAAGGCCCTGCTCTATTTCTCTCTCAGAGACCATAGGCTTCAGAGAAAGGCCAATGATGAGTTTGGTATTGAAAGGGTAAGATGTAAATCCCAGAGCAGCACAAAGTTCTGGGAGCTGCTATCATCTCAATGGAAAAATCATCATCTCTCTGGCAGAAGAGATCCTTCCAGGTTGCTGCTTGTCACTTCTGGAGCAGTAAAGCAGGAGAGGGGAAGGGGCAATAGGGTTGGATTCTTCCACTGAGGACTGGCAGACTGGGACTGCAGGGGAGGCCAGGTGGAGGGAGTGGGGCTGAGTGGGGAGGGAGTGTTGGAAGGCTCATGCTCCATGACTCCTTTGGCAAAGCTGACAGAACAGTCTGGGATGAGTGTATCCAAACAGAGGATGGTGAGGGCAAAGAGGAGATCAGAGGGCAGATCAGAGGAGAAATTAGAAAGGCAAACATTTACGTTTGGGATCAGCATGCACCTCTCCCTCTGGCTTGCTGGCAGCCCTTGAAATTCCTTCCACTTGTGCAGGCCAGCTTTTCTGGTCGTGGAGTGCTGGTGACATGCTTGCCTGCAAATGATGGCCCCCAGCCATGAAGTGGAAGAGAAACAGGGCATGTCCTCTCCTTCCTGAAAAACCTGATTTGGTCAACTAACAGAGGATGTTTTGTAGTGTCTCTGTCAAGAGTTTGTACCAGCCAGCCATTGCCTTTCCCAGTCTTTTTCCTGGGTCTCTTCCTAGCTCTGTTTTCAAAATAAACATCTCACTGCTAATTTTGCAGGCATCTCAGGATTTCCAGCTGCCCTCGGTGGGAAGAGTGTGAGACACACAGAGACTGAGAGAGAAAGAGTGAGAGACTCCTCCCTGTGCTGGCACCATGCGTACTCTCATCATCCCCATGCTATTGGCTGCCTTGCTGATGGCTGCTACTTGCTATGGTAGGTGACCTTTTGGATGGAGAGAGTGATAACTCCAAGCCTGCAAACATATTTGGGTCTGTACAGATTGTTTTTAATTCAACTTTGTTTCTTCTAGCCCCTTACCTTGATCTCTTGCCTGATTTTCTTCCCTTATGTCGCATCCCCAGAACCCTACTCCCAGAACTGTCAGCTCAAGACACTGCCCAGGGTTCTTCAGCCCCTTCCTCTCTGTACCAGCTCACCTTGCAGATTGTTCTTTGTCCTGCCCCTCTGTCACCTGGACAGCAATAAGAGTTCTTATTCTTAATTCTTGTTAATGGGGAAGTTTCCCTCTCTCCTTTTGTACTGTCAGCTGCTTTTCCTGAGACACAGCTCCAGACTGATGGAGTTAAGATGCTGTTTCATGCAAGAGTGTAGCACATCTCACTATGCTAACCCATTCTCTAAGAATAGCAGACTTTGAAGATAAGCAGGTTATCATATCCACCATGCTATCAAGAATGTGAAGGTGAGGAGCTGTGCTTGAGAACCACATGCTAGAAGGCCAAGCATGAGCCTCTAAGCCCTGGCAAAGACACCAGGTAGCTCCATTCGCCCTTTGCCTAAGCACCCTGAACTCCCCATATAAATGCTAGGCTGATGCCTTTCTTTTCCTTTTAAACCTGGCTTCTCTGGTTCCTGTCTTCATGTTTTATTGACCTGTGGTGTGTGAAAGACTGTTAATGCCATCAGTAGTGTCTTACCACAGGTTTTGTTCTTTTTTTTTTTCCTTCCAGAGTCCCACGAGAGCATGGAATCCCATGAGTATCTCCGTAAGAGACTCCTTTACTGTTTTCTTGTATTTTAAGTGTGCTACAGACACCTTCAAGACCATTTCCTCACTGTAGAGATTAAACAGGCAGAACCACTCAGCCCAAGGAAATAGAATTTGCTGAGTGATGGAGTTTCAGGATGAAAAGGGAGAGAGTTAAAGAAAGATTTCAAGTACTTGGGCACAAGTACACACCAATGTTTTGCACAAAGTATAGTGAGAATTGGAAAACAGAAACGAATGAGCTTATTTCCCTGCTTCATGCACCTAAAATGGGTTAAGTGACACTAGAAAAGGACATTGCTCAAGAACCTCTGGGATGAGCCCAAGCAAAAGCACTGCAGGGGCTGGCAACATGATTTATTCTCCCCTAGGGACAAGGGAGAGCCTTACTCTTAGCATCTTGGAAGAGGCAGGTGGGATGTATGGGCAGGAGGGATCCTTTGGTTGCACTGTCACAGGAAAAGCATGAAAGGGTGGAGACTCTCACTCTGGAACAAAATAAAATATCCTGGAGAGGTTAGAGTACAGATGGACTGAAGCTAAAAATAAATGAGATCATCTGAAAGAAGGACTTCACAAAGCAGTTAGTCAGAAGCACAAAGGCCCATGTGGGAGCTGGTGCCAAGCATCCACAGACTCCTGAACTGTTGCTCAAAAAGGACAGAAAAGATCTTCAGGCACCTCAGACCAAGGCTGCCACACAGACTGCTCAGTGGCTGCCCAACTTTGGAAGCAGATAGACTTTAACAAGGCCCTCCCTGTTTTCACCTGCAGTTTCACAGTTCTGGTAGTCTCGCCAGAGACTTGCCTCTTGGACAAGCTCCATTCACTTAGAAGGGCTGTGGCAGTGAAATCACAATAGCTTGCAATAGTCAGGTGGCTTGAGTAACAGCAGACCAAGAACAGCATGTGCCCTGCCATTCAGGATGCACAAGTCAGAGGAGGAGCCTGTGTACGAACCAGCAGGGAACATTAAAAGATCCTGGTTTCACTGTGCATGAGAGGGTGGACAGCGAGGCTGTAATGAATGGGGAAGGTAGCTTTTGTTGAAATCCAGCCTGGAAAAAGGCTGTTATCTAATCTGAACAAATCTTTGCCTTCTCAGATCCCTTCATCACCAGGCGTAGGGCCAATGACTTCATACAAGCTGATTCGAGACTGGAACCCATCTCTCAGGAGAGGTATGCTATGGCCTCAGAACACTGAGGAGGGCAGTGGGGAGAGGTCTTTCACTGTAGAGGACAGGCTGGTACCAGGAGTGGCAGTAACAGTGACTTCTGAGAAGCCTTAACCCCTCTCTCAATATGAGATGCCTGCCAAGTTGCTAACCCCAGCAGAAAGAGAGTCACAAAGGAAGCTCAGTTTGAGATCGACTCATAGAATCATAGAATGGTTTACGTTGGAAAGGACTTCAAAGATCATCTTGTTCCAACCCCTTGCCATAGGCAGGGACACCTCCCACTAGAACAGGTCACTCACAGCCTCATCCAACCTGGCCTTGAACACCTCCAGGGAGGGAACAGCCACAACCCCCTGGGCGACCTGTGCCAGTGTCTCACCACCCTCACTGGAAAGAACTTTCTCCTAACATCCCACCTAAATCTTCTCTCGGACAGTTTAAACCCATTCCCCCTCATCCTGTCATTACAAGACCTTGTGAATAGTCCCTCCCCAGCCCTCCTGTAGACCACTTCAGATACTGGAATGTTGCTTAAGGTCTCCTTGAAGCCTTCTCTTCTCCAGGCTGAAAAGCCCCAACTCTCTCAGCCTGTTCTCATAGCCGAGCTGCTGCTGCCCTCTGATCATCTTCGTGGCCCTTCTCTGGACTCTCTCCAGCAGTTCCATGTCCTTCTTGTGTTGGGGGCTCCAGAACTGCACACAGTACTCTGGGTGGGGTCTGAGGAGAGCAGAGTAAAGGGGCAGAATCCCCTCCCTTGCCCTGCTGGTAATGCTTCTCTTAATGCAGCCCAGCACACAGTTGCTGTCTGGGCTGCATGCGCACACTGTTCGCTCATGTTGAGTTTTTCATGAACCCAGACCCCCAGGTCCTTTTCCTCAGGACTGCTCTCCAGCCACTTGCCACCCAGCCTGGAGTTGTGCTTGGGATTGCACCGATGTGCTTGCTGTAATCACACGGTTGCCCTGGGTGCAATGAGCACAGCAAGCTAGAGGCCTAAGGTCTTGGTTGCTGGGTGGAGGAACTTTGTGATGGACCCTTCACCCTGTTGGAGTGCATTGAAGGCAGGAAGGGGCTGAGGGCGGATCTTTAAGATGACAGCACTGACCCCTCATCTTTCTTCCTTGTGCAGGATCAGGGAGCGTGTGAAGGCACCCCGGGAACGTCAGAGGGAGATCTGTGAAGACTATCTCCCCTGCAAACAGTACTCTTTGTACCGTGGCTATGCTGCTGCTTACAGGCACTATTTTGACAGGAGGAGAACTAAATAAAGGGTGTCCTGTCTCCACTCTGGGGCCTGGAGCCCAAGGTGTCAAAAAAGAAAAACGAAACCCCAAAACAAGCCCAAAAAACCTGCTCTGAAGCAATATTCAGTTGCTTGTGTCCGCCCTGTATGTTATCCTGCTGCTGCTTCTCTCTCATGTAGCCATGGTTTCCTACACTGTATTAATTAGCTCTGAGCTGATGTAGCAGAGATCAGATAGAGTTCAGGATGTGGGTGTTTACTGCACAATAAATTGCTGGTTTGATACTATCTTCTCATGAATCCCAGTATTTTGGAGAGGGGGTGTGGGGGAGGATGGGGTGTCTCTGTGATTTTCCACGAAGAAGCTGAGTTTGTTTATCACAGAAGCTGCAATCAGACGTTTGAAAGGATCTACAATGCTTGCGTGCCAAAGTCCACAAGTGGCTTCCTTTGGAGATCCCTGGCAAATTTCAAATCCCAGGCTTAAGGCAATCTGAAAGTGTCATGGTGTTTAGAAGGCAGGGTGAGATTCACCTTTTGAAAGTGAAACCACAGAATCACAGAATCTGTCAGGGTTGGAAGGGACCACAAGGAGCATCTAGTTCCAGTCCCCCTGTCGTGCCCAGGGACACCCTACCCTAGATTAGTCTGCCCACAGCCTCATCCAGCCTGGCTGCAAACACCTGCAGGGATGTGGCCCCAACCACCTCCCTGGGCAACCCATTCCAGGCTCTCACCACTCTCATGCTGAACAACTTCCTCCTCACATCCAATCTGAATCTCCCCACCTCCAGCTTTGCTCCATTCCCCCTAGTCCTGGCACTATCTGATAGCCTAAAAAGTCCCTCCCCAGCTTTTCTGTAGATCCCCTTCAGATACTGGAAGGCCACAATAAGGTCACCTGGGAGCCTTCTTTTCTCCAGACTCAACAGCCCCAACTCTTTCAGTCTGTCCTCATAGCAGAAGTGCTGCAGCCCTCTGATCATCCTCGTGGCCCTTCTCTGAACATGCTCCAGCATGTCCACATCCTTCTTGTAATAGGGGCTCCAGAACTGGATGCAGTACTCCAGGTGAGGTCTCACCAGGGTGGAGTAGAGGGGGAGAATCACCTCCCTCGACCTGCTGGCCACACTTCTCCAAACTTGAAAGGAGCGACAAGAGAGGGCAGAGTGGAAAGGCAGTTCCATGTTATCTGTTGTCATTGGGAAAGCAATATTCAAAAGGTGTTCAAGGCTAGGTTGGATGAGGTCTTGAGTGACCTGATCTAGTGGGAAGTGTCCCTGCCTATGGTGGGGGGGTTGGAACTGGATGATCTTTGAGGTCTCTTCCAACCTAAATCATTCTATGATTTTATGAAGGATCTGGAGCATTGCTTTATGAGGAGAGGCTGAGGGACCTGGGGCTTTTCGATCTGGTGAAGAGAAGACTCAGAGGAGATCAAATCAATGTTTGGGGGTCAGGAGGTAGAGGACAAACTCTTCTAACTTGTGTCTGGGATAGGGCAAGGGATAATGGATGTAAACTACAGCACAGGAAGTTCCACCTCAACACAAGGAAGAACTTCTTTACTGTAAGGGTCACGGAGCGCTGGAACAGGCTCCTCAGAGAGGTTGTGGAGTCTCCTTCTCTGGGGACATTCAAGACCCATCTGGATGCATTCCTGTGTGCCCTGTGCTAGATTCTATGGCCCTGCTCTGGTGGAGAGGTTGGACTCAATGATCTATGGAGGTCCCTTCCAAACTCTGAGATCTTGTGATCCTGGAATCCTGTACCACCAGAGCTTACTGTGGGATTCAAATAGTGCAAGCAATAAACAAGCATGTTTGAAAGACTACATGCTGGTTAGAAATCTTGGGAAAAGCTGAGGAGAGAAGTAAAGCTGTTTGGATTACTGCTGTTGTATATTGTTGTTCTTTCAAGTCTTGTTTTTGGAACCACAACTTTCCCAGAATATCTATGGTTTAAATTTTTTCTAAATTATTTTTTAATATCTTTTTTTTTGTTGTTGTTGTTAAAGGGCTACTCTTTAAGACACTTCTGCTGGAAGTTGTCAGCCTATATATTCAGTCTTCCATGGACTGTAGAAAAGGCTGGGTAGCAAGTGGCTGGAGAGCAGTCCTGAGGAAAAGGAACTGGGGGTCTGGGGTGATGAAAAGCTCAACATGAGGCTGCAGTGTGAGTGCAGCCCAGACAGCAACTGTGTCCTGGGCTGCAGCAAGAGCAGTGTGGCCAGCAGGGCAAGGGAGGGGATTCTGCCCCTTTACTCTGCTCTCATTAGACCCCACCTGGAGTACTGTGTGCAGTTCTGGAGCCCCCAGCACAAGAAGGACATGGAACTGCTGGAGAGAGTCCAGAGGAGGGCCACAAAGATGCTCAGAGGGCTGCAGCAGCTCTGCTATGAGGACAGGCTGAGGGAGTTGGGACTTTTCAGCCTGGAGAAGAGAAGGCTTCAAGGAGACCTTATAGTAGCCTTCCAGTATCTGAAGGGGGCCTACAGGAGGGCTGGAGAGGGACTATTCACAAGGTCTTGTAATGACAGGATGAGGGGGAATGGGTTTAAACTGGCAGAGGGGAGATTTAAACTGGATGTTGAGAGGAAGTTCTTTCCAGTGAGGGTGGTGAGACACTGGCAAGGGTTGCCCAGGGAGGTTGTGGCTGCTCCCTCCCTAGATGTGTTCAAGGGCAGGATGAATGAGGCCACCTCTAGTGGAAGTGTCCCTGCCTATGGCAGGGGTTTGGAACTAGATGATTTTTGAGGTCACTTCCAACCTAACACCCTCTCCCCCCCCACCCAATCCTGAAATATTTCTAAGCTAAAAGTGTTTCTAAGAGTTGTCTCTGACTGCCCCTTGGAAGCCTTTTAGGCTTGAATTCTGTAACTCTTTGACATGTCTTCTGCATGTGGGGCTGAGGTGGACTGGACATTGCTGGAGGAGAAGATGTGATCCATATGCTGTTTGTGGGATATGGCTTTGTGTACTTGGAGGGTTTGGGGAGTATGAGACAGGCTGCAGAATAGTCCTTGCAGGACTCTTGACATACCAAGTAACCACAGCCACTCATGTCCCAGAGAGCAAAACACTTTGGGAATCTAAAGGTTAATGAGATTTTTAAACAAGGGAAGCCAAACTAGAGCCTCCAAACTAGGAAGATTTCCAGGGAGCAAAAGGAAATGCTCTCCCTCAGGCTAACTACTGGAGTTCCCAACAAGATAATAGTCTCAGCTCTTTGAAGTGGTTTGGTCAAAGTCTCTGAAGCAAAAAAAAAATTCTCCTTTATGCTTGCTCTGTGCAAACTGCTTCATGAGTTTCTTTACTCTCTGGGGAATGGGCCAGGGAGGAGTGGGAAAAAAGGGACATCACTGGGTTCAATCTCATTTGGTTCTCCACATGAGGTAGCCCCAACACAGAAAAAGAGCTTCTCTACCTCAGGGAGTGCTGGTCTCTGTCTTGGCTTTCTAGCAAGGAGCAGGTTGACTTTCATGTTTATAATGAAACAGATTTTTTTTTTTATAATCCAGTTGTTTTTCTCCAACAGTCCTGCTCAAAACCTCCCAAAAGAAAAATCTTCCTGAGACAGATGTCAAGATGGCTGCCAGCACCTTGTAACTCCTGGCCCAGAGGGTGGACTTTGTTTTGGAGCTCAAAGGCAGGAACGTAAGCCAGAGCAATGATCTCTCCAGCTGATCACAGGATATAAACCGCTGCCCCAGAGCAAGCTTCAGAGAACTTCAGTACCCTCCAGGAAAGCTCTGAGATTAGGCAGCCTAGCACAGCCAAAGAAGACATGAGGAGTCTGCTGGCACTGCTGATGGTGACTCTGGTCCTGGCAGCCCCCTGCTGTTGTGAGAAAGGTAAGGGGACCTCTTCCTGGGTAGGCTCTCAAGAGCTCTGCTCAACCCTGCAGAGGGTTTGGGAGGAGGAGGTGAACTGCTGCTCATTGCACAACCTCAGAGCTCTGTCCAAGAGACAGAGTTACGGATGGGAGAGATCTAAAGGACTGAGAGCCTCATCTCTTACAGAATGATAGAATCAGTCAGCATTGGAAGGGACCACAAGGAGCATCTAGTTCCAGTCCCCCTGCTATGCCCAGGGACACCCTACCCTAGATTAGGCTGGACAGAGCCTCATCCAGCCTGGCTGCAAACACCTCCAGGGATGTGGCTCCAACCACCTCCCTGGGCAAGCAATTCCAGGCTCTCACCACTCTCATGCTGAACAACTTCCTCCTCACATCCAATTAGAATCTCCCCACCTCCAGCTTTGCTCCATTCCCCCTAGTCCTGGCACTACCTGATGGCCCAAAAAGTCCCTCCCCAGCTTTCTTGTAGGCCCTTCTTCAGATACTGGAAGGCCACAAGAAGGTCACCTTGGAGCCTCTTCTCTAAACTGAACATCCCCAATTCTTTCAGTCTGTCCTCATAACAGAGGTGCTGCAGCCCTCTGAGCATCCTTGTGGCCCTTCTCTGGGCATGTTCCAGTATGTCTACATCCCTCTTGTAATAGGGGCTTCAGAACTGGATTCAGTACTCCAGACGGGGTCTCACTAGGGTGGAGTAAAGGAGGAGAATCACCTCCCTCAACCTGCTGGCCATACTTCTCCTGAGGCACTTATTACACATCCTTTTTTTTGTTTAATCACAGTTTTCCTTTTTAATTTTTTTTGTTTGTTTTTTGTTTGTTTTTTGTTTCTGTCCAAATCTGAGGTGTTGCTCAAATGGTCACCTAGTTCTATCCATTCCTGCTCTTAGCAAGGATGAGGAGGGTGAAGGAGGAAGATCTTCCTCTAGGTTTCAGAGTGGTTAGATGTTTATTGTAATGTTCGATTCTGGCTCAGAAGAAACTAAAATCAAACAAATGCAGGCATAACAGGTGATTTTTTTTTTTCTGTGGTGCAGAAGCCTCTAAATCATACTCTATTTCTAAATTATGATTGTTATTAAAACCCTTTTTTGGGAGGAACAGACCTTCTGGAAGAGTGGGGGTGAGCTGGACCCACCCAGTAGGCAGAGGGATTTAGTTACAGAGTGGAGGAGAGGCCAAGGACTCACAAGCAAATTCCTTTCTGTCTGTCTGTCTGTTTTCCAGATCCCAAAGACTCCTCAGAACCTGCCATCAGTGACAGTGAGTATATCGTTGGGACTAATGCTTGGCTCCATTCCCCTGTGTCTGCTTCTCCTTTGACAGTTTCAAGGGGTGAATAAGAACCATGCTGGGTCCCTCTAGCTGCTCCTCTTCTATTCCCTCATTGCTTCAGTCCTCCAAGTGCAGGAGCTGGGGCTGCCTTTCACATCCATGGGGGCCTGAGACATCAGGGAGGTCAGCTTCTCCCCATCAGCAGCCCAGTGTGTAGGTGCCACAGCCTGTGTCCTGCAGCCCTTGAGCAGCCCCCAGGCATGACAGGAGACCTTCAAGGTGTTAGCAGCTGGATGTATCTGCCCTCTGAGATCACAAGGTGATGAGAGTAGAGCAATATGGCACGGTTGCAGGATGCTAGGGGTTGGAAGGGACCCAAGGAGATTATCAAGTCCAACCCCCCTGCCAGAGCAGGGCCAGACAATCTAGCACAGATCACAGAGGAACACATCCAGGCAGGCCCTGAAAGTGTCCAGAGAAGGAGACTCCACAACCTCTCTGGGGAGCCTGTTCCAGTGCTCTGTGACCCTTATAGTAAAGAAGTTCCGCCTTGTGTTGAGGTGGAACCTCTTTTGTTTCAACTTACAGCCATTGCTCCTTGTCCTATTACAGGGAGCAAGTGAGCAGAGCCTGCAGCCCTCTCCTCATAAGGCATGCCCTCCAGACCCCTAATCGTCCTTGTAGCCCTCCTCTGGACCCTCTCCAACAGTCAGTCTCTCTGCCTCAGAGACTTATGCAAAGTGACTGTAGGACTGTTAAGGGTGCAGATCTCGCCCCAGGGTCTCCAGCCAGGCACTGGTGTTTTGGATGTGGTGTGCAGAATCACGGAGCAGAAAGGTTTGGTGTCATACAGCAACAGGCTCTGACATGCCTGCCAAATGCCACAACCTGGGCAGTGTGAAAGCAAGTGTCTGCTGGATGCTCCTGAAGGGTGCGAGTTCCTCCTGTTGGGACATCTAGGACATGAGGATTTGCACACCTTACAATATGCATAGCATAGCATAGAATAGCATAGCATAGCATAGCATAGCATAGCATAGCATAGCATAGCATAGCATAGCATAGCATAGCATAGCATAGCATAGAATAGAATAGAATAGAATAGAATAGAATAGAATAGAATAGAATAGAATAGAATAGAATAGAATAGAATAGAATAGAATAAGACAGGTTGGATGAGACCTCCAAGATCATCCAGTCCAGCCTATCACCCAGCCCTACTCAATGGCACCAAGTGCCCCATCCAGGCTTTTCTTGAACACCTCCAGGGATGGTGACTCCACCACCTCCCTGGGCAGCCCATTCCAATGCCAATCACTCTCTGACAAGAACTTCCTCCTAATATCCAGACTATACCTCCCCTCATTTTGTTGCTGATTGCCTGGGAGAAGAGACCAACGCCCACCTGGCTACAACCTCCCTTTAGGTAGTTGTAGACAGCATTGATGTCACCCCTGGACCTCCTCTTCTCCAGGCTAAACAAACCCTTGAGGTGTTCACAGCTTTTCCATCAAACTGATCCTGGCAGAAAACTGTATGGAAAATCCCTTTCGTTCTCCCCTGCCTCTGCCTCTCCTTTCTCACACTTTGAAGGACAACATTGCTGCTGAGGAGCATGAAAGTTGGTATTTTTCCAGTGAGCCAATACAAACATAGATTGGCAAAGAGTGCCATTTTCAGAGGCGAGGCCAGCCCCTGCTTCTCACAGACCGTGGCCCTGCATTTCTAACACACTGCATCCTCTCTCGGTAGGCATCAAGATTAAAAAAGAAGTTGCCAATACCTTTGTGAAGAGGCAGAAGAGATCCAGCCTGTATGAATGGTAACAAATCTTGAGCTGGGCTGAGAGTTGGGACGTGGACCTGTTCTGAAGAGGGGGTGGGAAGGCAACAAGGCATGACGAGGCATTAATTCATTGTGCATCTATCTTATTACCTTCAAGTAATCACGGCTGCAGGAGACATTTATTGATAGATAAATGGTTTGTGTTTCTTTCTTTCTTCTTCCTTTCTTCTTTTCTTCCTTCTTTTCTTCCTTCCTTCTTTTCTTTCTTCCTTCCTTCTTTTCTTTCTTCCTTCCTTCTTTCTTTTCCTTCTTTCTTTTCTTTCTTCTTTCTTTTCTTTTTCTTCCTTCTTTTCTTTCTTCCTTCTTCCTCCTTTCTTCCTTTCTTCCTCTTTCATACCTTCCTCCTTCCTTCTTTCATTCCTCCTTCCTTTCCTCCTTCCTTTTTTCCTTCTTTCCTTCTTTCTCCTTCCCTTATTCCCATAAATATCCTCTTGGGAGCTCATAGCTGAACTATCATCTGCCTCCCAGGGCAGAAGACAGCACTAGCTGTCTGGGCTAGCCATGGGGGGACACCAGGATATAAATTAGAAGTGCTCTAATCCGTAGGATCATCAGAGGCAATTTCCAGGATAATGAGCATCACAGACCCTCAGTCATTTCTTCTGGCTCCTCACAAGAGCATGGCTCTGTTGCAGGGATGAGGCTGGATCAGAATGTCTGCTTTTTCTGAAACTGTAGATCTTGCATCCTTTAGTGCACAAATCCTAGGCACAAAGATTTGGAGAAATCCTAGCTGTAAACATTTGCAGAATTTTGAGGTCATCCAAGAATGTTAAGACCTTGTCAAGTCACTGCCACATGTAGGCCTGTGCAAAAAGGATTTGTATTCAACTCTTACAGAATCATAGAATCAGTCAGGATTGGAAGGGACCATAAGGATCATTTAGTTCCAACCCCCCCTGCCATGCCCAGGGACACTCTACCCTAGATCAGGCTGCCCACAGCCTCATCCAGCCTGGCCTTAAACACCTCCAAGGATGTGGCCCCAACCACCCCCCTGGGCAACCTTCTTTAGACTGGAGGGATAATCTTTGGACTGGAGGGATAATCTTGTCTTTTAGACAACAGAAAATTGAGAGGCCTCATCTCTGAAGGTGCTCTGAATCAGAGTACAGCAGCAGAGGAAGCAACTGCTGTTGAAACCTGCAGTGATTTAAAACAAGATGAAACTGTACTATCCCCTCACAGGTAGGGCATTATAAAAGTAGCTTCCTCTATCAGCATTAATCAGGAAGGACTGAGCTCAGGGTATAACTTTTTCATGAGTGAAGTCTGGAAATAAAGCTGGAACAGATGGAATTAGAAGGTACTTCAGGATATACCAAACACAGAAGCAAGCTGACAATTAATGAGCTACTGATGCCACTTCTCCTGTAGCACTGTGTGCAGTCATCAGGAAAGATTAAACAAACCTGGAATATGAGTTGAGAAGGAAATCCAGAGAGCATAGCTGAGACTAAAAGATTTGGCATTTCTTAGCCTGATAAAAGAAAAGCTGAGTGTTGTTCTTAACAACAGGAGAGAAGATGATTAAAAGAAGCTCCTTAAGCTAAAGGAAAATAGTGGGAAATGGAAAAGTGATTATAAAATGGGAGAAAATAAATGGAAGCAGGCAAAAAAAAAAGAATATTAAGGAAAAAAGATTCCTGGGTAGTTGGGAAATAATAATCTGGGAGAAAAACCTCCACTTCTGCTTCTGTGGTCTCCTTTGATCATAAAATCTTGAAAGAAGTTGGATTGTTTCAACTTTCCCCAACATTAATTATGTAAATTAACCTACCTTGAGAAATCTCCTGTTGGGGCATTCTGGAGAATCACTCTTCTCATTTTAGTGTCATAAGATTTAAACAAGATGTTAGGAGGAAGTTCTTCACAGTGAGGGTGGTGAGACACTGGCACAGGTTGCCCAGGGAGGTTGTGGCTGCTCCCTCCCTGGAGGTGTTGAAGGTCAGGCTGGATGAGGCCTTGAGCGACCTGTTCTAGTGGGAGGTGTCCCTGCCTATGGCAGGGGGTTGGAACTGGATGATCTTTGAGGTCTCTTCCAACATAAACCATTCTATGATTCTATATTCTCTGGGTGTGACACCTCTCCAGCTACGTCAGCTGAGTTGCAGAATGGCAACTCTTTCCCTCTCTCTCTCTCTCTCTCTTTCCCTCTCTCTCTCTCTCCAGGTACTTTGAGTATTACAAAAGCCCAATGGAGCAGATGCATGAGCGCTGTGAGAACTACCCTCCCTGTGACTATCTCTCTGACCAGATAGGATTTGCCATGGCCTACAACCGTTTCTTTGGGAGATACTAAGGATGCAATGGTCACTTCTTTCATTTTGCTTGGGACCAGTCTGAACGCCTGAGGAGAAAGAAGGCTGTGGGTTGGAAAAAGGAAGGAAGGAAGACTGGGGCTGCCTTCTGTTTTCTCCTTACCCAGCTGGAACTTCAAGGCATAATTATCCGACTTGCTGAGCTTGTGCTAGCTGTCTTCCTCTCACCAAAAAAAACATTTCTCTCCAGTCATGTTTTGTGGTATTTTGAGCTTCACCAGTATAAGACCCTGTTGTACATCATTCTGCTCGAAACCCCTTGATGAAGTAGGCAAAAAAAAAAAAAAAAAGTGATTCATAGAATCAGCCAGAAGGCTTCAAGGAGACCTTATAGCAACCTTCCAGTATCTGAAGGGGGCCTACAGGAAGGCTGGGGAGGGACTATTGACAAGGTCTTGTAATGACAGCATGAAGGGTAATGGGTTCAAACTGGCAGAGGGGAGATTTAAATGGGATGTTAGGAAGAAGTTCTTCACAGTGAGGGTGGCGAGGCACTGGAACAGGTTGCCCAGGGAGGTTGTGTCTGCTCCCTCTCTGGATGTGTTCAAGACCAGGCTGGATGAGGTCTTGATCGTCCTGATCTTTAAGGTCTCTTCCAACCTAAACCATTCTATGATTCTATGCGGTTGGAAGAGACCTCCAGGATCATCCAGTCCAACCTATCACCCAGCCCTATCCAATCAACTAGATTCATCTCTGAATCTAGAAAATCAATGTATGACTTAGAAACACCACAAGACCTTTTTGCCCTCTGCTACAAAATGCAGGAGGTCTTTGAAAGGAGAATGCCACAGCATGCATAAATAAAAATGGGATGGATCTCATAGCGGGATGCTGGCTAGGAAAGAGGCAGAAGAGCTGACTCCTGTTACAGGTGTAAATAAAAATGGGATGCATCTCATAGTGGGATGCTGGCTAGGAAAGAGGCAGAAGAGCTGACTCCTGTTACAGGTGTAAATAAAAATGGGATGCATCTCATAGTGGGATGCTGGCTAGGGAAGAGGCAGAAGAGCTGACTCCTGTTACAGTAATGTGTGTAAATAAAAATGGGATGGATCTCAAAGTGGGATGCTGGCTAGGAAGAAGGCAGAGGAGCTGACTCCTGTTACAGTAACATGTGTAAATAAAAATGGGATGGATCTCAAAGTGGGATGCTGGCTAGGAAGAAGGCAGAGGAGCTGACTCCTGTTACAGTAACATGTGTAAATAAAAATGGGATGGATCTCATTGTGGAATACTGGCTAGGAAGAAGGCAGAGGAGCTGACTCTTGTTACAGTAACATGTGTAAATAAAAATGGGATGCATCTCATAGTGAGATGCTGGCTAGGAAGAAGGCAGAAGAGCTGACTCCTGTTACAGTAACATGTGTAAATAAAAATGGGATGCATCTCATAGTGAGATGCTGGCTAGGAAGAAGGCAGAAGAGCTGACTCCTGTTACAGTAACATGTGTAAATAAAAATGGGATGGATCTCATAGCAGGATGCTTGCTAGGAAGGAGGCAGAAGAGCTGACTCTTGTTACAGTAACTGGGAAAGTTCAGTACTTCCAGGTAGTATAATCAATCTTAGTATGTACCAGTGTAAGATCGTTCTGCAAAGGTAGAGGTGTGGAAATACTCTCACACTGCCAGAAATTAGGTTCTGGTACGCTCCTCTGATTATTCTTGTCACAAAAAAGTTGCCTATTAAAGCAACAGCTAAATCCCCAGAGGTGTATTGAAAGAATCCTTTTAGATGAGCCCTTCCATTTGTATGCTGCATTCCGTGACTACACAAAGTAGAATCATAGAGTGGTTTAGGCTGGAAGGGACCACAAAGTTCCAACCCCCCAGTATAAGTAGGGACACCTCCCACTAGAACAGGTCACTCAAGGCCTCATCCAGCCTGGCCTTCAACACCTCCAGGGAGGGAGCAGCCACAACCTCCCTGGGCAACCCATGCCAGTGTCTCACCACCCTCACTGTAAAGAACTTCCTCCTAACATCCTGTTTAAATCTCGCCCCTGTCAGTTTGAACCCATTAGCCCACGTCCTGTCAGTAGTAAGCAACTTGGAAACCCTCTTGGGTTTGTTACAGTTAATATCTGGTGAAACTGAATATGCCCAAGCAGAATAAAAAAAAATTAATCACTTCCTTTCTGATACTTCAGCATTTATGCTTGAAATAAAAAGAGCCAAACATGCTTCAAGGAAAGCAAAGTAATAAAAAGCAATAAACTTTATGAAATAAAGAAAAATATCAGTTCAAGGATGCACTGAAATTGGGCCAGCAGTTGGTTTATTCAAAGCACTTTGTACCCCTCTCATATGTGTGTGTAGCTTATGTACATATCCTCTTCCCTCTGCACTGCTTCATTCTGTCCTGTGGCAAGAATATTATCCCTTAGCAACTTTCTGCACAGCCTCCCATGATGTGCTCTGTCAGCTTTTCTTCCCTGAGAAGGAGCTGGCAGATCCCACCTCCAAGGACAGGGAACTACTGACCCTCAGGAGGCTGAGGAAGTCCAAATTTCTCTGGTTACATCAAACTTGGTGGAGCTATTCCCAGCTGCTGACTGCAATAAATACTGCTTATGCAAAGCAGGCTGGTGTGCTGCTTCTCTCTTTTCTTCTGTACATTTTTTTTTCCTCTGGTTGGGGGTGTTTAGAGAATAGAGTCTGCTCTTGTGGAACCTGAAGACCAATATCCAGATGTATGAGGCTTTCTTCTCCCTTCCTGTGCCCTAGTGTGAATAGTAGAAGTGACTGCACTGAAATTTGGGTCACAATGACAGTGAGGAATTGGCTTTTTCCAATTCACCTCCTACTGAGTTCAGCATTTCTCTGAAAGACCTTGCTCTGAAGTAAGAACACTGAATAAGTCCACAGAGATGGCTGCCAACCTGAGTGTGAGCATCTTGTGTTTGGCAAGCTGCTATGACTTGCACCAGCTTATGCTGACCTTGGCCAAGGAGGGAAAGTACAGTTAATAAGTACCTCTGCTTGTCTTGGTCAACCACCTGGGACTGCTTCCTTTATTGGCATAAACTGATGATACTCCACTGCTCACAGCCAAATTCTTCTCTGACACTGTCTAGTAAAAATGAACAAAGTACTCAGTGAAAGCAGTAAAACTTTGCTGGAAAAAAATAAAGAGAGTAGTGAAATCCTGGTGTCTTCTGTAATAACAAGTGAGATGATTCAGGGGTTATACCCCCCACCTCCATGTTTGAATTCACCCAGGCTAGACTCAGCTCAGTGGAAATTAAGGAATGAAGCTTTATATTCACAGCTCAGCACAATATACAAGCAGGTATTTACAATATATTACAAATATTTACAGAAATATGTAAGTTAAAAGTAATACAGAAAGACCACAGCCCTCCCAGACATCAGAGTCCCCAAGAGGGGTTCCCAAACACCCTTCCACCTTCCCCTCACCTCCCAATCTTATCCCAGGATCTGCCTTACTTGCAAGGTGAACAGAAAAGATTGGCCAAGGAGGTTAGAAGTGGAATTGATTAGTTGGGTTACACAGATCCAGCTAAAAGCCAAGGAGAGAGAGAGAGAGAGAGAGAGAGAGAGACCAACAGGCAGAGCTCAGACCAGAGCAACTCTGTCTTATCTATGTTTATGCCCTTGCTTTTATACATCTCAGTAAACCTAGGAATGAAGTGGACCTCACCTTTGTTTTCTTTTTCACAGCCCTATAATCTATTTTTTTTTCTCATTAAAATATTCCAATTAGCCTCAAAACCAGCACAGCAAGGTGGGAGGTTGTTGTTGTTGTAACATTTTGTTCACACACACATAAATACACATAAAATCAAGCTTGTCTAAATTTCCCCTTTTTTTTTTTTTTTTCCTGTTAGTTTGGAATTTTTCTTCCCTCTTTCAGTGATTTCTTTTCTCTCCTTTCCCCTTTCCTTTCCCTTTTCCCCTTCTTTCCTTGCCCCTCCTTTCCCCTTCTTTCCTTGCCCTTTCTTCCCTTTCCCCTTGCCCTTTCTTCCCTTTCCCCTTTCCCTTTCTTCCCTTTCCCCTTCTTCCCTTTCCCCTTTCCCTTTCTTCTCTTCCCCTTTCCCTTTCTTCCCCTTTCCCCTTCTTTCTCTTTCTCCTTTCCCTTTCTCCTTTCCCTTTCCCCTTCTTTCCCTTTTCCCTTTCCCCTTCTTTCCTTTCCCCTTTCCCTTTCCCCTTCCCCTTTCTTCTCTTCCCCTTTCCCTTTCTTCCCCTTTCCCCTTCTTTCTCTTTCTCCTTTCCCTTTCTCCTTTCCCTTTCCCCTTCTTTCCCTTTTCCCTTTCCCCTTCTTTCCTTTCCCCTTTCCCTTTCCCTTTCCCCTTCCCCCTTCCCATTTTCCCTTTCCTTTGCCTTCAGGGAAGTTGCAGACAAAGGCCTCAATCATGTTGTCTGCTCTGTGCCACCAGATCTTTATACGGGCTGAAGTCAGCACCACCTCTGGGGATCTGAGCACACAAACTGCATTACGAATTTACTGCTGGAATGGAGGAACTCGGATTTTAGCCTGCTTCTAATGGCCATTTAGTCGCTGCTGCAAATCCTCTGGTGCCATCTTATGGCCGCTGTACTGGTTGTGCTCATGGCCTTTGAAGCGTTTGAAAACGCAAAAGCTGCTTTCTTCCCCATTCGCTTCACGCTACAACATCCCCTAGGAGGTCGAGGGAGAAAAGCAGGGGCAAAATCTGCAGCTGGATTGGATGCAGCTGAAATGGCATTTTAGTGGGGCTATTTATCCTGATTGTCGAGTTCCCGCCGGGACCCATTACACTTTAGCTCCTTTTGTATCTCTATACAACTAGGAGAGCAGATGCCTCCAAATAAATTCACAAGCCTTTCTGCAGACTCACTTTTAGCAGCTGAAAACCCACTTTGTGAAATACAATCCGAGAAGATAGAGCAATTGCAAGAAGCAGCAGCTAGGATACATTTATCCCTTTACATCATCCTTCATGTCATCATTTCAATATCACCAGTGGATGCAGACACTGTCAGCAGCTCTTAGCTGGTGCAGAGTTACAGAGCACTTTGCAGGCAACTCAGTACAAGACCTTTTGTCCTCTCTAACCTTATTTCAGCCATAGTCAGCAAATGCTCTCTGTCCACAGCATTCAGGCAGCTGCACAAATGTCTCTTCTCTCAGATAATCCCACCACCACTGCAAGTGTTCCCCTCACCTAGCCTATCACACCTCCCTCACACACCATTGGCAAGCAGGCAGCTGAAAATGGATTTCACCTCTGTGTAGTCAGAACAAGGCCCTGACTCTTCCTTTTGGCTTATTCTATTCTATTCTATTCTATTCTATTCTATTCTATTCTATTCTATTCTATTCTATTCTATTCTATTCTATTCTATTCTATTCCAGTCTATACTATTCTCTTTTTATTTTTTGCTGTCAAAGGCCATTAGGCTTTGCAGGTGAGTAACTCACTAAGCTTTCTTGAGAAGGCTGACTGGAAAGCAGGTCCTAGAGAGGTGTTATTTCCACCTCAGAATCTGTATTTACACACTCATTCTGGGTGTACCTAGTGTAAACAGCTCATAAGTGCCACTCTTCAGGGCTGTGTGGGTACAATTGGCAGCAGATTATTGGCAACCAGGGAGAGGTAAGGAGGATCAGGACAGTTACCTTATCTCTGCTTCCAGATGGGATTCTGACCTACTCTGCATTTCTATGTTGGCTTTATCAGAGCTCTGCACTTCTTTAAAAGGGGTTTTTTAAGCTCTTGATCAGGGACTGCTCTCCACCTCATTTGGACACATCGTTTCCTCAGGAGTGAGCTGTCTCATAATTCTCCAAGCCAGGACTTTAGTCCCTTTTGCAAGAATAAGAATAACACTTGGAATTAAGAGAACTATCAAGGTGAAGGAGACCTACATCAGCTGGAACTGGTGCAGTCAGACTTCTCCTTATGGATAGTGGGCAGCAAATCGTCTGTCTGGATTGATTAATGACTTACAAGTTGATGGAAGAACCTGGTGCAGGATCCTTGGTTGAAGAATTGCCACCAAAACTTGAGTCCAGATTGCAAACTGCAACGTTTTCCAGTTCAAGAGAAAAGAGAGAAACAAACAGGTGTAAATAACCTCTACTTGAGCAGCACATTCTTTACGTGTCTCGGATGAACTCTAGGATGCCAGTGCTGGCCAGCATTCTATTGCTGATCTCCTCACAAATGCTGCTAAAAGGGGTAAACACTGTTTTTCTGGGTTTTCTTTTTCTTTCTATTTTACCTTTTTTCCCCCTCCCTTTCCTTTTTTTTTTTTTTAATTTTCCTTTTTATTTCCCTTTCCATTTCTTTTTCTTTCCTTTTGTCTTTGTCCGTGTCTGTCTCTGTCTCTTTCTTTCTTCTCTTTTTCTGTGTGAAAGATGTGACATGACAGGAGGAGGAAATTTACCTCTGTGAGTGATCAGGCTTCACTAGCATACCACTTTGCTTGTTCTTTCTGTCTTTGAAACCACTTATTAATCATGAGCACAGTGTTGACATAACTGCACCATGCGTTCATCTTCTGCCATGCTAGCTCTCCCGGAGTTTTTAATGAAACTGGTGCACATCAAATATGAACTCAGGCACCTTGGCTGGGATTTGCCTGAGGTGAGGCTTGGACAATAACCTGAGGCTGCTTGGGAAGATTTTGTCAAAGATGCCTGTTTGCTGTGCTTGCTCTGCCAATAATGCCCAGAGGCAAGAAGAGAGTAGGGAGAAACTTGGCTTGTATCCATAGTGATATACAAAAAAAATCAGACTCTGATGCTAACGTTAATTTGCTTTTATGTTTCAGGCTGCATCCCACTTCATGATGGATATGGCTCTGCATTCCTTTGATGATCAGTATTTGGGTTGCAGGGAGCAGGTGATGGAAGAACTGGAGCGAGGAGACTATTTCCAGAAGGAAATAGCAGCTAACAAGGAATACTTGAGTCTCTGGAAGAAGGCCCAAGAGGCTTTGTTAAAGAGACCTGTAGGTCTCCTAAGAGAGATGCATGAAAGCCATGCTATAGTCCTCATGGCTTACACCATGAACTCTTCCCTGCATTCTCAGCTGAACTGGGCCACTGCTACAGCAGGAAGCTCTCCGGAGCACTACAGATACAACTTCAGCTTCAAGTATTTTCACTTTTACCTAACGACTGCTGTTCAGATAGTGAAGCAATGGCAGAGCAGCAAGGAAACCACAGGGAAGGATAAGTGCTACCGGGTGCACAGAGGTGTAAAGATTTATACATCGAGGCCACGGTGGGCAACAGGGTGAGATTTGGCCGCTTCACTTCTACCTCTCTCCTCTGGCGTGAAGCCCAGAAGTTTGGGAACGAAACTTTGTTCACAGTCACCACTTGCCTGGGAGCAGCTGTGAAAGGCTTTTCCTACTACACATCCGAGAAGGAAGTCCTCATTCCCCCTTATGAGGTCTTCCTTGTCACAAGCTTCTTTCAGACGCAGCAGGGGAACCGGATGCACCTGCACTCCGTGGGGAACTACAGCAAGTACCACTGCCAGCTTGTGGCAGGTATTGTACTCAGCCTTCCATGCAGGTGTATTAGTTTAAGCTAGCCCCCCCCCCGAGCCCAAAAACTCAATAAATAGGCTTAATTCGATTCGGAAATAAAAAAAAAAAAAAACAACTTTCACAAAAAATAAAAGGTACCTTAGGTAAGGCAAATTACAGAGGATATGGGGAAGGGAAGCAAAACACAAAATATAGGTATAAGGTAAGGCGAATTACAGAGGATATGGGGAGGGGAAGCAAAATACAAAATATAGGTATAAGGTAAGGCGAATTACAGAGGATATGGGGAGGGGAAGCAAAATACAAAATATAGGTATAAGGTAAGGCGAATTACAGAGGATATGGGGAGGGGAAGCAAAATACAAAATATAGGTATAAGGTAAGGCGAATTACAGAGGATATGGGGAGGGGAAGCAAAATACAAAATATAGGTATAAGGTAAGGCGAATTACAGAGGATATGGGGAGGGGAAGCAAAATACAAAATATAGGTATAAGGTAAGGGGAATTACAGAGGATACGGGGAGAGGAAACAAAATACAAAAGATAAGGATAAGGGGAATTGCAGAGGATATGGGAAAGGGAAGCAAAACACAAAATATAGGTATAAGGTAAGGCGAATTACAGAGGATATGGGGAGGGGAAGCAAAATACAAAATATAGGTATAAGGTAAGGGGAATTACAGAGGATACGGGGAAAGGAAACAAAATACAAAATATAGGTATAAGGGGAATTGCAGAGGATATGGGAAAGGGAAACAAAACACAAAATATAGGTATACAACCAGTAAATGAGAGTGGATGGAGTTGAATCCAGATGGTTAAGTTGAATTTGGTGGTGGATGCAAGATGATGGTGAAATGCAGTGAGTTAAAGAGTGCCAAATATGGTTACTCTCCCTACATGTTTGCTGGAGAGCACATGGTAAAATGGCAGCAGCAGGAAAACACAATGCTGGCTAATGAGGAGCAGAAGCAAGAGAGAGAAACAAGAACTTCATCTCTCCTTTATAGAGGGTCTCAGTAGGAAGTGGGAAGGGCTAAACATGACACCTGGGGGCAGGCCAGACCACCCCCAGGGAGGAGTCAGGATCCAGTTCAGGTAAGCCCCCCAGGAGGGTTTAACCATTTACAGCAAGGAGGACACAGGACAGTCTGGTCTTGAGTACCCCAAGAAGCCCTCACCATCTACACCTACAGGAGGCCACACTCAAAGCCACATCTGCAGCTTGCTCACTGTGTTTGCCTACAAGAAGCAATGCTTCATCTGCTTGTTGTGAAACAGCACCCCAGAGCTCACTTAAAGAAGAGTCCACCTGATACACAGCAGGTCTCAGGGTTCTTTGCAGACTCCATTGGCAGACTCCATTGGCAGACTCAATGGCAGACCATCTGCCATTGCAAGGGTCTCATGAGACACAAGCGTGTGGGTCCACATCATTCCCACTGCAAGGGCAGATGAGGTCTGCATGTATGGAATCATAGAATCAGTTAGGGTTGGGAGGGACCACAAATTCTGAACCCCCTGTCATGGGCAGGGACACCTCTCTAGAGCCTCATCCAGCCTGGCCTCAAACACCTCCAGGGATGAGGCTTCCACTACCTCCCTGGGCAACCTGTTCCAGGATCTCACCACTCTCATGGTCTCAGCGTGTAGCTTGAATTCAAATATTTATTTTGGTGGCTTGCAAGGCTACTGAACTTCAAGCCTCAGGACAAAGCTACCACTGCCTTAGATGTGTTCCCTCCTGTGCAGAAGAGAGAAAAGATATTCTTTGGCAAAGCACATACCAAGGCCAAGTGTAAGGTCCTGCACCTGGGTCAGTGCAATCCCAAGCACAAATACAGGCTGGGTGGTGAGTGGCTGGAGAACAGCCCTGAGGAAAAGGATCTGGGGGTCTGGGTGGATGAGAAGCTCAACATGAGCCTGCAGTGTGAGTGCAGTCCAGACAGCAACCGGGCTGGGCTGCAGCAAGAGAAGTGTTGCCAGCAGGACAAGGGAGGGGATTCTCCCCCTTTACTCTGCTCTCCTCAGACCCCACCTGGAGTACTGTGTGCAGTTCTGGAGCCCCCAGAACAAGAAGGACATGGAACTGCTGGAGAGAGTCCAGAGGAGGGCCACAAAGATGATCAGAGGGCTGGAGCAGCTCTGCTATGAGGACAGGCTGAGAGAGTTGGGACTTTTCAGCCTGGAGAAGAGAAGGCTTCAAGGAGACCTTAGAGCAACCTTCCAGTATCTGAGGGGGGCCTACAGGAGGGCTGGGGAGGGACTGTTCACAGGGTCTTGTAATGACAGGATGAGGCAGAATGGGTTCAAACTGGCAGAGGGGAGATTTAAGTGGGATGTGAAGAGGAAGTTCCTTCCAGTGAGGGTGGTGAGACACTGGCACAGGTTGCCCAGGGAGGTTGTGACTGCTCCCTCCCTGGAGGTGTTCAAGGCCAAGCTGGATGAGGTTTTGAGCAACCTGATCTAGTGGGAGGTGTCCCTACCTGTGGCAGGGGGTTGGAACAGGATGAAGTTTGTGCTGGAAGACCTTACTGGATTTGTTCCACATCCCTCTCCTTCTGTGACTCCACCACCAATACAGGACTCCAGGTTTTGTCTCTCCAAAGAGTAGCATGTCCATGCAACCTTTCAGTGGAAAGTAATTATTCAGGAATTAATTTGTGTCTGCACCTAAGCCAAGTTAGTAAGTAGATGTGAAGCTTTTCTGGGAAAAATCTGTGTTAGCAAGTGTAGGAAGCTTTAGCCAGTGCAAGACTTCTAAATGAATGGTCTCTTGACTTTTTTTTAGCTTCAAGAAGCAAGAATGGTGGTTCCACTGCCCTCACCTCTGTTGCTCTTTTAATTGGAGCTTTCACATGCTTGTTCTGCAAGAACTGATTCACTGGCTGCAACCAGCTATATAAGCTTGAAGAGAAGGCAAGAAGAACTCACAGGAAATCAATCTCTGGAGCTCCAGAAGGTGACAGAAGGTCCAACCCTCCCTTTGCTTTCATCAGAACCTCTCCATCTGAGTCTAGAACATTCATCCTGGTTTATCAAGACAGACTTTCTCTGGACAAATTAAGGTAGGAGGGCAGTTGTCTACGGCCTTTCTGAAGAGTAAGGAAGTGACACCCTTCACTTTGGCATTCAGGAAAGGCACATGTGGACTTTGGACTCTTTACAGATCTCTTAGTACCTTTATCTTTAGTGAGAAAGAGTTGGTCTGTGGGATGCAAAGGATGCCATGGTGTAAAGCCCAGTGGGTATCTGTGCAGCCTTGCATATCTCCTTTAAATGCAAGGTCCCAGGGGTCAGTAAAGCCTGTGGGTGTTGCTCAGTGATCTTTCCCTGTTGCCCGACCCCATGGACCAAAACCGTAGGTGTCTATAATGGCAGAAGCCATCATCTAATGGTCTAAATCATAGTAATGTGTTCTATGAAACTAAATTACCGCCCTTGAAATCCCAAGACATGCTTGCCCAGTTAGCTAAAGCAAATGTAATACTCAACTGCTTTGCTTTTGGCTTGTTTTCTCTCTTTATTTCATGGTACTTTCTTGTTGCTCTTGGCTGACCAGTGATTTCAAGCAAGAAGTTGTCAGATCTTGATTTGGACCCCTACATGCTCAACAATACTAAGCCCAGATCTCAAAAGAAGAATGAGTTTAGAAGCAGCTGCTGCAGGTACCTCTTGTATGTATGTTCAAACACTCCTAAATTCTTTCCTATGCAAGGATCACATGAATTAAGGGGGATTTTTAATTTTTTTTTCAGAAATCAGCCCATTTATGTCTCTTTCTGCAGATCAGTTATTGTTGAGATGCAGACCTCAGCCATTTTAACGAAGGATTGGAATCCTTCACAAGGTGGCTTCAGCACCACAAAAGTCTCCTCTAAGTAGTCAGCTGCTGCTGTCAGGATTTTCTTTATGGATCTTTGTCCTTGAAGAACAGTGATAGACCGTAGGAAAACGAGAAATGAAGAAGAGGAGGGCGAAGAGTGAAGCTTAAGCTGTTGTGCCGATTCACTCGAGAAGGAGGAGCCTTCCGGGGTGCATGTGATCTCATTTTGCTGCAGTATTTTCACAGGATCAGCACAGTCCATGAGAAGTTCTGATACCTGGAGGGATAAGGCAGGTGAGCTCGATAACTGATGAAGAGCAGCCTCCACTGTGCCAGGAAAGTCACCACGTTTCCACATCACTGCAACAAGCACACCCACGATGCTTTCTACCACCTCTCGGTAATTCTCATAAAGCTCCTTTACTGCGGTGATCTGGTCCTGCAGGGAGGTGGTGGGACCAGGAATCTTATCATACACACCATGGATGATGCTTTCCTGTACATCTTTGTCTTTCATTTCCATGGTGGTTTGCATCTCTTTCAAAGCCCTGACCAGGAGCTGCAGATTCTCTTTGATGCTGAAGTGCTCTTTGACTGGCATGGTGGGGAAGTTGGTGCCAAGATGCTGATTGAGGAGCCGGAACATTTTGTTGGTTGAAGAGACATAGAAGTACATTAAGTCATGCAGATCCTGGCAGGCCCTAACCAGCCTCTCTTTATCACTGCTTAAGTGGTGGCAGGCTGACATTTCTGGAGCGGAATGCTTGGCTCTGAAAAGCAAACAGAGAAAATCCAGGAGGATAAAACTGGATAGGGGACTAGGGAGGGACTTTTTAGGCTTTCAGGGAGTGCCAGGACTAGGGGGAATGGAGCAAAGCTGGAGGTGGGGAGATTCAGATTGGAGGTGGGGAGGAAGTTCTTCAGCATGAGAGTGGTGAGAGCCTGGAATGAGTTGCCCAGGAAGGTAGCTGGGGCCACATTCCTGGAGGTGTTTAAGGCCAGGCTGGCAGAGGCTGTGGTCAGCCTGATCTAGGGTAGAGTGTCCCTGGGCACAGCAGGGGGGTTGGAACTAGATGATTCTTGTGGCACCTTCCAACCTTGACTGATCTTATGATTCCAGAATTTGCAGGTGTAAAAACCCAGTCGCGGCAACATTTCATTAATTCAGGGAAGTGCTGCAAGCATTAGTGTTTATTGCATATAGGTACTAGCAATATACTTTTATTACTCCCAGTACAAAACCCAATCCTTTATCTGTAGGAATGAGAACTGCATGTTTGGTCTTCTGAGAACAGCAAGTAGCACCACCCCCTTTCAGCTATGGCTTCAGGTACCTAGAATGGTACCTTCATTAGAGGCAGATGAATTTGTGCTGTACCTATTCTCTCTGGGAACAGAAGGCCTTTGGTTGATCTAACAATTGGGATGACCTAAAAATTGGAAGGAAGAGCAAAGAAAGAAACAAAAAAGATATATTAATTTTAATCAACATAGAACTAATTTTAACCAACACAATAGAATCAAAATGACTAGCAGGCAGGCGACAGGACCCAGCTGAAGCTCAGCCTCTGGATCCCTAACTCATCACATGCTGCTGGAAACCACCAGAGAAAAGAGGATGAAGTCACTGTCCCATACACGTTTCATCTGATTGCAGGAGCACACAGGCAAAAATCAGGTAGGCAGCCTAAATGTTTCATTAGAAAAACCTCTGGAGAAAATCTCCTTAGAGCAGAAGAGATGGTTAGAAATATGGAAATATATGTGGCCTGCCTAACTCTAGAGAGCAACTGTAAAAGCTAGCAAAACTGTTAATTTAAACAGGCATAAGATCTAGGAGAGTTGTAGGAAGCTGAAATAATCACTTACAAAGAATATATGCTAAAAGTCTCCTCCATACCTGCCTGTTTTTAGAAGTGCTGTTTAGGAGAAAGTTCTTCACAGTGAGGGTGGCAAGACACTGGAACAGGTTGCCTGGGGAGGTTGTGGCTGCTCCCTCCCTGGAGGTGTTCAAGGCCAGGCTGGATGAGGTCTTGAGCATCCTGATCTAGTGGGAAGTGTCCCTGCCTATGGCACAGGGGGGTTAGAACTGGATGATCTTTGAGGTCTTTTCCAACCTAGACCATTCTATGATTCTATGATTTCTCTTACAATATTTGGTCTCAGTTTCTACAAACCAGGAGAAAACAAATGATTAACAACCTGTTGTTGGTGTGGAAAGGTGCCAATACCCAGAGAGCAATCCAGCAACATCCCTGAGGCAGGACTGACACAAAATCAAACTTGGCATTGACATGAATTTATGTTTCCTGACAATCACAAACCTGTGCTGTATGCATGTGCTTTGCTCCCTCCAGCTGGAAGAAAGATGTGCTAAAGACTTTATTCTCTCGACAGAGCTACGAGGAAAGTGGCAGAAAGAAGCACAGAATACTGTGCAAAAATATCGTGGGCAAAATTGTCTCCAGTCTGGCTTTGAAAGTTGTCTAGGGAACTGTTAAAACAATTGTTTTTTTCTGCTGTGCTCTTTTGGGGGAGGGTGTGCTTAGTAAAATACAGCCAGGTCAGTGTCAGGTGATTTGCAGCCAGCAGATGATGCAAGAGCTGCAAAGGACTAAAACGACACAGAAGTATCTTTTATTTTTTAAACGAGGAAAAATCTAGCTAGTTCCTTACTCATAACTATTTGTATCTATGACTGTGATATGCAGGCACCAACAGCAAGAGGAAGTTCATCATATAAATGTGTATGAACATCTGAAGTGGGGAGGTCATGAGGATGGTCCTGCATCTGGGTCGAGGCAATCCCAGGAACAAGTAAAGGCTGGGCAGTGACTGGCTGGAAAGTAGCCCTGAGGAGAGGGGCTTGGGGGTGCTGGTGGATGAGAAACTCAACATGAGCCAGCAGTGTGCACTTGCAGCCCAGAAAGCCAACTAGAGCCTGGGCTGCATCAGGAGAAGTGTGGCCAGCAGGTCGAGGGAGGTGATTCTGCCCTTCTACTCTGCCCACTACACCCACTACACCTGCTGAGACCCCACCTGGAGTACTGCATCCAGTTCTGGAGCCCCTATTACAAGAAGGATGTGGACATGCTGGAGTGTGCAGAGAAGGGTCACAAGGATGATCAGAGGGTTGCAGCACCTCTGCTATGAAGACAGACTGAAAGAGTTGGGGCTGTTCAGTCTGGAGAAGAGGAGGCTCCCAGGTGACCTTCTTGTGGCCTTCCAGGATCCGAAGGGGGCCTACAGAAAAGCTGAGGAGGGACTTTTTAGGCTATCAGGTGGTGACAGGAGTAGGGGGAATGGAGCAAAGCTGGAGGTGGGGAGATTCAGATTGGATGTGAGGAGGAAGTTCTTCAGCATGAGAGTGGTGAGGCCCTGGAACAGGTTGCCCAGGGGGGTGGTTGGGGCCACTTCCCTGCAGGTGTTTGCAGCCAGGCTGGATGAGGCTTTGTCCCACCTAATCTAGGGTAGGGTGTCCCTGGGCATGGCAGGGGGGTTGGAACTAGATGATCCTTGTGGTCCCTTCCAACCCTGACTGATTCTATGATTCTATGAGTCTATGATGGTGCTGGGATTTTTTCACTGGTGCCTAGTGACAAGGCAAGGGCAACAAGAACAAACTAGAACATAGCAGAATCCACCTGAACATGAGTAAAACCTTCTTTTCTGTGAGGATGCCAGAGCACTGGAGCAGGGTGCCCAAAGAAGCTGTGAAGTCCCCTTCTCTGGAGACTCTCAAAACCCACCTGAACATTGTGGTCCTGTGCAACCTTATCTGAGTGACCATAGTTTAGAGGCGGGGGTTGGACTAGATGCTCTCTAGAGGTGCATTCCAACCTCCAGCATTCTGTGATTCTGTGAGTATTTGCCCTCTTAGGAGACTTGGTAGAGGAAAGTTCAACAAAGAGTTCTCTTGGGGCTTACTCAGATATGAATGTACAGGGGGGTCAGGGAGCAAGGAAGTGGTGGAAATGGCTATGTAGATTGTATGGTCCTGCTCTGGCAGGGGGCTTGGACTCGATGATCCCTTTCGTTCCCTTCCAACTCCTAACATCCTGTGGTCCTACGGTCATCACAGGAAAAAATTAGAAGCATGGCATAAAAGTGGCCCAGAATTGTAAGAGAAGGGCTGAGAATGCAAAAGTCCTGAGAAAGAAATGAGTCGTTCCACTCGTTCATAGCTTGCCCCTGTTGAAAACAGATAAGGCTCATATGAGTCAAATTAATTATAAAGAATGTTTGCTTTGCAGTTGGTAATGGGTTGAAAGGAAGTGGCATAGGATCAGTTGCAGAAGCTTAGTGATGAGGAGCCACTCCATGGCCACTGGTAACTCAGCCACTTTGGACTCTGCATGTTGACATGCAGCTGGTGAAGAAAAATGCACTAAATGTGCCATTTTACTGGCAAACCAGCAACAGCTCAGAGAACAGTTACTATAAGGATTAGACACAAGTGTCTGGGGAGAAGGAATCAAGTAAGCTGAGTTTTGTGCTCTCTGTAAGCAATAAAGAGGAGGGACAGATTCTGCTCAGTCACGTCCTGCAAGCTGGGTGAGCACCTGCTGATATCAGGTTCACACAAAGAGTCATAGGTATGGAGGAAGTGTGGCTGCACAAGCTGGGGTCTCCCTGCTCCAAGGTAGTCTGCCATCACGGGCATCCTGCTGGAGTAGCTGCACCTCACAGTGCTTACCTGGCATGCTGAACACCATGAGGCTGTCTGCAGCTGTTTGATGGTTAAGAGGTAAAAACCACTGGGGAATCAATTACAGCATTAGGAAGGTGAATAAGCAGTATGGGAACAGAGGCTAAATATCACAGAATAACAGAATGGTTTAGGTTGGAAGAGACCTCAAAGATCATCCAGTTCCAACCCCCTTGTGCCATGGGCAGGGCCCCCTCCCACTAGATCAGGACGCTCAAGACCTCATCCAGCCTGGCCTTGAACACCTCCAGGGAGGGAGCAGACTCAACCTCCCTGGGCAACCTGTTCCAGTGTCTCACCACCCTCACTGTGAAGAACTTCCTCTTAACATCCCACTTAAATCTCCCCTCTGCCAGTTTGAACCCATTCCCCCTCATTCTGTCATTACAAGACCTTGTGAACAGTCCCTCCCCAGCCCTCCTGTAGGCCCCCTTCAGATAATGGAAGGTTGCTCTAAGGTCTCCTTGAAGCCTTCTCTTCTCCAGGCTGAAAAGTCCCAACTCTCTCAGCCTGTCCTCACAGCAGAGCTGCTGTAGCCCTCTGATCATCTTTGTGGCCTTCCTCTGGACTCTCTCCAGCAGTTCCATGTCCTTCTTGTGCTGGGGGCTCCAGAACTGCACACAGTACTCCAGGTGGGGTCTGACGAGAGCAGAGTAATGGGGCAGAATCCCTTGCTGAGTAAAGGGGGGGAGTCCCCTGCTGGCAACACTTCTCTTAATGCAGCTCAGGATACGGTTGGCTGTCTGGGGAAGGAAATACAGTGAGGGGTGTGTGTAAGGTGACACAGGTTAGAATGGGGCTATTATAGATGATTTGACTATTCTCTGTGAATTCCCAAGTGTGAGTTTATTGGTATAAGCACTGAGTGCTTATATAGAAGCGTTTCCTCTTGAATGTGAGGAGGAATAAGCTCCACTGGCATAAAACACCCCTGTGGTGATACAGATTATGCCTGCTTCACCAGTTACCATAGTTGCTTAAAAATCACATGCCACTAACTGAAAAAAGAAAAAAAAGAAAAAAGGCAAAAAACAACCAAACAAACAAAGACACCCTACAAAACCAGGCTGATACAAAAAAGTGTGCCTAGAACAGGTCTTTCATTTCCACGTTGGTAATTAGATGAGGTTTTTCTGTTTTTCAGTGAATTAATTCAGCTTCTACCATTTTCTGTTTCCAAGGTGAAGAATGGCTCATATTCACCTTATCAATCTGCTAATTACATATATATTTTTTTTGCTATTCCTGTTGCTCTGGCTACATCCAGTGCCATGTAGGGTCCTTCTAAAACCATTTGGCTAAATGTCCAATGAAAGAACGAGGAGTTCTACATTTGCAAGCTATGCCTTCAGATTTGCCTTGTTGAGTATAAAAAGAACCAGTGAGGTGGGGACAAAGGACGTTTTGCTGGCCTTTAAGGGCTGGAGTTGTGGGTGTTGAACAAAATAAGATATTTCTTTTGTCTCTTGAAGCAGCCTGTTTCTGAAGAATGGCGCTGAGTGACCTTCTTTACCCAGACAACCCCAAGAGAAGGCAAGAATTGATCCAGCTGCACCAGGAACTCCTCGATTGCATGTCCAAAAATTTCCATGCCACAAATGAGCTGGCTGGAGTGCTGAACGAACACCTGGGCTGTACCATTACCCACATTCAGATGAGAGAGGGCAGAACGGTCAAGGAAAACTGTGATATAATCATCCAAGCAATGAGTGAGATTCAGCACCAGCTACAGAAGATTGATAGTGACATGAAGGAAAAGATAGAGCCTGTGCTGTACCAGAGGCTGTATGACATCAAGGAGCCTGAGCTGGAGAAAATTGCAATAGCCCATAAAATTTTCTCCATCCTTCTTGGAGAGGCAACTGCCACAGCTGGGATGGTAGCTATGAAACTTCTTGGATCCAATCTCGTAACGATGACTGTGAGCAAGCTCATCAGCCTCCTCGCGCAGATTGGGGCATCTGTTCTGGGGGGAATCAGCATCACCATCCTCGGGCTTGGCATTGAAATGATCCTCCACGCCATCCTGGGAGCTATGGAGAGGAATCAGCTCTTGACGGCCGTGAGAAGCTACGAGGAGCACCTGGCTGAGTTTAAAGCAGCCTCCGAAAAGTATCAGCGCGCCATACGTGAAGTGACTTCTTTGGTGAGACAGCAGGTTCAGTGAAGGAAGTCAGAGTTCTCCCTCCTGCTGTGACAGTAGCTGCAGCAGCTACACCTGNTTTTTTTTTTTTTTTTTTTTTTTTTTTGTCTTCTTAGTGGCAGCAGAGCAAGAGATGTGACATCAGAGAATTGTCACTGAAATAGATGAATATGGAACTGGCTTGTAGGTGCTTCTGATTCTTTGCACCTGTCCTTCAGCTGTTTTCCAGAATGCATCATAGATAACCTTGAGCTGTAATTCAAACTATTGACATTAATATTCATTGCTGGAGCAGTAGTGGTGAGAAGTTGTGATTTTTCTCCGTGTCACTGTGACAAAGATCACAATGTGATGGGAGGAAAAGAGTCAATCCATGTTGTCCTCTGAAGGGCTCACTGGGACTCGCAAAACTCTTGGTGTGGATTAGGGCTAAAGCCAGTAGGCTGAATTCCCTGTTCTTTGAACTGCTTACAAGGACTAAGTGAAGCGTATTTAACTGCTATTTCCTGCCCCGCCCCTGCCTAAGGAGCCAGCCAGAGATGGTCTTTAAATAAACTCTAATCCCAAAAGATTAGCAGGTAAAAGCAGCATGGGCCTACAAATAGACACAAATAATCTTACCCCACGACTGAAAGTGGCTGCAGTATTTCCAGGCGTGCCTGGCTGTGAATGACCTCTTATGCTCACTAATGCCCTGTTCCTGACAACCCACAGGGAAATATTTCTCTGCACGCTCGCTGCTCTGTTGATTGAAATGCAAATATACACATGGGCAAGTGTCTGTAGGGTTACAGCCCTAGTAATGCATTACATTGATTTTCAAGTGCTTTACCCAGACCCATCAATATAGGACTGCAAGAGCACGCTCAGGCTCTGCAGTTCCCAGTATGCTACCCCAATGGTCTTGCTTTTCAGATTTTGAAAACAGAGCTGGAAATGAGATATGATTTGCAGCCTTTTTCTCTGATTTTTTGTGGTTTGCTTTTACTTCTTTGCTCTTTGGAAAAAAAAAAAAAAAAAAAAAACCAGTAAAAGAATTAATAAAAATGTACCTGAAAATTTTAAGGCTTCTCTGTTCTGTACTCAGTTCAGATTCTTCTTTTGTTTGTTTGTTCGTTTCCTTGTTTTGCCTGGAAAATGAATATTAAACCAAATAATGGAAAACAAATATATTAAAATCTCAATTAGAGACACAATTTATAAAGTCTTTTTCATACCCATGATAGGTTAATCTGGTAGGACTATGTAAAGGTTCTTTTTTTTTTTTTTTTAGCACCAGCTTCCCTCATACTAAAAGCATACTCGGAT
>VWZI01011869.1:0-32865 GCA_013396835.1 Psilopogon haemacephalus | reverse complement strand
ATATTATATTATATTATATCTTTGCTGTATTAATAATTATTATATTAACAATTTACTAGAATATTATATTAATAACTGGATAGCACCTGTGGAAATAAAGAGATGGGTGAGATTACAAGAGGGGAGGTATACACTGGCTTCATAAGCCTTCCATTCTGCGTTTCAGTTTTTGTTGTTTTGGGTTTTTCTTTTTTTGGTGGGGTGTTTTGTGTGTTTTGTTTTGCTTTGCTTTGCTTTGCTCACTGTTCCCACCTTTAATCGAGTCCTCTCTGCATTTGCGACTCAAGGCCACTAGATGGCAGTGCAGCTGGTGACTGACAAACTGGGACCAGCACAAGGCACAGGCTGGGCAATGCGGATCGAGAGGCAATTCGGAGGCAAAAAGGACTGCCTTGAGCATCACATATAGTGGTGGGTGTTGTGCTGACCTGAGATATCGTTTCTCCAAGAGGTGACATGCTGGAGCGTGTCCAGAGACGGGACACGAAGATACTCAAAGGACTGGAGCACCTCTGCTACGAGGACAGACTGGAAGGGTTGGGGCTGTTCAGTCTGGAGAAGAGGAGGCTCCCAGGTGACCTTATTGTGGCCTTCCAGTATCTGAAGAGGGCCTATAAAAAAGGTGGGGAGGGACTTTTTAGGCTATCAGGTAGTGCTAGGACTAGGAGGAATGGAACAAAGCTGGAGGTGGGAGATTCAGACTGGATATGAGGAGGAAGTTGTTCAGCATGAGAGTGGTGAGAGGCTGGAATGGGTTGCCCAGGGAGGTGTTTGGGGCCACATCCCTGAAGGTGTTTCAGGCCAGGCTAGATGAGGCTGTGGCCAGCCTGATGTAGGGCAAGGTGTCCCTGCCCATGGCAGTGGGGTTGGAACTGGATGGTCTTCGTGGTCACTTCCAACCCTGTCTAATTCTATGATTCTGTCTCCTGACAAGTGACACTCAGTTTAGAAGTACTTGTTTAGAAACAAGAGACAACAGAGAAGCAATATCCGAGTGTTAGACAGGCAGGAGCTCCTGGCTAGTTATGACTTTCTATGTGCAGATGCAAATTCTGATTTAGGAAGAAAACCCACTAGTTATATATCTGCAAGAATGCAAATCACCACTACATAGGCACAGCAGAGACAAATAAAAACAAGCCTGCTACTTTTCAGGCAGTTTGTCCACATTTTCTTGAAAGTAAATTCTAAGCAAAGTAAATTCTAAGCAATGTCAGGGGAATTGGGATATGCAATGCAGGCAAAGATCTTTGGAAGAAGCTCTTGGGTATTGTGGTGGTTTGAAGAGTTACCTGCCCCACCCCACCGCCCCCCCTCCACCTTTTGAAATAACCCCGGCTAGGACTCAGAACAGCTGGAAGTTGATAAATGAAGCTTTATAGTTACAGCAAAGCACAATATACAAGCAAATATTTACAATGTATAACAGATATTAACAGATATATACAGTGAAAAGGTAATACAGAAACACCACAGCCCTCTCAGAGATCTAAATCCCCAAGAGGGGTAACCAACCACCCCTACCACCTTTCTCCCCTTCCCCAATCTTATCTCACCACCTGTTGATGCTGCAGATAGGCAGAGGTAGATCAGCCAGGGGAACTAGCAGTAGGAAAGAAGTTAGTAGAATTATTAAGAATCAGCTACAAAAAGGCAGAGACAAAGGAACCATGAAAGGAGCAGCAGCAGCCAGAGAGGCCTGAAACCATCTGACCTATCTATGTTTGGGTTTCAATTCTTAAAACATTTTTTTTCTTTCTCAGTAAAGCTCTGGGTGAAGTGACATACTGTGTTTTCCTCTCACAGCCAATACTCTAATTTCTCACTCAAATTCATCAATTAGTTCAAACCAGCACAGGTATGAGGGTGGTGAGAGTATGGAATATGTTGCCCAGAGAGGTTGTGGATGCCCTCTCCCTGGAAGTGTTCCGAGTCAAATTGGATGAGGCCTTGAGCAAGCAAGTCTAGCTGAGAGGTGTCCCGGCCCATGGCAGGGAGGTTGGACTAGATGAACATGTCCAGAGAAGGGCCACAAGGATGATCAGAGGGCTGGAGCACCTCTCCTATGAAGATAGGCTGAGAGATGTGGGATTGTTCAGTATGAGAAGAGAAGGCTCTGAGGAAACCATAGTGTGGCCTTCCAGTATCTGAAGGTGACCAACAAGAAAGCTGGTGAGGGGCTGGGGTGAATGGATCCAAGCTAGAGGAAAGGAAATTTAGATTAGACATTAGCAAGAAGTTCTTCGCCATGAGGGTGGTGAGACACTGGAACAGGTTGCTCTGGGACATGGTGGAAGCCTCATCCCTGGAAGTTTTCTAGGCCATGCTGGATGTGGCTCTGGGCAACCTGATCTAGTGTGAGGTGTGTCTGCCCATGGCAGGTGGGTTGGAACTGGATGATCCTTCACATCCCTTCCAACCCACCTCCAACCACCATCCATGGTCTCTAAGGTACCTTCCAGCCTAAGCCATTCTATGATCCACAATTTCTATTAATCTCTGGATAGACCCTTATTCCTGGTGGGCTTAAAAGAAAGCAGTCTTCCCTACTTGTGTGGCAGTTGTCCACATGCCCATGAGATGTTGGAAGATGTTGAAGATGTTGGAGGCTGGCGGGCAGTGGTGAGCTGCTTCCTCTGTGTATGAGCCAGCAGGCTGTGAGCTCACAGAGGCTGGGCCAGCAGCCCCACCAGGCTAGGAGAGCTCCCCATTGACCTCATAGAGGGGTATGGCAACATCCAGTGCTATAAGGTTGCTTTGAGGTGAAAAGCCTAACCATCAGCTTGGGACCTTTCCAAACTCTCTTCCCCAGCTCTAGGAATAATAAAATCAATGGGATTTACTTGTATTATTGACAGTTAAATACTTGAACTGAGTGCAGGATGGACCTGTTCTAGTGGGAGGTGTCCTTGCCTATGGCAGGGGGTTGGAACTGGATGATCTTTGAGGTCCCTTCCAACCTAACCCATTCTATGATTCTATGCATATAACCCCAGCTAGATGCAAGGGAGATCACCCAGAGGAGTAGGAATATCTTATCACTTTTTCTGCTTGGTGAACAAAACTCTGTCCAACAAAATAAGAAATAATTCCACACTAATGAGCAGGCATTCATTTATTACAAAGGCATTCATTTATTACATCAGCAGGCATTAATTTATTATATTCATTTATTACATTTGCTATTATTACCAAAACTCTGTCCAACAAAATAAGAAATAGTTCCATGCTAATGAGCAGGCATTCATTTATTACAAAGGCATTCATTTATTACATGAGCAGGCATTAATTTACTACAAAGCTGTAGCCAGGTGGGGTTGGTCTCTTCTCCCAGGCAACCAGCAACAGAACAAGGGGACACAGTCTTAAGTTGTGCCAGGGGAGGTACAGGCTGGATGTTAGGAGGAAGATCTTGCCAGAGAGAGTGATTTGCATTGGAATGAGCTGCCCAGGGAGGTGGTGGAGTCACCATCCCTGGAGGTGTTCAAGAAAAGCCTGGATGGGGCACTTAGTGCCATTGGCAAGGGCTGGTTTATAGGTTGGACTGGATGATCTCGGAGGTCTCTTCCAACCTGGCTGACTGATTCTATGATTCTAAGTTGTGCAAGTTTGGGTGCTGGGGGGCATCCCCACAAATTTAGCACACCAGCTGAAATTCCTGGTGGACACATGGTGAAATGTCAAAGCTATACCTCCCTGTCACCACCCGACTATCCCCATTTGCCACCTCTTCGTTTGCTTTGCATGAATGGTCCAGTTTCTCTAAAATTCACTCATCAGAGGTGAGTGGTTTATTTCGGGCAGGGGTGTTGCAGCTAGGAGGTGTGTCCTACAAAACTTCTAATGGTCTTTCAGGCTTTTTGAACGCTTTTTGAACCTTTTAATTCCTTTTCATGACATGGTCATAAATTAGATCATCACTCAGGTTGCCAGGTCCCGGACCACGTTAATTGTTTCTTCTCTGCTTTTCAAGGACACTTGGTTAGTTAAGGAAAGATATTTATGGAGGATCCAGCGCTAAGGATGCGAAGACCTTGTTGGTTACAGGCAATACGGATGTGGTTAAATTGCTGACGCGGCACAAACCGTCCAAGCTAATCAAAACCCGTAAACAGAGAGAGCGATTTGCCTTTGGAATGGGCTTGCCCGGGGAGGTGGTGAAGTCACCGCCCCTGGAGGTGTTAAAAAAAACCAAACCACTGAATGGGGGGCACTTAGTGCCATGGTTTATTTGACCGGATAGGGATGGGTGGTAGGTTGGGCTGGATGAGCTTGGAGGTCTCTTCCAACCTGGCTGATTCTATGATTTTCCAGCAACACCAAGCTAAGTTTCCCTGAGCAGCAAAGGGATGCCCTCCCCATAGCCCTCCCTTCGCTCGCCACCAGAGGCTGGCAGGGACCCGCTCGCTCCCGCCCCGCTGCCTGGGCAGCCGCACGGCCCTCCGCCCGCCCTGACCATAGAGGAGCCTCCGCGCAGAGGAGAGCGGCGCAGCGCGATCATAGAGTTGAGGGCGGGCAGGAAGGAGCCCGCCAAAGAGCTGGCGGCCGGAGTGCCGCCCCGCACGACAGTCGCGCTTTACGGCGGCGCGCCGGTCCGTGCCCGTTCAAGATGGCGGTGCGGCCGCGGCCAGCGGCGAGGGGGTTATAGAGGCCGCTGCAGCGGGAGGAAACCAGGCCGCCCCGCCTGGCCGGGCGGAGGGGTGAGAAGAGCGGGACAGTGCTGGGCTGGGAGGAGAAGGCGCCGGGAAACGAAGAGAAGGCGACGATTTTGCGCTGGTTCCGTCTCTTCCTTCATTGGGGGAGGAGGGGAAGCTTTCGTGTGCCTCGTGGGAGGCTTTTTGCCTCTTTATCCAGTGGGCAAAATCACGCCGTGAACTTAGGGGGTTTTGGGGGGTTTTTTGTTTGGTTTTGTTTCTCTTTTTTACTCCGTCGAGTGTTAGCTTGTTGATGCTAAAAGGATTTGGGATCGAGGGTTCAGAAGCTTATTCTCTTTCCCGTTGCCTTCGATGTGTTAGAAATGTGGGAGGTAGGGGATGCGGATCTTGAGTACTGTATCCGGTTCTGGTCCCCTCAAATCAAGAGAGGTATTGAGGTGCTGGAATGTATCCAAAGAAGGGCGACGAAGCGGATGAGGGGCCTGGAGCACAGCCCTGTGAGGAGAAGCTGAGGCAGTTGGGGGTGTGCAGCCTGGAGAAGAGGAGGATCAGGGGTGACCTCATTGCTCTCTACAACTACCTGAAGGGAGGTCGTAGCCAGACAGGGGTTGGCCTCTTCTCTCAGGCAACCAGCAACAGAACGAGAGTACATAGTCTCAAGTTGTGCCAGGGGAGGTGTAGGCTGGATGTTAGGAAGAAGGTCTTGGCAGAGAGAGTAATTGGCATTGGAATGGGCTGCCCAGGGAGGTGGTGGAGTTGCTGTCCCTGGAGGTGTTCAAGAAAAGCCTGAATGGAGCACTTGGCCAAGGCTCTAGCACCATTGGCTAGGGCTGGGTGATAGGTTGGACTGGATGATCTTGGAGGGCTCTTCCAGCCTGTCTGATTCTATTCTAAATGTAACTCCTGCCTCTGTTGGGTGGGCTTCCCACGGAAAGGAGCTGTAGTGGCATGCAATAAGGTTGGTGTTACCCTAGAAGTGTGTTACTGGCGATAGTAAGTTCGAGAGCATTTGCATACAGCAGGCCAACTGGGAGCATAACCTGGGAGTATGAGCCGTGAGCAGAGCTCTGTAAAGCTTTACTACTCAGTCCACTGAATGAGGTTAGTTTCCAGAACTCGCTAGAAACCCTTTCTGCAAGGCCCTGGAGCACTAAATGAGGCACTGTGCTTTTATTTCTTTTTTTAGGGCGTGTAGAGGGAGGTATTTAGTGGTTTGAGAATGGCATCTTCTGTAATTGGAGAAGAGGGATGCGTGTGGAGACTGCAGTGAGGCTACAGAGAGCTTCAGAATGAACTTGAGGATGCTTTCACTGTGGTTGTAGTCTGTTTAGAAGCTATATGGTGAATAGAAAGCTGAATTCCTTTAGCCTGTAGATCTCAGGGGATGTTTTAGATATCAAAGTGGAATCTGTTGTATGTTATGTTTTATTTTCTGATGGTTTTGGTCGGTTTGGTTTTGAATTTTGGTTGGTGGTTGTATTCCACCCCCTTCTCTCCCCCCCAGGTTTTCTGACAGGGAGGTGGGTCTGGAGCTGGGAGAGAGAACATTGCTGGCTATAGTTAGGACACATTTGTAATCTGAGTTGAAGAAATCTCCAAAGACAAGAAATAATTAATGCTTGAACACCTTTTTCTTTTCTGGGCTTCATAACAGCTTGAAGTAATAGTGATGGAGGCAAAGTGCACAAGGGCAGTGATATAGTACTGGTGTAGGGGGAAGCGAAAGAGACATGGGGGGAGTGTGCACAGCATTTGCTGATGGATGCCATCTGAGAAAAGGAGAAAAATTGTGAGAAGCATTTGAAAATTAGAGGAATGGAAAAGTAAAACTTCAAAAAGAGCTCCTAAGAGAGTAAATGAAAAGCTAAGAGGACTCAGATGCACTTCAAAGGAATGTGTATTTTGCCCCTCAGTAATGTAAGCAAGAAGCTTCTTCGAATCTTGGAGTGAATACCGAACTCCTCAATTAAAGTAGGTAGGTAGTAGGTAGGTAGTGGTACCTAGCTAAAGTAGGATGATCTTGATGTGACTGTCTGATGTTGTAGTGGGGACCTCACAAGTTTTTGAGGGAGCAACTCTGCCTACACAGAGAGGAGAAATAAATATATTCAAGCTACTGGTGCACAGGCCTTGAAACCATGTCATCTTTTCCAGGTCTCTCTGCATTTAAAGTCTTTTGAGGTGGAAGTTAAGAAGCAGCCAAAATGGGGCGGAGATCCACATCATCCACCAAGAGTGGGAAGTTTATGAATCCCACGGACCAGGCCCGTAAGTATCTACAAAAGCTAAGCAGATGGGAATGGGGTAGGGGGCTCCCAGGGAAGCAAATTAAAAAGCTTTCTCTGAGGATAAGAGTCTCACTGAACAAATATTTTCTTAGTTCTGCCTGGTGGAAGAATTTCTGGAGGAGGATGCTTGCTTCCATGGGTTTGTTTCTCTTGAATATTTACCTCTTAGTTTTCGCTGCAGTTACCAATGTTCAGAGGTCTTTGTACTTAGCTGTTGGCTAAACTGTGAGCTGCTTCTTGGGACAGAGTTAATTTGTGTGAGGCTAGAATTTTGAGAAACGTGTCAAATTTTGCAGATGCTCTGTATAAGCACCACGAAACAAAAAACTGTTTCATGCTGTATTTCTCTCTCACTGAGAAGATAAGTTAAACAGTGTTTGTGAAGTAAGTGAACTACTGAGAAGCAGAACTGGTTCTTCATGGATTTGATTGTCTCTTTCAAGCTATTTTTTTTTTCTTCTCCCCTTCTCTCTAGGGAAGGAAGCTCGGAAAAGGGAACTAAAGAAGGTAAGTAATGAGATCAGGAATAATTACTTGTCTTTCCCTGTACTATATGCTGTATTTGTGATTGTAATGGAAAATATTAGCCAAAAAAGTAGTTTAAGAAAACAAATTTTGTTTTTGAGCAACCTTATCGCATCCTCTACTGTTGTGAAACTTGTGATAGTTGCAGCTTTTGAAACATTATTATAAGTTCTTGAGAATGAAAAACAAACAAAAAAGCTGACCCAAACTACAAATCCTTCCTATAACTGCTCGAAATCAGGTTGTAGTGAGGTGGCGGTCAGTCTCCTCTCCCTAGTACCAGGTGATAGAACGAGAGGAAATGGTCTGAAATTGTGCCAAGGGAGGTTTAGATTGGATATTTGGAAAAAAAATATTTCTTGAAAGAGTGGTCAGGCATTGAAACAGGCTGCCCAGGGAGGTGGTGGAGTCACCATCCTTGAGGGTGTTCAAGAACCATGTGAATATGGCACCTGGGGGCATGGTTTAATGGCTATGGTGGTCTTGGGTTCCTGGTTGGACTCGATGACCTTAGAGATCTTTTCCAACCAAAACAATTCTGTGGCATAAACCTCCCAAAGCATTTTTAACATGCTTTTACTGTATACCTTTTGTTAGTTGGTTTATCTTGTTGAGTGTCTTAACTTGAAGTGAACAAGTTATAGAAGCATTTTTAAGTAGCAAGATAGTAGAATTAAAATTCCTATTAAGTTTTAATTGCCTTTGCTGCTGGTGTTTGTCATGGCAATTTCAAAGTACATTTTTTCTGCGGAGGCTGGGAATGGGTATTCAGTACCAAGGTGCTGTTTATCTTTCTCTTGTGATGCTTTTCTGATCTTGATCTCTGGCTCTTCTTAGAACAAAAAACAACGAATGATGGTACGAGCAGCTGTACTAAAGATGAAAGATCCAAAGCAGATTATCCGGGACATGGAGAAATTGGATGAGATGGGTGAGTGAATGCTACCAGGTGTTGGACTTTGGCAGTGGTTTATGTGAACACCTAGAGGCTGTGAGGCTAAAACAGAGCAACCTTTTTACTTCCCAGTTGGAACAGGAGAATCTATGAATAATCAGGGATTGATTATCATTTTGTGTGGTGCTGTTTTTTTTCCAAGAGGATGACTGATTAAAAAAAAAAAAGAGTGGTGTGGATGATAGCAACTCAGAGTTGGAGGAGGGAATTGTGCTGAGACCAAAGACTTCCTGAAAAATAGGGTCTGAAAGTTGTTTGCTTTGAACTATGTCCTGACCTGCATCAAGAGAAGCGTTGCCAGCAGGATAAGGGAGGTGATACTCTCCCTTTACTCTGCTTTCGTCAGACCCCACCTGGAGTACTGTGTAGAGTTCTGGAGCCCCCAACATAATAAGGATGTGAAACTGTTGAAGAGTGTCCAGAGGAGGGCCACGACGATGTTCAGAGGGCTGGAGCACCTCTGCTGTGAGGGCAGGCTATGAGAGTTGGGGCTTTTTGCCCTGGAGAAAAGAAGGCTTTGAGGAGATCTTATAGTAGCCTTCCAATATCTGAAAGGGGCCTACAGGAGGGCTGAGGAGTGACTATTCACAAGGTCTTGTAATGACAGGATGAGGAGTAATGGGTTTAAACTGGCAGAGGGGAACTTTAAATGGGATGTTAGGAGGAAGTTCTTTGCAGTGAGGGTGGTGAGACACTGGCACAGGTTGCCCAGGGAGGTTGTGGCTGCTCCCTCCCTGGATGTGTTGAAGGCCAGGTTGGATAAGGCCTTGAGTGACCTGTTCTAGTGGGAGGTGTCCCTGCCTATGGCAGGGTGTTGGAACTGGATGATCTTTGAGGTCTCTTCCAACTTAAACCATTCTGTGATTCTAAGTTGTTTCATTCCTTAGAAGCTGTAGAGTGTAATAACTTAAGAATATATATATATATATATATTTTTTTACTATCTTGAATTTAGAGTTTAACCCAGTACAGCAGCCACAACTTAATGAAAAAGTTCTCAAGGATAAACGCAAGAAGCTGCGGGAGACTTTTGAGCGCATCTTACGGCTCTATGAGAAGGAGAATCCTGACATCTATAAAGAGCTGCGCAAGCTGGAAGTGGAGTATGAGCAGAAGAGATCACAACTCAGCCAGTACTTTGATGCTGTCAAGGTAATGCTTGTTATATTTCAGGCTTGTAACTGTGGTGAGGTGCACACTTGGCTTGTTAGGTGTGACAGTTAACAAAGGAAGGGAACTTTATATCAGACCAGCCTGATGTTATTTGGCCCTTATTAAGTCCTTAGGTTAGTTTATTTAGTAGGTCCAGTTTACAGCATTTCGGGGAGGACAGGATGGGGATTATCAGGTCTGTATTTGTCTCTGATAAAATGATTTAATTCAACATGAAATTGCAGAGGAAAGGGAAATTTGTTGCAATTAATATCAGAGTTGGATTAAAGACAGAGCAAGCTCATGAGTGTTCTGTTGATACTTCTTTGAACTTCTGCTAAATCTATTGCTTGAAATAATGAGAATCCTTTCACATTCCTTTGACATCCTTCCATACCGTATTTGAGAAGAGAATGCCCAAGTGTCTATAAGTTTGGGTTTTTTTCATTTTGTCCTTTGGAATATGCAGCATCCTGTGATTTGTGCCTTCTGGATGCTCTAAATATAAACATCCTTGTCTTTGCCTTGGGGACTGAAGGTCTTAAGGAAGCCTGCCTGGATTTCAGCTGTAATACTAAAGCCTGTCACGAGTACTCTGCCTGTGCTTGGTTTTGGGTTGAAAGCTTTTACTGTTTCCCAAATGCCTTTCACGGACAGCTGCAAGATAATGTGCCCTCAGAACAGACAGCTTTGTCAAGTGGTGGTAGATCCCATCTGTTTTGTACTCTGCAGGGTTGTGCAAGTAGCTTCTGTGGGAGTAACCCATTCTCTCTGTCCTTTTCTATTCTCACCAGAATGCTCAGCATGTTGAAGTGGAAAGTATCCCTTTACCAGATATGCCACATGCTCCCTCCAACATCCTTATACAGGACATTCCCCTTCCAGGGGCTCAGCCACCTTCTATCCTCAAGAAGACATCAGCCTATGGGTAAGAGTTAAAAAGACAGCTTGAAGAGGAGGTAAAAAAGCAAAAAGGCTTTGGCAGAAGTAATGCGGAGTAGGAGAAAAGTAATGCAAGTAGGTTCTGTGCAAGTGATTTGTAGGGTTTTTTTAACCAAAGCCTTTAATCTTTCCCTACTATTACAGCTTTTTTGTTTTAAGTTAGTGGGAGTAACATGCTGTGTCTTCTAGTATTTGTCTTTCTGCATCAGTAAAGCTTAAAGCTCTGCAACTCTAAATGCCTCATCAATTGCCATGTGTGTGCTGTTTTGCCTTGCTACTATATTCAGTTTAAGCTCCTAGTGTGTTTGTTTTTCAGGTTTCTCATTCTAGTACTGGTTCTTTCCATTTTTCTGAGTAATCTCCCATTTTCAGCAAATTTGATTACTTCATTCTGCTTCTATGATAGGATTCAAGACTTTTTTTTCTTCTTTGTTTTGTATTTTTTTCTTCAATCTTTTCCTCAGTCACCTCCTGAAAGCCTTGCTCTTGTCCGATCTTCAGCAATCAGGTCATCATGTGAGGCTGTAAACTCTTTGGGACAAATCTATACTTTATAAATGTTCATGATTTTTTTTTAAAAGGCTTCTGTGTAAGCAGCAATGAGAGAAGACTCAAGAATTCTGTTAAGCTCATGTTTGGTTTCATTCTTGTGTTTCTTACTTCTTTTCTTTGCAGACCACCAGTTCGATCCATCTCTGTACTTCCTCCTCCTGGGCTTGGTGTTCCGCGTTTACCTCCGGGTAGGAAGCCCCCTGGACCTCCTCCAGGGCCACCCCCACCTCAAGTCCTGCAGATGTATGGCCGCAAAGTGGGTTTCACCTTGGAGACAGCTCCTCGAAGGCGAGAAGAGGAAGTTTCTTACAGTTCTGAAGCAGGTTAAGACTTCCCTATTACTGTCTGGGCTTTTCCTTGAGCTCTCTGTTTTGCTACTATTGTGAACATAGTGTGCTTTAGTCTATGTTCTCTGGCAATGTGGATGTTATTACTACTTGAAGGACTTTTAGAAATGATTGTACCTCTGAGGCAATTCTAGTAGATTTCATAAAGCCTGCAATTTTATCAGCTGCATTTTGAAATGCCGAATCTTCTAATTAGAACTTTCAGATACCATCTGTGCAACATAATGAAAAACCAAGCATGTTTTCCCATGTGGTCTTAACCAAGGATGAATCATTGTACTCATTATTCCTTTTTTTTTTTTTTTAAAAAAAAAAAAAGCCCAACCAACCAAAAAACCCAAGGGGAGAAACCTCAATTTTCTGAAAAGCCTTTCATTTTAAAAACAAACAAAACCCCAACAACACAAAGAAACCCTGAGCCAATGCAACAAAGAAACAAAGCCAAAAAAGGCCTGAACAAGATGAACCCAAACAAACCCCCTGAAAATCCAAACCGAGCTTGAGTGTGGATTTGATAGGAGAACCTAGGTGGTCCTCTTCAACATAGCTACTCTGTCTTCCCTAGACATTTCTTTGTGATTAGATACCTTGATGCTTTCTGGTAAGCAGGAAAGCTGTTTCAATGGTGGGTGATGAATGGGTAGAAATGAACTAAGGAATTGTAGGTAGGAGTTGCCTTTGCTTCTTTGCTGTGCAAATCAACCATCTGGTTAATAGGAAATCTTATAAATAGACTCTCTGGAATATTCTTTAAGAATATGCTTAGCAGTTTAGTAAAGAGTTGACAACATACCCATGTGGTTGCCAGGGGAGATTTTTCTAACTGTAGACATACAAAATCTTCTCTTTCACACCAGTGTATTTGGAGTTTATGCATTTCATAGAATCACAGAATGGTTTGGGTTGGAAGGAATCTTAAAGGTCATCTAGTTCCAACCTCACTGCCATGAGCAGGGACACCCTCCAGTAGACCAGGTTGCTCAAGGCCTCATTGAGCCTGGCCTTGAGTGTCTTCAGGGAGGAGGCATTCACAGCCCCCCTGGGCAACATGTTCCAGTGTCTCACCACTTCTAATGTAATGGACTTCTATCTGATCTCCAGTTTAAATCTGCCCCACTCAAGCTTCAATCCATTTACTCTTGTCCTATTACAACAAGCCCTTGTAAAAAGTCCCTTCCTGGCTTTCTTGTAGGCCCCTTCAGGTATGGAAAGGCTGATGTAAAGTCTCCCTAGAGCATTTTCTTCAGGCTGAACAGCCCCAACTCTTGCAGCCTGTTCCTATGGGGAGGGTAGTTCCAACCCTCTGATCATATTTGTGGCTCTCCTCTGGACCTGCTCCAGCTGTTCAGTGCCCTCCTTAGGCTGGGGACACCAGAACTGAACGCAGTGCTGTTAAGTGTGTTACAAAGCAGTCGTGTTGTCATCAGGAAGTGTTCTTTGTATTTCCTAATACTTTGATTCCTGCAGGCCAGCGAGGGCATGATGATGATATGTCCAGTACCAGCGAAGATGAAGGTTATCCTGAGGATATGGATCAGGACAAGCATGATGAGAGCAGTGATGACAGTGACAGTGATCGGTCGGATGCAGACAGCGAAGGCGAGGACTTCGCGCATCGTGATAATGACAAGGAGAGGGAAGGTGGTGAAGAAAAGAAATCAGGTATGGTGGGATGTTATAAATCTGGGTTCAGTTTTTCACCTTTGTGTTTTTCCTTTCAAAAAATGAAGCACTGTTTTAAGAGAGTTTGTATCTTTTTCCTGACTGGGAGGGAAAGTAATTTGTTTAGCCAGCTGACTCTCTCTTTTAACTCCCTTTATTTCCAGCTGAAGAACTTCTATTAGTAAATGGATCAGGAGGAGACTGACCACTACATGGCATACTACTAAATGCTTTTGCACAATGTGTTTTTCTTGATTGCTTGCAGGAAGCCAGTTGGGGAGGAACACTAGGGTAGCAAAACTTCCAATCGTTACTTCATAGACTCATAGAATTAGTCAGGGTTGGAAGGGACTGCAAGGATCATCAAGTTCTAACCCCCTGCCATGGGCATGGACGCCCTACCCTAGATTAGGCTGGACAGAACCTCATCCAGCCTTGCCTTAAACACCTCCAGGGAAGTTGCCCCAACCACCCCCCTGGGCAACCCATTCCAGGCTCTCAGCACTCTCATGGTGAAGAACTTCTTCCTCACATCCAATCTGAATCTCCCCACCTCCAGCTTTGCTCCATTTCCCCCTAATCCTGTCACTACCTGGTAGCCTAAAAAGTCCTTCTGTTACTTCAGCAGCACAAATGTAATGCTGCTCCTCATGTAAGAGCAAACATTAGAACAATATGTTATCCATACCAGGTAGAATGCTTATATCTATCTGATTTTTAAAATTATTTTCTTCCCACTAACCTTGCCTGTGCTCTGCTATGCCCAGGTCATAGTGTACGGTTTGCAGACATGCCTGGGAAGTCACGGAAGAAGAAAAAGAACATGAAAGAGCTGACTCCACTCCAGGCCATGATGCTGCGAATGGCAGGTGAGTGACAGAGGTGTGCCAAGTGGCGCTAGGCCATTTGGCTTTCAGTTAAGATGTCTCTCTGTGTGCATAGCTTTTATTTTATTGGATAAATATTTTGTTGGATAAATATTCTCACTATACAAGTTCTGCTAAAAGTGGTCAGGTATTTGTTTGGGTTTAAGTTATTTTTAGTTCAGTGGTGTGTTTGTGTTCTGTATAGCAACTTGTGGTGGTTTCATTTTTTTATTTTAGATGGACTGTGATTAATTTATTTTCTTCTAAATTTTATTTTGCTTAACTTTTGGGGTTTTTTTAACTTTTTTTTTTTTTTTTTAATTAAATATAAACCCCATAATGAAAAAGGAAGGGTGAGATTGCCTTTTGGCTCAGCCTATAACCTGTAAGGATTTGTGTTCCCTAAACGATTTGTTTTCCCTAAAAATACCCCTTTGCAGAAATAAGTTAACCAATAGAGTGAAGATTTTTTTTTTTTAAATTTTTATTTATTAAGAAGGACACCCTAATATCTTTCAAAGGCTTGTAGCTTCTTGGCCATGAAGATTATATTTATGCTGAGGTCCTATCCCTCTCTTCTTGTCCACATTTCCCACTCTGTTTCTACAGACTCTCACAAACCCTAAGTCAAATGGCTGCAGTAGTAGAAATTTTGGCTCCCACAGGAACATGTAGCTCTTGGTAGTGTAGCTCTGTTTAGAACTGTTGTAGTTTTTGTGGTTTATTTTTTAAAATAATTAATTTTCTGTTTTAGCAGTAAGATTTGGTCTCTTTTCTTTCCTTTAAAGTAAGGCTTATCTTTATTTCTTTATTCTGTGTATTCAAGTTCATGGAGAGCAGATACCATGGGTTTGTTTTATGTCTCTCTTTCTTCCAGGTCAGGAAATCCCAGAAGAAGGGAGAGAAGTGGAGGAATATTCAGAAGAAGAGGAGGAGGAGGAAGAGGACTCAGAATCTGAAGAAACAACACAACAACAACAGCAGCAGCAGCAACAACTCAGTGAGGAAGCTCTTGCAGAAACTGGGTCATCTACTACAACTTCTCAGACACAACAGCAGCAACCACCTCCACAGGCTGTTCCTCCAAGTCAGATACAGGCACCACCTATGCCTGGGCCACCTCCACTAGGACCACCTCCAGCCCCTCCACTGAGGCCCCCAGGCCCACCTACTGGTCTTCCTCCTGGCCCTCCACCAGGTGAGTCCTTGATCTCTTCTTGTTGTACAATGGAGTACAGGAGCCTGATGTCAGAATTTCTGAGACCTAGACCAGCTTCTGTAGCCAGTCTGTTGTTGCTGTGCTGTGCTTTTGAGGCATCAGGCTCCTGTAGCTGTGGTCAATCTGAAGGGCATCAGCTTGTTTTTGTTGGTACTGGTGTTGCTTGGTGCTGTGTGCCTGTCCAGAATGTTTTGTGATTCACAGGATCACAGGATGTTAGGGGTTGGAAGGGACCCAAGGAGATTGAGTCCAACCCCCCTGCCAGAGCAGGACTATACAATCCAGCTCAGGTCACACAGTAACACATCCAAACAGGTCTTGAAAGTCTCCAGTGAAGGAGACTCCACAACCTCTCTGAGCAGCATGTTCCAGTTCAGGATCCCACTGGCCCACTTGGCCACAAGGGGACTACCAAGTCCCTCTCCACAGGGCTGCTCTCCAGCAGATCACCTCCCATCCTGTACTGGTGCAGTTTATGATTCCTTCCCAGATGCAGGACTCTCTACTTGTCCTTTCTGAACCTCATTTGGTTCCTCTGTGCCCACCTCTCCAATCTGTCCAGGTCTCCCTGGATGGCTGCAAAACCTTCAGCTGTATCAGTTGATTTGTTGCATTTGTTTTTTTGTTGTTGGTTTTCTGTTTGTTTGGTTTTGGGGTTTTTTTGTTGGTTTTTTTTTTTGGGGGGGTGCGGAGGGTGTGGTTTTTTGCTTGTTTTGATTTTTTCCTTGTGTTGTTTCCTTCGCAAGACATGCTAAAGAGGTTAGGAAGGCAACACTTAGTTACAAGCTTTTTTTTCTTTATATATATATGTTTTAAACAAACTGTCAGATGAAGGCTTCTACCATTCTACCACTTGAACATGTTTCAGTCTTGTTAGGGAAGAAAACTATCCTCAGATGAAATAAATACTAAATTTGAATTTACATCAGTGTTAGACTGCCTGCAGACTATTAGAATGGAGTGAATAAATAACTTCTTTTTTTTAATAGTGTATATTATGACATTCTTTTTTTTGAGGGCAGAAAAATTTTGTTGACTGAGATTTGTTTAGGGGAGAGCAGCAGTTTAGTTTCTGTAAGCTAGCAGGATTACTATATAGCTGAAGTGGATATAAAGAGTAACTATTTTGTAGCTTAAAGTGAATAAATCTGTCTCTTGGTTTCTTAAATTGCAAAGATCAATAGCTGGACTACAGGGAGCAATAGTAATATGTTACTCTGCATGGTTACAATAACAATGTGATTTTTTTTTTTTTTTCCTAAGAGGAAAGGTCTTTCAGGTGTCTTCCCCACAGTTCTCTTCTCCCAGAGGGAGGAGCTTCGAAACAGCTACTTTCAGTAGAGCAAAGCTGCTTGTTTCTTTTAGCTGTTTAAATTGTAACAACCTCAGCTCAGTAGCAGTTCTCTGTTACTGTTCCATCAGGTGAGGAAGAGCCCTTTTTACAAATGTGAGGAAATATTTGACCTCTTTTTTTTTTTAATTTGAAAATATTTGTTTAATCTGGCAGCAGGCCAACATTAGAACAGTTTTCAAGGTCCCGTTGAAGCTTTAGTATTCACTGGTTGGATTGTTTTGGGCTTTCTTAACTTTGAGGTAAAATTTTCTCCATTTCTCTGCATGCTTTCAGGTGCTCCTCCGTTCCTGAGACCCCCTGGCTTACCAGGACTGCGTGGGCCCTTACCTCGACTTCTGCCACCGGGTCCTCCACCTGGGCGACCACCTGGCCCTCCTCCAGGTCCCCCACCAGGGCTGCCCCCAGGTCCTCCTCCACGTGGACCTCCTCCTCGCCTGCCCCCTCCTGCCCCACCAGGTAAAGTATTCTGTTTCCTTCAGTGCTAAGTCTCTCCCTACTGAATTTTCCCAGTTTCTGCTGTGGTGACCAAGCCAGGAAGTACAAACGGTTACTGGGTTTCTGTTGTTCCTGTCTGTGGCTGCATTGTGCTGTATCTCTGTATGTGTCATAACAAGTAATTCCATACTGCTCTGTGTAGCTTGGTAGCAAGAAATCCATCCTCAGAAAGGGAATTTCAGAGTTGAAACTTCTGATGGTTTCTGAATGACCCCAGGGTGATAAATGGTGATGGCACTTAATGAGCTGGAGGATACAGTGTTCCTTTTCCACGTGGTCATACATTTCTGATGATGAAATTCCAGTGGGAAAGTTTATTTTCTGTTTATAACTTAAAAAATTTAGAAGAGCAACATGCAGGCTCCTTTGGCTTCCAGAATCTTGAGGATGAGCAGCATTTTCAACCCAGCATTTGGTGCAGTTCTACTGCATCTTATGAGGTTTTTTTGTGTGTTTCTTTTAAGTTATTTTTTTATCTTCCTGACTTCCTGGGCAACATGCAGGCTCATGTGGCTTCCAGAATCTTGAGGATGATCAGCATTTTTAACCCAGCATTTGGTGAAGGGTTGAAAATAAGCCTTTTATTTTCTTAAAGACAGCTCTACTGCATCTTATGAGTTTTTTGTGTGGTTTTTTTAAGTTATTTTATTTTTTCCTGACTTCCTGAGCAACGTGCAGGCTCCTGTGGCTTCCAGAATCCTGAGGATAAGCAGCATTTTTAACCCAGCATTTGGTGCAGGGTTGAAAATAAGCCTTTTATTTTCTTAAAGACAGTTCTACTGCATCTTATGGGGGTTTTCGTGTGGGTGTTTTTAAGTTATTTTATTTTCTTCCTGACTTCCTGAGCAACATGCAGGCTCCTGTGGCTTCCAGAATCCTGAGGATAAGCAGCATTTTTAACCCAGCATTTGGTGCAGGGTTGAAAATAAGCTTGCTTTTTTTTTTTTTTTAATATTTCTACTGCACGTAAGGGGTTTTTTGGTGTGTTTTTTAATTTTATTTTCTTCTTGACTTCCTGAACCTGTGCACTTAAGACTTCCACCTGTGGAGTTAGCTAATGTTTGTTCGGCTTTTTTCCCATCTTACAGGTATCCCTCCTCCTCGCCCAGGCATGTTGCGGCCACCTCTGGTGCCTCCATTAGGACCTGCCCCACCTGGGCTCTTCCCACCAGCTCCAATTCCCAACCCTGGGGTACTGAGTGCACCACCCAGCTTGATTCAGCGTCCCAAGGCGGATGACACCAGTGCAGCCACCATTGAGAAGAAAGCCACGGCCACTATCAGTGCCAAGCCACAGATTACTAACCCCAAGGCAGAGATCACTCGCTTCGTGCCCACTGCCTTGCGAGTGCGCCGGGAGAATAAAGGGGCTTCAGCTGCCTCCCAGAGAAAACAGGATGATGAGCCTGCTCTCGCGTTAACCAAAGCTGCCCCTAAGGCTGGATCATCTGCCCCTATCTCTGTACAGACAAAGGATGATGTGTATGAAGCCTTCATGAAGGAAATGGAAGGTCTTCTGTGACCTGTCAATCCTAGTCAGCTTTCCTGCCCCTCTGAACAAAGATGAGACCACCTCAGAGGGAAGAGAAGGAAGAGTCCTGCAAGCAATATGGACTCATATGACAGGGGGATAGTTCCTTACCCACAGGTTAACTTTCCACTACGCTCTGAACAGAAATGGCTGCAGGTGAAATGTGGCTGGGGACCTCCTTTCAGAGCTGGCATGTCCACTCGGTGGAAGGAAATGAAAAAAATGTCGTGCTGCTTCCCTTGAGTCATTCCTCTTCCTTGGAGGGAGACAGTGGGGAAGGGGGTGTGGGAGAAGGTGTGTGACTATACTCTGTCTGAATCCTTCCATTTCTCTGGTGAAGGTAGTGGAACAGGTTTTTAAGGAGCCAGCAAAGTGTTAGCAGCATTTCATACACATCTGGTTGTCCAGTTTTTATTTTCTCTACCCTTCTTTTCTGTAAATATTTTATAATCCTGACTGGTTTGGGCTGCTTTTATTTTTTTTCTTTTTTTTTTTTTTTTTTTTTTTTANNCAGTGAGATTGATCCATCATCTTTGTTCCAGAGTAGTCAGGGAGGTAATTTGTTGCATATACTGTACACTGGAATTTTTCACCCTGTCCCCTTTATGGTCATCTTGACAGCTTTTAGTCATCTGGGGAAACATCACTTTGTCTTGTGGAAGACAATAAATGTTCAGTGTATCAAAGTACTGTTTTCCTTGTGTTTTGTTTAAAATTAGCATGTAGATGAAGAAGGGAATGGGATGTTCTGTGGCCTTGGGGGAAGATTGAGGCATTCTGAACCTCAGACAATAGCTACTTGTAAATAATATTTAATTCTGACCTCAGTTCTCCTATTTTCTTGTTTTTAAGTTCATAAACCTTAGTAGTTAATAAGGTTCATAAACCTGGTAGCTAATAGAAAATTAAGTACTAATTTTACTAATTACAAGATTATTTCTTTTATCTACTTCCATCAAAAGGTTTACCAAGCCTCAGATACCCACTGGATGCATCTTGGACAGTCTACCTTAAGTGAAAATTGGTAAAAAGACAATTCTTAAGAGTTTGACAGATAATTTTGTGAGAGAAAAAAAATGTTTGGTTTCAAATTCTACAGTGCTTTTAAAGTGCAATTTTTTATATATATTGTTTTTAAAGGTCTTTCACATTTCCAGCTTTGTTCTTTGTTTTGTCAGAATTACTCCCTTGTAGCTTCATTCACTACGCAGAAAGAGCTAAATATTCCAATAACCCTTCCCACAAGCAAGAAACAAGTCTATGCTCTTGTTGAAACAAGACTGCAAACACTCTTGGTATCTTGTAGACAAATTAGTTTTAAGACCAGTGGGATCAGTTGTGTTGGCAGTAAGTCTGTCCCCCAGGATCTGCCTCTTCAAGATAGATAATAAATATTTAAAACATGCAAAGTTGTCTCTGTAATGATGAACTGGGGCACAAGATCTCATATTAGTAGTTAGCTATTTATGTAGGTGGTGTTTTCAACCTGTTTTAAACACCCCCATAAAAAATAATTAAAAACCCACAAAGAAAACAAACCCAAACCAACAGATCCTAAAACAACCACCAAAATCCGCACAAGCAAAGGAAAAAGCCAAACCCCAAACAACAGCAAAAAAGTTACTAAAAATCAAATAGAAGAACAATCCCAAACCCAAGGTAGTGTGAAAATATTATTGTGCAGGGTCAGGGCTCTGGGCCAGCCATTAAATGAGTGACACTTTAGCACCCCCAGTTCTGTTCTAATTCAAACATAGAGCATAGAAGAGATGAAGATTCTTCGTTATTCCTGTTGAACAACTTGTAGTGAGTGTCTAAGTGATTTTAAGAATGAATCCTCTAACAATGCATCCGTTTCTAGGTGAATAGACAGTTGATTTTAATTTTTTTAATAAAGATTTAATAAAGACAATTTATGTTAAGATGCCAGACTAGCAGTACCTCAAACAACAGCTTTACCTGGCTGTAAGGCTCAAACTTTACTGAATACTCAGTGTTTCGAAGATACATCTCTTTTAAGGAGACAAAATTGTTAACTATTAGAACTTAGACTTGACAACTGGGAGTCTGTTTTCACAAGTTCTGGGCACAGATGTGTACAGCATTTCTCTTCCTGATTCAGGAGTTTTTTGCAATTGATTCAGTAATGTCTTTTTTTTTTTTTTTTCCCTGAGTTATATTTATGCAGTAGCCTCTATATTTTAGCTTTATTTTTAAAACAAACTAATTTTTGTTCTCTTGTAAGTGATTTTTTTATTATTATTGCTGTTATTATTATTAGGGAGGGGAGAGGATCATTTTAGTACTTCTAACCCTTGATTTTTAATAATAGTGCTGACCATATCTTGCAGAAACCAGCCTAAGGGGAAGAGGAACTGTGTTCTGGGCTATCAGGACCAACCATCGTTCAAGGTGGAGAAAAATCTCCCTGGCAGTCTTGTCATTTACATTAATAACCTGCTGGAGTAATTAGATTTATTCTACTCTTCCAGCTTGGAGGTCTCCTGACAGCATTTTGTCCCCTGGCATCAGAAATTACTGTAATTTCATTGCTGACTGAAACTGACAATACTTTTATCAGCTAGATTTTTTTTTTTCTACCCTCTCTGTTCACTTTGATCTCTGGTAAGTGGAATCCTTAAGGAACCAGATCAATGAAACTCCATCCATTGAATTACACAAATTCTTGTGCTTCTATCAGGGGAAGACAGGAAAATGCTCCCTAGTATGTCTGCTTTGTCTCAGCACCCTGATACTGGTCAAAAAGGGACTGAATAAGGAAGTGTGTAAAATAAGCACGTGTGTTTGTGTATCATACTGTTATTTACTGAGGGAGAGTTTAATCTGTGTATAGTATCTAAAGAGATTATTTTCTTTTCTTGGAAGGGAGAAAAGAACAGAACAGAAAGCTTATGGTATTTACAAGAACAGTCTGTGTTTCAACAAGTGTGTATTTACCTTCTGATGGCATGGACACAATCCTTAATGGCTTCTTTGCAACTCCAGAACAGATATTCTCAGCTCTGGACAGCTGGTAACATAAACCGAGGCCAGTCTGTTCTGGGTTTTTATGTTGTGGTGATACGATTATGTAGAATATTCCCTCCATCTTGTGGTCATGTTTTTCGTCTGTGGCTTTGAGTAGTGCTCACAGAAGGAAAAAAAAAATACTGTGGGGAGAAAAAGGGTTTGGGAAGGTCTGAGCTACAGAGAAACATGGTTCAGGTGGCCTAAAGGTGGAAATAGAAGAAGATTCTGGAGATTTATCATCCATTGAATCACACCATTAAGGAAGGCTGCTTCCTAAATGACATTGAACATTTGGAACAGGGAGCTGGTTTTACTTGTCTTATATTGGCAAGTTGTGGCAGTACTTTGTACGTGTGTGTGTGTTATTAAATTCTTTTTATTTTGCCTGGTTTGTAATCCTCCTGTCATGATCGACGTATGCTGAACAGTTGTGGATCAGAGTTCTTGTTATTGTACCCTTCTGGATGTGGTTCTCTCTTGATCTCAAAGTTACCCTTATGAATGTAGTTCTCTTTTGGTCTCTGTTACAGGGTTTAAATGAAACATCTTTTGGAGTTTAGTTTGGTTTGTTTGTTGCTTTAGGGTTTTTGTTTGGATTTCATTGGTAAGCTCTCATGGATGACCTGGTGGGAGTCATGTCTTTGTCTTTCCCTGGAGTGTGACTGCTACTATCTAGACTAAGCAATGTGGTCTGGCACATACACTAATCATTTCAATGTAATTTAATGATAGCCATCTTATAGGATCTGGGGTGCATTACTTTTGTACCCTTGTGGTTCTTGGTATCAAGGAATGAAGATGGGAATAAAAATCATGCAGAACTGGAATTTGTGGAAACAAAATAAAACCCTAACCCACAGCATCCCAGGCTGTGGGTAAAATGGAGGAAGACCTTGCTGTGCAGTGCTGGGATAAAAGAACTCTGTGGCTAAGTCCGGGGTGGAGGATTCTCCACCTGCTGTGCAAAGTCCATTCCACACCCAGATAATAAGATATCGGGTTTACTATGATCCTGAGCAGGATCGGTTGGAGGTATTCACAATTTTGTAATTAGTAAGAGAAAAGCAGTGCTTACGTTATCTCTTCTGTTCACAAGATTTTTGCTTCCTTTAAATCTTCCTCGAGGCTTTATCGTGTGAAGCGTCTTAGTTGGTTGTGCAACACAGGCTCCTTTATTGCTCTTGGTAAGAATTATCTGCCCTTGCTCAAAATCTATGGAAGAAAGAAAAAAAAGAGGTTAAGAATAAAGAGTAAAGCATGAAAAATGAACAGAAATGCCTCTGTAGAACAGAGGCAGACGGTACCAGAGGGATACCCTCAGTCTTGAAGAAATGACTTCTTTTTCTTGATGTGGTATTTTCCAGTTAGAGTAAAAATATGACAGCCTGCTTGCTGATGCTCTGCAGAATGGCCTTGCAACTACTATCATATTAGTTTGATTACGGTCATATTGTAGTAGTTTGCCTCCACTTTTTGTGTTCCTGCCTTGTTTCTATAGATCAGTAATACTGAGTTGCAAATGTTTCTACTGTTGTTTTAAAAATAGTAATTACAATGAATAAGTAGTAGTAATGCAACTACAGGGTAACTTTTAAAAATTTCTGAGGTTCTAAACAAAAGACTATTTCTAAAAGGTCAGAAAGGACATTAGCAGAGCTTCTCTGCTCCCAGGAGACCCCTTGTGCCCTCTGCGCTGCTCGAGCTGGCGGGCAGAGGTTTCCCCGTCAAATGGCTTTCCGAAGCTCGTCGCGGGATTTTGAGGCTTGGCTTACTAGGTCGAAGCGAGGCATCATCGGAGCCGAGGTGTTTCGATCCCGCCCCAGGCGGCCGACGCACCGGGAGCGCCCAGCCCATCCCAGTCCTCCTGCCCACTTGGGCAGCCGTCCGGCGGAGCGCAGCCAGGCAGGGAGGGCCGCCAGTCTGCTCACCCATTGGGTGGATTTGGATCCGTAACGCCATTGGTCGCCGCGATCGAGAGCCTGTCACAGCCAATCAAAGCGGCCTGGGGAGCGCGGGGAAGCTATAAAAGGGGCTGGGCTGGGGGCGTAATGCTATGTGTTTCACGTGACCTTGGGCGGCGGTGGTAGGAGGAGGTAGGGAGCGATGTCTGGCCGCGGGAAGCAAGGTGGGAAGGCTCGGGCTAAGGCCAAGTCCCGATCGTCCAGGGCTGGGCTGCAGTTCCCCGTGGGCCGCGTCCACCGGTTGCTGCGCAAGGGCAACTACGCCGAGCGAGTGGGTGCCGGCGCCCCGGTGTACCTGGCGGCCGTGCTCGAGTACCTGACTGCTGAGATCCTGGAGCTGGCAGGCAACGCTGCCCGCGACAACAAGAAGACTCGCATCATCCCCCGCCACCTGCAGTTGGCCATCCGCAACGACGAGGAGCTCAACAAGCTGCTGGGCAAGGTGACGATCGCTCAGGGCGGAGTGCTGCCTAACATCCAGGCCGTGCTGCTGCCCAAGAAGACTGACAGCCACAAAGCGAAGAGCAAGTAAAACCTGAGGAGCCAGCATCCCCACCTGAAAAAATAACCCAAAGGCTCTTTTTAGAGCCGCCCACTTTCTCATAAAAGGAGCTGTAGGTCCTAGCAAACAAAACCCCAAAACACCTAAGCCCACAAGAACCATAAATGCACAAAATAGCTACCCTCAGAAACTTAAAAACAGCCACACTTCTGTCTCAAGTTATAAGGAAACTTAAAAAAAACAAAACAAAAGAAATAGTACACGTAAATCCATATTAAAAATAACTATAGCTACTCTAAAAAATTATTCTACTTTGGTAAAGACGAGAAAAACACAAAATTGGTGGCTATTGCAAAAATGAACCCACAGCTCTGGGATGCCTCCTGTATCAGTTTAGCCCTGTGAAGTAAACCAACCCCTGAAACAAATTTTGGGCTAAAGACTGTTTTCATACGAACAGGCATCTGGAAATGTTTTTTTTTTTTTTTTAAAAAGAAAGCCCTTGTCATGGGATTGAATTGCCATCCCTAATTTCTGTCTGAAACCTGAATGGGTTGGAGAAAAAAAAAATCAGTAAGCACAGGCAATTTGAGATAAAAAGGGTTACTGCTGGGTTAAATCGACTCTCACCTTACATAGTGCTGAATGCTTTACTCTAAAGACCCTGAAATAAAACCAGAAAAATTGGTCGTTATGGGTCAATAAACACATTCTAATGATCCCCCATTTGAAAACACAAGTTATTTGAGTCACAGTGTGAAACAGAACTTCAGCAGCTTTTGCAGCTACCACAGCGAGAAGTTACAAGCAGTTTACAGGCCTCTGGCAAAACAAAGGGTTGTAGACAATAACGAAAATATGGGTGAATTACTTCAATTCTCTGTGCTCTGGAGAACCAGGTGCATTTACTGCCTGATTTGTTTAAGCATGATCTTGGTGAAGTGCTGGTGAAACCTTTCCCTGTCTTTCTAGCAATCTATTGTTAAAGTGTAGCAGACACATCAGGTGGGTGTGCTATTTTTAATACTACTAAAGTAAGAATCAAGTTGTCAGGCAGTAAAAAAAATAAAAAATAAATTAAAAAAAACCCCCACAGAATATTTCACAGCTTGATGTGAACAGGGAACCCTGTCAGCTACCTTGAGCAAGTTTTATTGTGCAGAAGTATGGAAAAAATCAGCTGCAGCAGTGTCTGCCTAGATAATGACTCAGATTTTCACCAATCAAACACTATCAAAATAAATCCATTGCTAAATTGTGGGACGATAGGACACTGTTTATAAATGCTAACAAAGAAAATCCTCTGGCCTTATTAATCCCTTATGTAGTTAAATTTAGTAAGAAAATACATGTTTCTGTAGCAGAGCACGAGGGAATCATGTCTGCATTGTACACACTGAGCAACACGGTACAAGCTGCTATGCTGTGAAAAGTCATCTCCTTCTGGGGCACAAACAGCCCTTCACAGGAGTTCAGTCTACTTCTTGCCTTGTTGCCTAATGCACTCATTTAATTTATTTTAATTATTTTTAAAGGGGTAAAGGATTTTGGACAAAGAAGCTAATTTCTAATCCATATTCAGTGCTCGAGATGAGCCTGTGTTACTTCCTCCTGTTTGAAATCAATTTGCGGTTAAAATATATATTCAAATTGCTATTTTTCAGCTCAGATTAACAGAAGACCCTTTAAAGAACAATAATCAATTACTTTGTAAATTTAGTTGCCCACGTTGCGGATTTTATTTAAAAGGAAAAACAAAAGTTTCTGTCTCCTGAGGTCTGTTCAGGTCCAGGACTCGGGGTTTATCGCCTCTTTTTTAACTCACCCTTTGCCTCTTCGAAGGGAAACTTTGCCTCGGGGAACAGAAGTCTTTCTTTTCCACGCCGCTGCGAACTAAGGGGGGTTAGGTGACGGAAATTGTGATAAAAACAGGCTTTTTTGACTCCTAAGAAACACAAAATGAGCGGGGAGAAGGAACCTTTCTGCCGTGCAGCGGGGCGGGCTCTCCAACGCACCAATCAGCGCCCGGCTCCTCTCTATAAATACGAGGCCACTGACTTGCTCCAGGCCCAGTGGTTTTCTCTGATTCGTGGACGGAGGCTGCCATTATGTCGGAGACCGCGCCTGTTGCCGCGCCTGCTGTTTCTGCGCCTGGCGCAAAGGCCACCAAGAAGCCGAAGAAAGCGGCGGGCGGCTCCAAAGCCCGCAAGCCCGCGGGCCCCAGCGTCACCGAGCTGATCATCAAGGCTGTGTCCGCTTCTAAGGAGCGCAAGGGGCTCTCCCTTGCCGCTCTCAAAAAGGCGCTGGCCGCCGGCGGCTATGATGTGGAGAAGAATAACAGCCGCATCAAGCTGGGGCTTAAAAGTCTCGTCAGTAAGGGGACTCTGGTGCAGACCAAAGGTACTGGTGCTTCCGGGTCTTTCAAGCTAAACAAGAAGCCAGGTGAGACAAAAGAAAAGACTACTAAGAAAAAGCCAGCAACTAAACCTAAGAAGCCAGCAGCTAAGAAGCCTGCCAGTGCTGCCAAGAAGCCCAAGAAAGCGGCAGCAGTGAAGAAGAGCCCCAAGAAGGCCAAGAAGCCAGCTGCTACTGCAGCCAAGAAAGCAGCCAAGAGCCCCAAGAAAGCAGCAAAGGCAGGTCGCCCCAAGAAGGCAGCAAAGAGCCCTGCCAAGGCAAAAACTGTAAAGGCCAAGGCAGCCAAGCCTAAGGCGGCCAAGCCTAAAACAGCCAAGGCAAAGAAGGCAGCGCCCAAAAAGAAGTAAAGCCGAAAAAGTAAATTCGAGTTTACTCATTCAAATAAACCCAAAGGCTCTTTTAAGAGCCACCCACTTATTCTCAAAAAGAGCTGAAACGCTGCGGTATTGGCAGCAGGAAAGTTAAAATCTTTAAAGGGTTTTGGTAGGGTTACACTACAAGTCAGGAGGTTTTACACATGGTTTTAATACAGCCTACGTGGGACACCTGGGGTTTTACAGGGGAAGTGTTTCCCTTACATGCAGCTCGGGATCCCAGCGGTATCGGCGGTGCTTGCTCCGCCTCCTAATTACCCAGCGCCGGCGAGAGCAGCAGGGGGCGGCAGTCAAGGCAGCTCCAGCCTAGGGAGCGCCCCAATACTGAGGTACCCTCGCGAGTTTAAAAGTCCCGCGCTGGGCCGGGATTGGCCTCTTCGGCCCGCCCCGTCCTGCCCCTTCCTTCCAGACTCCGCCTTTAGGGCGGTGACCTTCCCACTTCCCTCCCCGGCAGTCCTGGTGCCGTCTCCCGTGCGTCAGTCACTCGGTTGCATACGCGCGGGCCGTGGCTGGGAATGGATCCAGGAACAGGGAAAAGGTGCGCGCTCTGCCACGGCTCTGCCTTTCCTTGCAGGGAAACGCTGGCCGGCCGCAGGGGTGCTGCCGCAACTCCGCTCACACCAGCGGACAGCTGTGGCCCCACATCCTCCACACGCTATTTGCACAGCACTGAGCAACCCCGGCTTTACGTCCATTTATTATTATTTTGACATTACTTGACATCGGAAAATCCTTCGTAAAGTAAAATCTTAGTAAAATCTTTCCCTTTTGCTTAATCGAATGAGAGCAGGTACTTCACCGGGAAAAAAAAAAAAAACAAACAAACAAAAAACAAACAAACCGAACCAAACTCCAAAAACATAAAAACCCAACTATAACAAAACAACCTACACACGCACAAAAAAAAAAAAAAATACACAATAAAACCCAAACAAAACCCACGGGGAGGGGCTGTGGGGTGAGGTGTACACATACCTAGAACAGAGGAGGAAAAATAAATCAGAAGCCAGGCTACAACTACACCGGGAAAGATTTCTTCAAAAACTGTTTGAAAGATATTTATTAGTTACTGAAGGAAACAGAACGAAGACGTTTTAACTTTACAGGCATAGTGCACAGATAATGCTTTTTTAAACCGGGACTTATTTTTGCCCCGGACCTATTAAGTATGAGAAATTGAAACCTTAAGAAAGTAAATAGGCCACCTACCTTCCCCCGCAGGACTTCCAAGCTCTGAAAACAGAGCTAACAAAAAGCTTGGAGTCAGGTTCCTTTTGCTTTTCAGCCACAATTAATATAAAGCAGGACTTAGGAGCATGTTCTCAAGTTTTAAACAACGAAGGATACACAGGCAGCTAAACAAGAGCTCTCCAGCCAAGTGTAAGCTATATTTCAGCTACTAAAAAACCCATAACAGTATTTGCTAGTGACATGCAAACCATGAGGCTTACACATTTCCCAATAGAAACAGCGTTTCAGCCTTTTTTCTTGAAAATATTGGTGGCTCTTAAAAGAGCCTTTGGGTTAACTGAGTATCAGAAACACTCTACTTGGAGCTGGTGTACTTGGTGACAGCCTTGGTGCCCTCGGACACGGCGTGCTTAGCCAGCTCGCCGGGCAGCAGCAGCCGCACGGCCGTCTGGATCTCCCGCGACGTGATGGTGGAGCGCTTATTATAGTGCGCCAGGCGAGAGGCCTCGCCGGCGATGCGCTCGAAGATGTCGTTGACGAAGGAGTTCATGATGCCCATGGCCTTGGACGAGATGCCCGTGTCGGGGTGCACCTGCTTCAGCACCTTGTACACGTAGATGGAGTAGCTCTCCTTGCGGCTCTTCTTGCGCTTCTTGTCGCCCTTCTTCTGGGTCTTGGTCACGGCTTTCTTGGAGCCCTTCTTGGGCGCGGGAGCTGACTTAGCTGGCTCAGGCATGACGATGACAGCAGTGCGGCTGCAAAACCAAACTGCCGACTAGCCCCCTGACTCCGATATTTATAGGGCGCTTATGCAAATCGCTGGACTCAGAGATCAGCGTTTCTATTGGGTAATGGCGCAAGTGACGTCACCCCTGGGACGAGTGGCTTTCTCATTGGTTCTTTTTAAATTCCACGCTGTTATTGGTTAAAACGCCGAATGCACGTCAGCCAATCGCAATGCGCACTTGCAGAGGCGCTGTTCGGTTGTAAAGCTCGGCCTGGCTCCGCCCCGCCCGGCCTGGCTCCGCCCCGCCCGGCCTCAGCCACCTCCTACAGCTGCCTGCGCCGGAGGGTTTGTGCGTACAAAGTGCACTCATCAGCAATTTCTTAAAAAAAAAACCCCACCACCAACAAGAAAAGATCAAACCCACAAATCTCGAGGAAATTGCAAGGTTCTGCTCTTCTTCTTTAATTTAAAAAATATGCTTTTATCCTGCTAGAAGTATATCTGCATACCCCATGTAGGTATGCACAAGCACAGGGTAGCCTGTGCTTGTAACAGCCACCAGTTAAATGTAAAAAGGAAAAGAAAAACCAGGAAAAAATATATAGAAACTCTGGATTATTAAACATTGTTAATAGCCTCTGAAATTAATTCTTCTGGCCCACAGACCGCAGCTTTTTTTTTTCCATCAAAGACTTTAAATGAGGTGGGAGTTCTGATTTAATTTGTAACCTGAGAGATCAGAATCTTCCTTTGAAATAAACATATCCATCCAACATTTAAGTCAGAACAAATATAGTCCTAATAATTAAATGGGGATTTAAAACTGCCTGTTGAATTTATCATGAATCAGAAATTCGAGCTGTTTTCTGATAATTTGACTTCATTCTGCAAGACCTTTTTTTTTTTAATAGACTTAAAATTATTTTACTTCAATTAAGAATTCCAGTGTTCTACTTGGTGAGCTTTTTTGTTAATTAAAATTACAATTATAAATTGTGTATGCCAATAAATTAGTGCATTATAATCCACTTTTAAAGAGATTAAGTCAATTTGTGATTGAATGAAACTAGGACTGGTTAACTTGTTATCAAATAACCAGTTTACAAGTGCTTCTGTTGTGCTTAACACCTATGCTGAGGAGACAAAAGCAGTCACCTACATTGAGAAAAACAGCTTCATATTGCCTTTGTGATGCTGTACATCTCTGGTTACATGTCCATTCCCTCCCAAGCTGCTTCCTTTCATCAGGAAGGGTGAGTGTTCACCCATCTCCATTTGTTCTGCCTCTCTTCTCAGCCACCAATAGCCACTTACTGTTTAGAGGAAATATCTTAAGGCAGGATGGAGATGCCTTAAGGAGAAGAAAAGTAATTCTCTTTTTCAGCAGAGGAAGGAGAGAAGCCAGGCAGGCTTCTAAACATGTAAGTCCCCACATACGCTGTGAACTTGATAGCTTTCTTTGGATATAACCTTTACCTAGAAAAGCATTTCACTGAGAACACCTCTGCCAAGTAATAGGAGTTCTCTTGTGAACATCTGTGAAAGTCCAGGACTTGACATTTCACTTCTGGAGAATGTAGTGTCCAAAACATCAGACAAAGACTGTTGCTGTTTGTTACACTGCTCTGAAAGAGAAAACGTAAAACACACAGGACAATCTCAACAATGTAATTCCATAGATACAGAAAACAAAGGCACTGAACACAAAGCAAAGTAGAAATCCCAAACATGAAAAGCAGCTTCTGCAAACACCTTCTCATCCCCACCACCCGGAAATGTTACTTAATCCTTTGGAATCTGTTGATCAGTTACAGATAAAAGTATCAGTCGATTAAAGTCTTAGAGATTCTTAGTTCTCATAAGCTTTGAAAAAAATCACCTATGGAGTAGAAAAATATCCTCCACTGAGGAAAGGTGGCTACTGTGAACTGAACAGCTGCTGCTTGTATTTAGCTTTACAAATGAAACATGCATTTGGAGGAAAAAGAAAAAAAGAAATAAACAAAACCAAAACACAAACCCCAAAACCTAAAACTAAAACCAAAGCCCAATCCAACTGAATAAGCAAAAAGAATCCCCAGCAGTTGAAGGCCAGTGAGTCCTGATGCAGTGTGGTTGTGCAAGCTCCCCCTTCACAAAGAGGTACAAAGCACAGACGGTAAAGGCAGAGTATTCAGGGAGAGAAGTAGAAAGAGAGGTGGGAGAAATTTAGAGAGACAACTCAAGTTCTTGCGAAAAACTGATTGTGGAAACTTCAATGATGGCAGAAGAGCTGAGTTTATTGAATCCTTTAGCAAGTCAAGACATACGTAAAAGGAATCCAGACATTTATTTCTTTTGGGTGTCTAAAATAATTGTGTTCACTAAAGGAAACAGAGGGGAATTTGTTAATATTTAGTCACCCATCATGCTTTCCATTGCAACAACAATGAAATTTCCTGTGATTGGCTGAGGTTTTAGAGAATCTAAAAGAAACAATCCTTGAGAATCAGGATCCTAAGTCTGATGGGAGGGAACAGAGAAAAGTCTTCAAGAACAGCTCCAGAACAATTCAGGAGCTTGAAGGAGTCACCTGCCTGTTGAATGTTACTAAACAGTATGAAGTGCAATTTCTCCTCCAGGTAAAGAGATAGTGCTGCAGGCTAACAGCTTTTTCCTCTTCAGCTACCTATTCCACCCACTGGGATACCACAACATGGTACCAGTACAGCTCCTGGGTGAGCTCTGCATAGATTTTTAAAAAATCTCCAGTGAGAAGTATAATTTTGCTTGTTTGATTGATTGTTTTCTATCTATACTTATTGAAAAAAAATGGGCTTCAAGGGGAAAAAAAAAAAAAGCTGAATTTGTGGGTAGTGTCTCAGCTCATCCCATGTTAAATAGCCTCTTCAGCCAGAAGTACTGGGGAAGAATTTACATGATGACATAAAGTCAGACACCTGTATATTATTTTAGTCTTATAGACTATGTCTTGCCAAGGCCAAAAGCTCCTAAAAAGCAAAGGATCAAAACCTGCTAATCCAAGGAAACAAATAAAGACAAACGGACAGACTTTTAAAAATAGTAAGATCAGCACTGGAGATTCTGATTAGTTTCTGAAACCATTTTATTTTATGCTGCCATATACTGCTCTGTGAGAAAAGAATCAAGATATTGCAGGGAAAGTTGTAGGAGGACTGGACCATCAACAGAAGACAAGCAGCATGGAGCCTTATTAAGAATATATTGGTGATAAGGGAGAGCTGCCTGGAAGTTGTGACTAACTTGGAAAATTTTTAATGAGCATGCTGCATCCTCAGTTCGCATTGAGGAGTCGGGGTTTAAGGTTAGAAGTAGCTATTGCATATCTTTTACGTGCAGAGATTGAAATATTAAACATTAGTGGACTGTATGATGCATAATTTGCCATCTACTACTGCAAGATTTCTAGCTTTGTCAATCACTATCACAGTCATCTGAACATTGTAACAGGATAAACAGTAAAGATATGGCCCAGATTTCTACAGCAGGAAATAGCCACTGAAAATGGCACTGAAATGAAGAGGGAATGATCAAGCAGGGAGGGGAACATGCCATGCATTTAGTGAAATAAATCTTTTCAAACTTGACGTTTCTAAACATGGTTACAGATCACTGAAGTCATTATGTCCTTCCCTCTGAATGTAAACTACAGTTTACAGCAACATCGTATTTTGCAGACAAAGCTGTATAAAAATCAAACCCCAAAAAAACCCCAAAAAAACTCCCTCAAACACACAAACATAAAATACTGCAAAACCAGCATTGAGATATTAGGAAAAGATGTACTGTGAAACTGAACAGAGGACAACTTTTCCAAAGCACCCGAAGCAACCCAGCTTTATTGATGAGAACATTAACAAGACACCAAGCGAGTTCCTTCGACATCACTAAACCAAACAAAAAAAAACCAATAAACCTTTGCCCTCCAACCCAACCAACCCATAAAACCCTACCCAAACCCCCAAAACCGTAGAAGGGGGGAAAGATTAACACTTTTGCACATCACTCGTTAGAGAACAGAGGGTATGCTTGAGCAAAAGCAGCACTGCGCCCCGCCCGCGCCCAGCCCCGGACGAGGCCTTTGTTGCAGCGCAGCGAAAT
>VWZI01011868.1:19447-55092 GCA_013396835.1 Psilopogon haemacephalus | reverse complement strand
CTCTGCTATGAGGACAGGCTGAAGGAGCTGGGACTTTTCAGCCTGCAGAAGAGGCTTTGAGGAGACCTTATAACCTTCCAGTATCTGAAAGGGGCCTACAGGAAGGCTGGGGAGGGACTATTCACAAGGTCTTGTAATGACAGGACGAGGGGGAATGGGTTCAAACCGGCAGAGGGGAGATTGGAACAGGATGTTAGGAGAAAGTTCTTCACAGTGAGGGTGGTGAGACACTGGAACAGGTTGCCTAGGGAGGTTGTGGCTGCTCCCTCCCTGGAAGTGTTCAATGCCAGGCTGAATGAGGTCTTGAGCATCCTGATCTAGTGGGAGGTGTCCCTGCCTATGGCGAGGGATTGGAACTGGATGATCTTTGAGGTCTCTTCCAACCTAAACCGTTCTACGATTCTATATACAGTGAAAGGGCAATATAGAAACACCACAGCCCTTCCAGAGATCAAAGTCTCGAAGAGGGGTTTCTAACCACCCTATCACCTTCGCCCCTTTCCCAATCTTATCTCACTATCTGTTTTACACAGCAGATAAGTGAAGTTGGATTGGTCAGGGGGAAAGAAGTTACTGAAATTATTCAGATCCAGCTAAGAAAAGCAGGGAGAGAGAGACATGCAGCAGCAGCAGCCATGGCTCAAAGTGGTCTGCCTTTTTCAGTAAAGCTATGAATGAAGTATCATAATCAGTGTTTTCCTTTCTAAGCCTATAGTCTAATTTCTCATTCAAATCCTCCAATTACTTCAAACCAGCATATCAGGTTTTAGCTCCAAATGAGAGCACTACTACTGCGTGTTACAAAATGTTTATAAATATTTGTAGAGAACTTTATGAGGAACTAAATACCCTGTATGCACGAGACTATGAACAGTTAAAGTATAATGTAGAGAATTAAGGTTGCCCCCATCCTTTCTACAGACATAATAAAATTTCCAACGAGAGCAAGAAGCAGTAGAAAAAAACTTTTAGCAAATATATTATCTAATTTTTTAAAAAGTGTTTTCTGTTCTTGAAGTGTTTTCAAGATGACTCTGATTAAAAAACATTCATTGCTTTCTGTAAAGATGTCTGGAATACATTACCTAAAATCATTTCAATTAGGTATTGATTGCTTACGTCCTCCAATAAATATTAAATATTTAATGTTCTGTTAAGTCTCTGACAAATCAGATATTGTTTCCTTTTCCTGCTTGGGTCATTGTAGCTTTTAAGTATAATTGCTTACTTTATTTACGTTTTTTCTATATTCATAGAGACAGTGTACCTTCTGATAAACATTTTAAGTATAAAACCAGATGTATCAAACAGCTGTTAACAGTGCAACTAATGATCATCGCAACTAATTGTCATCATTTGAACAACCCCAGGGATCAGTATAGATTGGGGACTGATCTGTTGGAAGGAAGCAAACAGGAAAAGGATTTGGGGGTCCCAGTTGATGGGAAGTTGACCATGAGCCAGCAATGTGCTCTTGTGACCAGGACATTCTATGATTCTATTCTATGATTTCACTAATTACTTTTAAAAAGCAAGTACAGAGTTTTTGATTGAATAAAGAAGAATATATGGGTTTGGATTTTTTAAATAATTATTTCAGTCCTTATGGTTGAAGAGAATAAATGAAGAAAAACAAAGCAGGTCTGGTCCTAATCTTATTTCGTATGTTCGAAAGGTTTTGTGTGAAGACAGAACTCAAACTGAAAATGACAAAAATCTGCATGTTGCAGCTATGAGGAAAGCAAATTTGGGAGAACAAAGTAAAATCTCCTGTCTTTTTGTTAACATGCAGCCAAAATCATGTTGTCAAGCCAGGTCTCAGAGCACTGCATGTCCATACAGCACAGTGAAATGTCAAGCTGAAATACTAAGTTAAGTGCACAGAAGTAAGATAAAGCTATCAATGTAATGACAGTACAGCTGCATACGATTGTGTTGGCTCCAGCCCTCCAACTACCTCATTCAAAGCTTTATCTGAATGTGATATGTCAATATGTTAAACTGTCCACCTGGCTTCTGATAACAGATCAAAAACAGTGTGGCAGCCATGATTGATTCTATTCTGCCATTTTAAGTATGTCCAAGAACCCTAACGACTTAAGATTTTATTTTCAGCTTCATAACAGATCAAGCTTTGTCTGTTCACCTCTATGGAACATAGAACTGCCATAAAAAGCTGCCATAAATTTGATATTATTTATTCTGACTAAATTGGCCCAATAAAAATGTTTGCCCAAGCCCATCTAGGTGAAATTGATTCTTCATTTCTTCAAGTAGTACAGAGAACACATGACCTAAGGATATCTGAACAAATGTTTAATAGGTAATACAGGCACAGGAAAAATAACAACAAGCAAAAAATAGAGCAACAAAAGCACAGAGACTTGTAGAACATTTCCATTTTCGCTCAGAATCCAGTGGATTTCTTACAACTGTCTTTTTTTTTTTCACATGGAGCTGGAAGGAGAAACTGAGTGCAGTGAACTGATCAATGGCTCACATAACTGATAAGAGAATAATAAACATAAGTGTTTATGACAGCCTCTAAATTGCCAACATCTGGATTTTTTTCCCAAACATCTACTAATCAACATTTTAAAGTACTCACCTTGAAAACAAGACTAAACAGTCTCATGATTTGTTGCATATTTTATCCCAATATATTTACATATATTTATATAGCATAGCATATATCTAATTTCTATAATTAGCTAAGATCAAGTGCATACATATTAAAAAATAGACCTTTTCCAATCTAATCTTTACAGTTTTGGAGAAAGTTTACAAAAAGTAATTTTGATTAACCCTAAAAAATCCAAACCAGAAGGAAACACAGAGCAAAACCATTTCATTTTTTCCCCTCATCATCTTAAACTCTCACAATTAAAAAAAAAAATAAATTAAAATTAACATTTAGCCTTGCAGTTGTCATAATCCAGAGTTTCACATTCATTCTTCTAAAAAAGTTCCATTGCTTATGAAAAATGGATAAATAATTTTAAAATATATGAATGATATACAAGAGCTGGATTTGTCTGATAAACTGTTCCTAAAATATTTGGCTTGGCTTTAAACCAGCAACGGATATAATAAGAAGTAGACTATAGTTTTGATTTTTTTTCCTTATTGTCCTGAAAACCTAGTAGAAGTATAGTTAAAGATATTTAAACTTTTGCGTTGTGGGTTTGGTGGCTTTGGGTGTGGGGTTGTTTGGGGGTTTTTTTGTTTGTTTGTTTTTGTTTTTGTTTTCAAGAATCTCTTGACATCTTAAAGATTTTATTTATGGTATGTGGAGTTGGCAGGATGGAAGGGAGAAATAAATATAAGTACTCAGACCTAGACAGTTACAATTCTTAAAGTGGAGGTTTTTCCCTGTTTACTGTCTGCATTAAACAAAAATGGATAGATAGATAGATAGATGGATGGATAGATAGATAGATAGATAGATAGATAGATAGATAGATAGATAGATAGATAGATAGTTATTGGATATTTCTTGTTTATCAGCTCTCAATTATTCCCATTTTACATCTGCTGAGTTCTCAGTCTAAATGTAAAATAGCTGTGGCATTTCCCTCTAACTGTTCCCTTCTCAAACTCATCCTAGACTCTGAAGGTGAGGCTGGGTTTTCTCTGGCTCACACATCTCCTACAAAGACTCTGCAATCTCACTGTGGTTGGGAATTTGGTTGATGATGTGCCAGCTGGAAGCTAGCCAGTTTCCTGACTCCCTAAATGCTGCACTGGTTCTTTGGTGCAACAAAAGGAGAAAGTTAAGAGCAATTTGCCTTATCAAAGAGGCTGAGCACATCAGCAGATAAAGTATCCTGTGTCTTAGACCCTTTGTACTTTCCTGATTCTCCTTCTCTAGATCAAATTGTCACCCTGGACAAACCACTTCACTTTCCCAGGGTGTCATTCCTATGTCTATAAAAAGAGGCACTGCTGAGGCAGAAGAATAAGAGGCAATTGGTTTTATTATTAATAATCAGTTATGGATTACTATTAGTATTTTTGTTATTAATACTAATTATTACTAATATTTTAAAATTCGGGGGAATTCTCTGAGATTCTTTGGCTGTTCGGTCAACAGGAAACAATTACACAAAAGGTATTTATAAACGTGTATTTAAACAGCTTAAACAGTCAGAACTTGGAAAATAGGAAACTGGTAAGAGGGAAAATTCTAACTATGCCTGTGGAGTCTTACTCACAACCCGCTGGTGCAAAGATACAAAGTATTCCCAGCAGAGAAAGAGGAAAGAGCTGCCAGGCCGCTAGGCTGCTGGTGCAAGCTGCACAACAATGCTGCAACATGTGGCTGCCATGAAAGAGCTGTGAATAGACCTCTGGTCCTGGTGGAAGCATCAGCAAAAGGAGACAAGGGTTCCTAAATCACCCCCATTAAATACACTATTTTGAAAGTGAAACTGTCCTATAGGCACTAGCATCCATTGTTTTGGCCAATGAATTCCAAGTTCCTTGACCATGTGCCCACCCAGGCACGCTGAGGGGCAGCACAAGACACCTGACTTGGTAGTGCTAAATACCTAGCCCTGGCAGCTTTGTTTGGGCCAAACCCCTCATTGTTTCACTCAAACAATCAACTCCTGGACCTGCAGTGAGAGGAGAGCAGGGGTTTGAACCAATCTGACAGGATTTATGCTCTACCAGAACAGTGATTTAGTCCAACCACTGCAGCTTCACCAAGGGTAAATCGTGCCTGACAAAACTGGTGGCTTTCTATGACAAGGTCAAAACATTAATAGACAAGGGGAGAGCAGCCAATATCATTTATCTGGATCTGAGCAAAGCCTTTGACACTGTCCCACATGGTATCCTGGTCTCCAGGCTAGTAAAACATGGGTTCCACGTATGAATAAATCAGTCAGTAAAGAATTGGCTTGACAGTTGCACCCAAAGAGTGGCTGTCAATGGGTCCACATCCAAGTGTAGATCACTGACAAGTGGAGTCCCTCAACAATCAGTACTGAAACATGGACAGCGCCATTGAGGCAGCCTCAGCAGGTTTGCAAATGACACCAAGCTGTGTGCTGTGGCTGACACATTGGAGGGAAGGGATTCATTCAGAGGCACCTGGACAGACCTTGACATGAGGTTCAACAAGACCAAGTTTAAGGTCCTGAATCTGGATTAAGGCAATCCCAAGAACCAGTATAGGCTGGGCAGTGACTGGCTTGAGGGCAGCCCTCAAGAAAAGGACTTGGAGTTGCTGCTGGATAACTCAAGCTCAACATGAGTCAGCAGTGTGCACTTGCAGCCCAGAAAGCTAACCAGATCCTGGGCTTCATCAGGAGAAGTGTGACCAGCAGGGTGAGGGAGGTGATTCTCCCCCTCTACTCCACTCTGCTGAGACCCCATCTGGAGTACTGTGTCCAGTTCTGGAGCCCCTGTGATAGGAAACATCTGGTTGTGTTAACGTCCAGAGAAGTCCCACAAGGATTATTAGAAGGCTGGAGCACCTATCCTGTGAGAACAAAGACAGTTGGGGCTGTTCAGTCTGGAGGAAATAAGGCTCCAAGGAGACCTTGTTGCGGCCTTCCAGTGTCTGAAGGGCACCTACAGGAAAGCTAGGGAGGGACTTTTTAGAATGTTGAGTAGGGATGGGACTAGGCAGAATGGAGCAAAACTAGAAGTGTGTGGGTTCAGATTGGATGTTAGGAAGAAGTTCTTCACCATGAAGATGGTGAGACACTGGAACAGGTTGCCCAGGGAGGTGGTGGAAGACTATCCCTGGAGTTTTTTAAGGCTCAATGTGGCTCTGAGCACCCTGATGTAGACAGAGGTGTCCCTGCCCATGGCAGTAGGGTTGAAACTGGATAATCCTTGGGGTCCCTTCTGGCCCTGATAATTCTATGAAAGAGATTATATCAAATAGGGCAGAGACTGCATAATTCTTACTATGTGTAAAGGTAGTGAGGAAATGACTAAAAGGCATCCTACCCTTGTTTTAAATTTTAAAAAAGCACAACAACAACATTTAAAGGTAGTATAAAGCAGAATAAATTTTCTTATTAAATGACCACTTACACTCACCAAAAGACAAGGAATATCTATATAGTTAATCATCCTGACACAAAATCAATCAACATAAGTAACAAAATTGAGGACATGAAATGCATAAAAGCATTAACAATTATCTACAGTTTTCAAATCTGTGATTATGACAGTTACTAAAGCAAAAGGGAAGGGAAGAAACAATGGATACAAATTGTAACTTTTAATATTTCACCTCAACATAAGGGGAAACTTCTTTACGGTGAAGGTGACAGACCACTGGAACATGCTGCCCAGAGAGGTTGTGGTGTCTCCTTCTCTGGTGATTTTCAAAACCTGCTCGGATGCATTCCTGTCTGAAGTACCCTAGGAGTTGCTGCCTTGGCAGGGGGTTTGGACTTGATCATCTCTGAAGTCTCTTCCAACCTCTAACATTCTGTGATTCTGAGATTCTGTATGAATTATTTAGTTGGTTTTTGTAACACAGAGGCTGTAAAGTCATTATATAATAGTAAATACCCTACATTACTGTAAAAATGACAGAAAAAAAAATGTTACAAAGGATTATTTTATACCATTCTTGTTCTTCCATGCCTGTCATGATCTTTGTACCTCTCATGCATATCACATGGAGAAAACTTCAAATAGGGTGATGAAATAAGAAAAGAAGTGCCTGCTAGTGTCAAAATATGAATCAACAATGTCCCCTGAGTTGGAAAATGTTGAAGTGTCTATGTGCACATCAGTACATTAAAAAGTTCAGCATTTCTAAAGAAACAAGTAAAAGATCAGTTTCTGAACTAAAAGGGGTGTGTTTGACAAACCTATAGAGCACAGTGCAAATCCTTGTGGGACAAAATTCAGATCTAGAAATAATATGATTTGAAGAAAATGCATCCAAGTTAAAACATCCTACCTTTGCAGAGCAGCTAAGCTACTCACCTAGCCAATTCATTCAGCCACAGCTGATTCATCCAAGTCACAGGAGAGCTACATACATGCTCATTTCTATATTCAAGCACCAATATAGGCTGGGAAATGACTGACTGGAGAGTAGCTCTGAGGAGAGAGACTTTGGAGGAGCTGGTGGACAAGAAGCTCAATGTGAGCTGTCAGTGTGTTCTTGCAGCCCAGAGAGCCAGCCACAGCCTGGACTACATCAAGAGAAGTGTGGCCAGCAGGGAGAGGGAAGTGATTCTTCCCCTCTACTCCACGCTGGTGAAACCCCACCTGGATTACTGCATCCAATTCTGGAGCCCCTATTACAAGAGGGATATGGATGTGCTGGAAGGTGTCCAGAGAAGCACCACGAGAATGATCAGAGGGCTGGAACTGCTCTGCTATGAGGAGACACTGAGGGAGTTTGGGCTGTTGAGTCTGGAGAGGAGAAGGCTCCAAGGTGACCTTATTGTGACATTTCAGGATCTGAAAGGGGCCTACAAGAAAGCTGGAGAGGGACTTTTCAGGATGTTTGGTAGTGGTAGGACTGGGGAGAATGGAACAAACTAGAAATGCGTAGATTCAGACTGGATATTAAGAATGAGTTCTTCAGCATGAGGGTGGTGAAACTTTGGAACGTGTTGCCCAGGAAGTTGGTGATTCTTGTGGTCCCTTCCAACTCTGACTAATTCTATGATTCTATTATTTCCTTGAGAAGTCCAGGCAGAACTGTTTTGATCACCCTACTCCTGCCGGTGGCCATAGGCTCAACCTTAAGACAAATGTGGCAGGTCCTTTGTAATCCATGGACCAGTGTGAAATAGTTGGAAGCTTGCTCTCAAATGGCTGCAAGCTCTGGTTAAGCCTTTTTTCCTATTATATTGCTGAGGCATATTGTGGAGAAGGAACATTTCTACCGTAACAGTGAAACATACTGTAGCAGAATCCAAATTCTCATCTCCGGCCAAGAGCAGGAAGAGCAACCTGGAACAGGTTCAAGCCTTTTACTTCAGTTCCACAAGACTCAGCTATGAAAATGAACATCAGCATACACAAAAAATGCCTGGAATCACAGAATCACAAAAACATCCAGATTGTGAAAGCCCCTCAGGATCACCAAGTCCAGTCAATATTCCTGCTCTACAATGTTCACTCTAAACCATATCCCCAAGCACCACATCCAAATGACTTTTGAACACATGCAGGGCTGGTGATTGAACCACCTCCCTGGGCAGATCATTCCAATGCCTGAAAGTGATAAACACAAAGAAAATAATCTATTAAGAAATATATCTGAAGACTTAGAGTGAAATATTTCAATAGGCCTCAGCTGTAAGTTTTAAAGAGTAACTGAATGGCAATTGTTCAGTCAGGCTGAATTCACTGGATGACAAGCAGCAGTTTACATAACTGAAACTGTAATGCATTTTCTGTTGCACCTTTTTAATTAAGCAGTAAATTTTGCAAGAGATTTACACTGACAATCTAGTTCTGTTGCAAAACTAAACACTGCAATATTACCTATTTTAAACAAAATAGGTAATGATTTATAATGACTTTCAGCCTTTTATAATTATTTCCAGTGTATAAGAGGCTCAGAAACAGAACTGTGCTCTTGGGGCAATCAAGCACAAACAGAGCATTTGTTCTTTAGCTAAATACAATCTCTGCTTGACTGCCTTCTTGTAACCTTTGAGATACAAATCCTCATGAGGCATCAGTCAGATGCAGTAACGTTCCAGTAAGTTGATCTAGTGGGATGCCTGTTCTGATTATTCTGATGCATCTTCAGTGCAAGCTGCTGTTATATGCATGTAATAATATACCAGTAGGCAGTACTGAGCAAAAAAAAAGAAAATAGCTTGTTGCAATTAGACATTTTCTATAAGAACTACAGAATTCTATAATCACCCTAGTAGACACAAACCATGCTTTCCTTTGTATTACCAAAGCACAGACAGTTTGCTAACCATCATGTTTGATTTATTCCTTTGTTTTGCTTTGCTGAATATATATTAAGATATCAATAATCAAAGTCTATAGAATTCAAACATCTATGACAATCAGCCTTGAGGAAAAGGACTTGGGGATGCTGCTGGATGAGAAGCTCAACATGAGCCAAAAGTGTGCACTTGCAGTCCAGAGACCCAACCAGGGCTGCATCAAGAGAAGTGTGGCCAGCAGGGCAAGGGAGAGGATTCTGCCCCTCTACTCTACTGTGCCGAGACCCCACCTGGAGTACTGAGTCCAGCTCTGGAGCCACTATTACAAGAAGGATCTGGATGTCCTAGAACCTGCACAGAAAAGACCATGGGGCTGGAGCTGCTCTGCTATGGAGATAGACTGAGAGATTTGGGGTTGTTCAGTCTGGAGAAGAGGAGGCTCCAAGGTGACCTTATTGTGGTCTTCCAGTATCTGAAGGGGGCTACACAAAAGCTGGGGAGGGACTTTATAGGATGTTGGGTAGGGATACGACTGGGGAGAATGTAGGAAAACTAAAAGTGGGTAGATTCAGATTGGATGTTAGGAAGAAGTTCTTCACCATGAGGATGATGAGACAATGGAACAGGTTGCCCAGGAAGATGGTGGAAGCCTCATCCTGGGAGGTTTTTAAGGCCAGGCTGGGTGGGGCTCTGAACACCTGATCTACTGTGAGGTGCCCCTGCCCATGGCAGGAGGGTGGTGGATTCAGATGATCGTCAAGATCTCTTCCAGCCCTGACATGCAATGATTCTAAGGTTTGAGGATATTTGAGAAATCTTTTCTAACATAAGTGTAATTTATGCTGTGAGAAGATCAAATTTGTTGGTAGCAGAAACCATCGATGTGTTATAAATACTCTAATGAACGTGCAGTTGCTTCCAGAAAAACATTTTGCAAATTTTGAGACCCTAACCAGTATTGGCACACTGCCATTTAAACATGGTCACAGCCTTAGTCACTATATTCATTCCAGACAGTATTCATGGGAAAACAAGCATCCACCCTGTGGATTCCAAACAATAAGAGTATCAAACCCCTTTAATAATTAAGGGAAATAACTGAAAAAAATCCCTGTATTGATAGAAAAGTTCAGGTCCCCTGCTAGGTAAGTCTGAGAAACTGAAGGCCTTCATAAAATAAAGGATAAAATATGCTTCCCTATAGAAGAGAGATATTTTTCAAGAGAGATATTCATCCCTGTAGATGATGAAGGGTAGGTCCCAAACATTATTACTCTCTAAGATAAAATCTCTGTTTAAAGATTGTGTATCTGCAGAAAGAAGCATTTGAACAGCTGCCAGAACTTTGAATTTAATTGAATAGGACAAATTTTAGAATTAATAGAATAGAATCATAGAATGGTTCAGGTTGGAAGGGATCTCAATGATCATCTAGGTCCCACTGCAGGGGACACATCCCACTAGAACAGGTTGCTCAATGCCTCATCTAACCTAGAATTGAACACCTCCAGGAAGGGAGCATCCACAACTTCCCTGGGCCACCTGTTTCAGTGGTTCACCACCCTCACTGGAAAGAACTTCCTCCTAACATCTAGTTTAAATCTTCCTTCTGACAGTTTAAACCCATTCCTCCTTGTTCTATTATTACAAGGCCTTGTAAATAGTGTGTGTCCCCCCCCCAGCCCTTCCTGTAGGCCCTCTTCAGATGCTGGAAGGCTACTACGAGCTCTCCTTGAAGCCTTCTCTTCTCCAGGCTGAGGAGCCCCAACTCTCGTAGTTTTACATAGCTCCCTCCCACCGATTCCAATATCATGAAATACAGAAGACTCTGCTACTATCCAGTGTGACCTGGAAATGCTGGAGAGTTGGACAGAGAGTAAATGTATGAAGTTCAGTAAGAGCAAGTGTAGGACATTGCATCTCAGGAAGAATAAGCCCTCATATCTGTACAGGATAGGGGCTGGAAAACAGGAAATCTTGCTGTGAATATGTAGCTGGTGGCCATCCTGGTGTCCTGGTGGACAGCAATTGAACAACTTAACTAGCAATATGCTCTTGTGGTCAAAAAAGCCACTGGCATCCTGGGCTGCATCAAGAAGAGTGAGGCAAGCAAATTGAGGGAGTTTCTCTTGCCTTTCTACTCTGCCCTGGTGAGGACTCATCCAGAGTACTCTGTCCACTTCTGTCCTCCCTGGTTCAAGAACAGCAGAAAACTGCTTGAGAGGATACAGCAAAGGGCAATGAAGATGGTTAGGGAAATAGAGAATCCCTCTTACTGAAGAAAGGCTGAGGGAGCTGGGGCTTTTTATCTTAGAGAACAACAGACAGAGGAGGGATCTTATCAATGCTTATAAATACTTCAAGGTTGGGTGCCAAGATGGATGGGACAGTCTTTTTCTTCAGTGGTGTCCAGTGACAGGACAAGAGATACCAGGACAAATTTGAATGTAAGAAGGAACATGAGGAGGAACTTCTTCATGTTTGGGGTGATAAAGCACTGCAACAGACATTCCAGAGGGACTGTGGAGTCTCCATCTCTGGAGCCATCCAAAATATGCCTGAATGCCATTCTGTGCAAGCTGCTCTAGAAAAACCCGGTGAAGGGGTTGGAGTAGATGATCTCTGGAGATCCCTTCCAAACCCTATCACTCTGTGATTCTGTGATTGCATATTCAATAAATATTTTCATAGTTGTAATATCCAGCACATCTCTCTTGTTCTGGTTTATCCTAATTATCAGACAGTTTTGCTATATTCCAAGACCTAATGGAGTGCAAATGTAGGCAGGATTTAATTACAGAATAAATAACCAAAGCTAGAATAGTGGTTTTTCCCACAGCTTACCTACAATGTCCAGTCTAGACAGTGTGTCTCATCTGCACTTACTAAGAGGTTAAGATTCAATAATTATTAGTGCTGTACACACTGAATATATGAAAACTATTGCCTGTTTCCTTTTTTTTAATATATATAGCTTCTGTGCAAAAAATCTGTTTTGATATGTTCTTTAGTACTATATTTTCCAATCAATGTCTTATTATCTAACCAGAGGCTTCAAAGAGGTTACTAGTGATCTTTTAAATTAATAGCAAAATCCATATCTAGTCAGATTTGGCCACTAAGAATGTGTTGAGGCATAACGATAGAATTATTTTAAAATATTTATTTATATTCTCCTACCAAACCCATTGCATCTAGTATTCCAGAGTTAAAATATATCTAGTGCAGTGCATCAGCTAGATTTGTTTTTGTAATTGGGTACTTGATTCTCTTCTGGCTCCCAAGCATCTACATTCTTTTCCTCCACTTCATAAAAAGACAGTAACCACTTACAAGTCTTGATGACAGAACACTACAAAATGACAGCAGGCAAAGAAAGAAAGAATATTGGCTTGCACAGGAATGATTGATCAACATTGAGCATTAATTGGCTCTGCTACCTATTTATCATCAGTTACAGGACATCTAAGATCCATGGAGATTTTTATGAAATGTACAGTGGTATCACATGAACACAAGCATGCAGTATAATAACAGATATGACAAGAGTAATAAGTCTCTTGCAAAAGGTTGTGCAGCAAATTCCCTTTTAAAATTCTCAGATGCATCATAAGACCTGATGGAAAATCCGCAGGGCAATAGTCTGTTTCGCTAATTAATATTTTCTTCATTTTCATTGTAGATAACATCAGTACCCAGCAGTCAAAGATTTTTAATAGCAAAATGGAAAATATGGGGGGGGGGGAATCTACCTTGCACTATCCTTCAGTTTTCAAGTAAGCAAAGATAAAGAGATTTTTAAAAACCCAAAAACAACAACCAAAAAAAACCCCACCTTGCTTTAGTGTTCTCTGCCTGATCAGAATTACAGAACTTTACAGGTTGGAAGGGACCTCCATAGTCCAACCATTGAGTCCAACTCCTCTGCCAGAGCAGTATCCCCTAGGGTAGTCCACACAGGAATGCATCCAGACAGGTTTTGAAAGTCTCCAGAGAAGGAGGCTCCACAACCTCTGTGGACAGCTCTGTTACCCTTACCATAAAGAAGTTTCCTCTTATGTTTAGGTGAAACCACCTATGTTCCAGTTTGTAGTTGTCCTTGTCTTATTGCTGCTGAACACCAAAGAGAGATTGGTCCCCTCCACTTGACACCCACCCCTCAGATATTTATAAACATTGATCAGATCTCTCAGTCTTCTCTTCTCCAGACTAAACAGCCCCAGGGCTCTCAGCTTCTCAGTGAAGCCCAGAACAGAACTAGGGAAAATATTGAAGACATGGTGTGCTGCTTTGAACTAATTGGAGGATTTGAATGAGAAATTAGACTATAGGCTGAGAAAGGAAAACACTGATGATGCTACTTCACTCAGCTTTACTGAGAAAAGAAAAAAAAAAATGTTTAACAGTTGTAACCCAAACCTAGATAAGTCAGACCGCTTTGGGCTGTGGCTGCTGCTGCTGCTGCATGGCTCTTTCTCCCTGCCTTTCATAGTTGGATCTGAATAATTTCACTAAGTTCATTCCTGCTGCTAATCCCCCTGGCCAATCTACCTTCTCTTTTCTGCTGCATGAAACAGATGGTGAGATAAGATTGGGAAGGGGGGAAGGTGGTAGGATGGTAAAAACAAACCCTGTTAAGGACTCTGATCTCTGGGAGGGGTGTGGTGTTTCTGTATTACCTTTTTTACTTTATATATCTGTAAATATCTGTTATACATTGTAAATATCGGCTTGTATATTGTGCAAAACTGTAAATATAAAGCTTCATTTATTAACTTCCAGCTGACTGAGTCCTATCCTGGGTTATTTCAAAGTTGGGGGGGGTGGAGGTGGGAGAGGGGTAGGTAACTGCCAAACCACCACACATGGAAATTAAGGATTTCCACTTAGGGATTTGCAGCTTATGTCACCTCTGTGCCACAAACTGGTGCACTCATATAAGCAAGTAAAAAAGACATAGTTGTTTGTGAGTTGATGCAGTTTATTCAACAATACTTGTTTGTGCACAAGCATTCTGTTAAAATGAGATGTAAGATTTTCCCATTTAATTTAATTCTATGTTGTCATCAGGGAATGCAGAATAACTTAGGTAAGTCTGTACAGGATCACAACCTATTGTCATAAAATACACATAAAATTCCTCTTATTTCTGAATGTGTAAAGGTGTGAACAATCAATGAAACAAATCTGTGGCAAATATGGAGAGAATGTTCTTAACTGATTCTGACCATTTTAGTTGAGATTTCTTTCTATGGTACCTTAGAATGGTAGTCTTACTGTGGTACCCTTACTAAAAAATAGATTCATAGGATGGTATAGGTTTAAAGGAGCCTTAAAGATCATCCAGTTCCCACCCTCCTGTCATGGGCAGGGACACCTTCCACAAGATCAGCTTGCTCAAGGCTTCATCTAGGCTGGCCTTGGAGACCTCTAGGAAGGAGATATTCACAAGCTTCATGTTCTAGTGTCTCACCACCCTCACTGGAAATAATTTCTTCCTAATAGCTAGTCTAAATCACCCATCCTCACACTTAAAGCCATTGTCTCTCATCTTACCATTACAAGCTCTTCTACAAAGCCCTTTCCCAGCTTCCATGTAGGCCCCCTTCAGGTACTGGAAGTTCATAAGTTTTCCATGGAGCCTTCTCTTATCCAGAGTGATATTTTATAAAAGAATCCCAAAGATGCGCCTATGCAGTAGAGTTGCAAAGTTGCAAGACTCGGGAATCATAGAATCATTGAACAGTCTGGGTTGGAAGTCCAACATCCTCTGCATTCAGCAGGGACATGCTCAACTAGATCAGAGACTTGTTGAGCCTCACCTTGAATATCTCAAGGGATGGAGCCTCAGCCACCTTCCTGGGAAACCTGTTCTAGTATTCCACTACGGTCATGGCAAAAACTGGTTCCTAAGATAGAATAGTAGAATCATAGATTGGTCAGGATTGGAAGGCACCACAACGATCATCTTGTTCCAACCCCCCTGTCATGGGCAGGGACACCTCACAGTACATCAAGTTTCTCAGAGACACATCCATATATATTGGCCATATAGTCATATAAATTTAACCACAACTCTATTGTTCTACCAGCAACAGGTAGAATAAGAGAACATAGCATTGAGTTGAATTTTGGTCCCCTTGCTAGAAAGAGACATTACAATAGCATAAAACTAAAACCACCAATAGAAAAAGTAGCTGATTTCCCTCAATTCTTACTGTTTCACTAAATCTTTCTTTAGATTTTAAAGTGCTTCCATTTTTCATCTGTTTACTATTATAAGCCTCTATTTTCCCTCCACCAAAACTTTCAGGTAGAGGTAATTTTACAAAATGTTTTGAGTTGTGTTTTTCACTATATGAAGCCTTCATTGAGTTGGGTATTTTGCTAACTTGCTTTGTATCCTATTCTATTCTTTTTCACTTTCTTCTTTTCTGCTATAGTTACTACAACGGATATAATAATCCTTCTTTAAAATTTTTTTCTTACTATTCCATTTTTTTAGAGGGCCACAACAGAGCCAGTACATGAGGGATATTTGAAATTCAATTAAAAGAAGCAATATTCCACAATGCATTTAACATAAAAAGCAGTGACTAATGCTGCCTCATTTCTTTTTTTATTTGTTTCTTTCTTTTGTGTAATGCACACAGAAATCACAGAATCACAGAAACATTCTGGTTGGAAAAGACCCTCAGGATCACCAAGTCCAACCCATATCCCTACTCTAAAAGGTGGACCCTAAACCATAGCCTCAAGCACCACATCCAAACAACCTTGAAACACATCCAGGGTTGGTGACTCAACCACCTCCCTGGGCAGTGTATTCCAGTGCCTGAATACTCTCTCCATGAAAAGCTTGAGGCTATTTCCTCTTGTTCTATCACAATTACCTGTGAGAAGAGAGCACCTCCAGCCTCTCCACAATATTCCTTCAGGTAGTTGCAGAGAGCAATGAAGTTTCATCTCAGCCTCCTCTTTTTCAAACTAACTATCCTCAGCTCCCTCAGTCGCTCCTCATAAGATTTCTTCTCCAGGCCCTTCTCCAATTTTGTTGCCCTTCTCTGCACTCACTGAATTAATAGGACACATGACTTTTGCTATGGCAGGACCTATGCTTATTTAGGATTTTGAACAGATATCTAAACAGTGAGATAATTGGAAAAACTTTGTTTGTGTGCTCTAATTTTCCATATGCAACTTTGACATTGAAAGTGTCTGGTCACTGATCAAATGATCTTTCCTTGAACTTTTATTAAACAGTTTCCTAAGAATAAGAAATTAAAGGATTAATTATCCAGCACTGTGTAAAATTTTTTCTTTCTTTTTCTTTCCCCGCAGTAGATGTGAAAGAAGGTAAGAACTGTGAGCAGAATGATTGGGCAACTTGAACCTAAGGTTATACTGGGACCTACAGAAGAATCTATTTTTTCATTTCCATCTTTATACGTCTCTCAGAAGAACAGTAAGGTTCTGGTCATGTATGAGACATAAATTTGGCCCTCACAAGACTGGCAATGGCTGGACAATGCATTGTGTTGTATTTTCAGACACTAAATCAGAAATTGCTATGATCAAAATTATGTGACTATGTAATTTGAGGAATAAAACTATCTGCCAATATCATGCCAATATTATATATGATATGAAATCAGTTACATCAACAGAAAAGAAGTTTTGAGAGATTAATTGATGCTGTCAATGATAACAATTAAAAGATCAAAGAGAAAGAAATGTTATCTGATATTTTGCTTGTTGACAATAGACTCTATTATAGCAGTAATTTCTTCGGTATAGACAATCCCCAGGAAAGCTTTTTGTAACCTCACCCAGACACATCATGAAATGCATGACACTAAGACTGCATTAAGTCTGATAGCACTTTCAAGTGAATATATATAATAATATACTATACTATGTTATACTATACTATATTGTACTATACCATATTATACTATCATATCATATCATGCATAGCTGGAGAGGGACTTTTTAGGATGTCAGGTACTGATAGGACTAGGGAGAATGGAAAAAAGCTAGAAATGGGTAGATTAAAACTAGATGTTAGGAAAAAGTTCTTCACCATGAGGGCTGCGAGAATCTGGAACAGGTTGCACAAGGAGGTGTTGGAAGCCTCATCCCTGGAGGTGTTTAAAGCCAGGCTGGGTGAGGCTGTAGGCAGCCTCATGTAGTGTGAGGTGTCCCTGCCCATGACAGGGGGACTGGAACCAGATGACCCTTAGAGTCCCTTCCAACTCTGACTGATTCTGTGATTTTATTTTCCCGACTGAAAATGTATTCTCGGTTATGGATGAGATCAATGAAAATTATCTTATTACCAAATAATTAAGCTATTCACAACAGATATTCCAAGGATACACTACAAATTTGTGGTAGACACCTGGAATAAAACTAGAGTAGTTAGAGGGCGGACAGTTATTCCTGAGTTATAGAAGTACTCATCTGCAAACTCTAAAAAAAAAATAATTTATCTATCACTTGCAGTTTCATCGATCAATTAGAAGTCTGTTCTCAAGTACAACTCACGCTGTTTTTGAAATTTCATGAAGTTTTGTCAAGAAGAAAAACTGCTTCCCAGCCTGCTCCTAGTCAAAATTTTCATGTTTTTATTTGTTGGAAAGAACACTAGATAAAACCACAGGAGAGTTAAGCAACTAAGATCCCCAGGCTATATTCCTCCTATTTATTGAATGCCTAGAAAATGAAGTGTTCCAATAATTTTGCTGCTTTTTACTTCAGTTTCTGAACCTCACATCATTATCACTTCTGAATACGGAGATGATGCTCCCATGAGAAAGATCAGAAATGTCTTGTCAGAATCCAGAAGCCTTGGAGCAAAAATGATGCATGCTTTGAAATTGACTCATGGAAAATTGAATGGGTTTGCATGCTTTGAAGACAAATATGAATATCTTGCAGAAAGAGAAAATCCCAGTAATCCATAGTAACTCTGGAATATGTTCATTTACACCTCACTCCATTTGTACATTTCAATAACAAAGCTAACAAATAGCTGCTCTTCAAAGAGAACAGACTGATTCTTATGGAAATACAACAAAGAAACCACCAGCATTTTTAAAAAACACATTGAATGAAACTTTCATGTTTTCAGACTTTGTTATTCAACTAGGCAGCTGCAGCAAGAGCCCAGTTCAGCCCTGTGGATGGGAACGCAAAGTCCACTTAGGGAGGTGACTCTCCCCATTTACTCTGCTTTCATCAGATCCCATCTGGAGTACTGTGTACAGTTCTGGAGTCTCCAACACAATCAAGGACATGGAACTGTTGCAGCGAGTGCAGAGGAGACCATGAAGCTGCTCAGAGGGCTGGAGCAGCTCTGCTATGAGGACAGGCTATGAGAGTTGGGGATCTGCAGCCTAGAGAAGAGAAGGCTTCCAAGAGACCTTGTAGTGGCCTTCCAGTATGTGAAGGGGACCTACAGGAAGGCTGGGGAGGGACTATATACAAGGCTTGTAGTGACAGTATGAGGAGTAATGGGTTTAAAATTGAAAGAGGAGAGATTTAAACTAGATATTAGGAAGAAGTCCTTTCCAGTGAGGGTGGTGAAATACTGGCAGAGGTTGCCCAGGGAGGTTGTGGCTGCTCCCTCCCTGGAGATGTTGAAGGCCAGGTTCGATGAGGCCATGAGAGACCTGTTCTAGTGGAAGGTGTCCTTGTCTATGGTGGTGGGTTGGAACTGGATGACCTTTGAGGTCTCTTCCAACCTAAACCATTCTATGATTCTATGATTTCTGAGACTGGAAGATATAAAATAGAAAACTAGTACCCATTACTGACCTTTATTAATCAACCCTGAAGGAGGCAGGATCCTGGGGCTATCACAAACATCAGTGACTAAAGTTTACAGTTTTACCTTGAGAAACGGAATCTTTCTTCATATGTAGCAGGCAGATAATGTTGGTCGCTTTTTATTTTGTCACATTACCATCCCCAAGCCCTCTAAGTCCCTTGGCATGGCTTGTGAGTCTTAGCCTTGTGAAAAGTGCTGAAGTGCAATACGTGTCCTCCCACAGACTTAGGCAGAGTTATCTATAGGATCATAGAATGGTTTAGGTTGGAAGGAACCTGAAAGACCATCTAGTTCCAACCCCTCACCATAGACAATGACACCTTCCACTAGAACAGGTCACTCAAGGCCTCATCCAACCTGGCCTTGAACACCTCCAGGGAGAGAGCAACCACAACCTCCCTGGGCAACCTGTGTCAGTGTCTCAACACTCTCAGTGTCAAGTATTTCTTCCTAACATCTAGTTTAAATCTCCCCTCTGCCAGTTTAAACCCATTACTCCTTATCATGTCATCACAAGACCTTGTAAGTAGTCCCTCCCCAGTCTTCCTGTAGGTCCCCTTCAGACACTAGCAGGCTACTACAATGTCTCCTCAAAACCTTCTCTTCTCCAGGCTGAAGAGCCCCAATTCTCATAGCCTGTCCTCATAGTAGAGCTGCCTTAGTCTTCTGAGCATAGCCCTCCTCTGGACTCACTCCAATAGTTCCATATCCTTCCTATGTTTGGGGCTTCAGAACTGTACACATCTTTCTTCTTATGTATCTTGTGTAGTGTACAGGAAAGCTCATTATTTCTCCCCTTTTCCCTTTCTTCACAAAGGTAGGAATTTAAATGGGGAAACAGAGAAACATATTTAGCTTTTCCTAGGCAAGACTTCATTATTTTGCCAGTATAAATACATTGGGATTGTATTTAACTGTATTGTCTTAATGATTTGGAAAGCACTAGAAGCTGTATTGTCCAAAGCATAAAATGATATCATCATTATAAGCTTCATGGCTTTCTCAGGACAAGAAGGCCTATAAAGATAGATTCCTTTTCTTATGTTGCAATATCAGAAAAATCTTCTAAGTTAGCTCTACCCAAGGCACAGTGAGGAATGCAAGCTTCACTTCCAAGGAAAAAATGCAATGTTTTGAAGCAGGCACTATTCCTTTCAGTGAGCTAGATTTAAGAGTCTGTAGCAAAATGCACTGCATCTCCATAAGACAGCTTTAGAATGAGTATAATATTTACCTAAAAACATATATTTCCATATACCCACTCTATCCTTCCAATTCTATTTTTAAAAGAAAAATCCCACACAGGATATTTTTAGCGTCCTTCTTAACCTGAAGAGATGATTGCACTCCCTCAGTGACCCCCTTAAACCAGATTTTTAACTCATATCAACTCTAAAAAAAAAAGGAACTGGCAGGCTCATTTGCACAGTAATAAATGCTGTTCCCCAGCCTGCAAGAAAGAAATTACTTTCCAGCAGTGCTTGTTATCTGTGATTGACATATCAACATCATACATATATTTTCTAAGCTCTCTACTCCCAATTCCACGTAGAAAAGGATTTCAGAGGACTGAAAACTGCTAATATATTTTTTTTTCTCTAAGGATCTCTATGGGTCTATAGGCACCTCAGTATTATTATTTTCCTCTCATTTAACCTTTCACACTTTTTCTAGAAACCAGTAGATAATGAAGAAGTATGTCCTATTATTCCCCATTTCCCTTCATCTTTAAGGATGTTTTACCTGCCTTTTGAAAACCAGAAAAGCTCAGTTTTGTTTTCATGTACACATTTAAAATCCTTCCAAATATTGATCAGTGAATCATAGGATCACAGGATCACAGCATGTCAGGGGTTGGAAGGGACCCAAAGAGATCATCAAGTCCAACCCCCCTGCCACAGCATGACCAGACAATCTAGCTCAGGTCACAGAAGAACGCATCCAGACAGGCCTTGAAAGTCTCCAGAGAAAGAGACTCCACAACCTCTCTGGGGAGCCTGTTCCACTGCTCTGTGACCCTTACAGTAAAAAAGTTCCCCCTTGTGTTGAGCTGGAAACTCCTGTGCTGCAGCTTACATCCATTGCTCCTTGTCCTATCACAGGGAAGAAGTGAGAAGAGCCTGTCCCCTCCTCCTGACACCCAGCCCTCAGATATTAAATCCCCTCTCAATCTTTTCTTCTCTGGATTAAAAAGCCCCAGATGCCTTAGCCTCTCCTCATCAGGCAGTGCTCCAGTCCCCTAATCATCCTTGTAGCCATCCTCTGGACATTCTTCAGCAGATCCCTGTCCCTCCTAAACTAGGGACCCCAAAACTAAACACAGTATTCAAGATGAGGTCTCACCAGGGCAGAGCAGAGTGGGAGGAGAACCTCCCTTGATCTGCTGGACACAGTCTTTTTAATACACCCCAGGATCCCATTGGCCTTCTTGGCCACCTGGGCACATTGCTGTCCCATGGAGAACTTGTTATCCATCAGCACTCCCAGGTCCCAAATAAATAAACAAATAAAATAGATGAGACAAGATGGATACAGGATTTACTTTAGTACTGACATATTACATTGAGAAAAAGGTCAAACAGAAAAAAGGTCCAGGTAACTTGTCAGCCCAAAACATGTGTAGGATCATAGCCATTTTTCATTTGAAAAATTTGTCTTACAATAAAGGGTAACCTTTGAAATTTCTCTTAAAATAGCACAGATTGTTCACTAGCTGGCAACTCTGAATTTTATTTGGGAAATAGGATTAGTGACTTGGATGACAAATCTGCATCACTTAGCATGCCATTCATGCAGGCAACAGTCTGCACTTCCAGATGAAATTTATATGCAATTTCAGCATAAAGGTTGAAGTCAAGAAGGCTTCACTTCTGTCACGTGCTTCTGCAAAGAGATGTTTGCCTGCTACTAATTTCCGATCCTGAAAACCCATTAACTCCTAGCAGCAGAGAGAAAGAAAGAAAGCCAAAACAAAGTGCCTTGTAAAATGTTATAGGTGTAGTCATGTGAGTTAGAGTTAATATTTAAAACAGCCAGGATATATACACAGGAGTCAGAGAGTTCCCATTACACCCCTCTTGCCCTGATGTACAAAGGGTGGGATCCAAATTTCTCACTCAGCTACCACCTAACCATAGAGACACTCCAGGTACTTCACTTTTTACCATCTATTGTATCTCTCTCAGCATCTGAAATCCCAGGCTGCCCAGAATGATTGTCACTGTCAAAGCAATTAATCCATTCAATATAATCTCTGAATGGAGAAGCTATGGGTCCCTCTGGTGATACAGTGCACAGAAAATGCTTGCCCAAGGTGAAAGGAATATCAGTTCACATCTCTTTTCCAGGAGGTTTTGCTCAGCTATCTGCTATAGGCTGTACAGGATAAGAAGCAGAGCAAAATTTGAGTCCTGTGCTGGAACTATTCCTTTCTTCTGAGAACTGAAAATCTGATAGAGCTTTCTTTAGGACAATCAGGTGGGGGTTTTTTTGTTTGTTTTGGTTTGTTTTTTTTAAACTTTATTACAAGCCCTGATTCCAATCACTTTTTCCAATCACTGTTTAATGGATCATGCACAGTCTCTGACTATTGTCCTGGAAAGCTCTATCAGAAAGCCCAATCCCCAACCATTCTACATAAACTCTTACTTTTTTTTTCCTTCCTCTATGGTGTAGTGAAGTGGTTTTGACACACAGTGGAAGAGATTCAACAAAAAGAGAAGTGTTCCACTTTTATCCATAGTCTATTGGCCATGTGACTCTCCTAGGGAGTGGGAGTTTGAGTGACCTCAGGCAGAAAAGACACTGATAGTGAGAAAAATGTCAATTCAGTATCCAAAAAGCTACATTTAAGAAAACAACAGAGCTGCTTTTTCTAGCTATACTTGGAGACAATGAAGGAAAACTAATTTTAAAAAGACAATAATTTTAAAAGTGTGCCTTGTCTTTCTATTTATTTTGTCTCAGGTGACAAGTTTCAGAACCTGATTTGTGGTTACAGAATGGAAGAAGATGCATAGATTATCTCAAGAGACAACAATACCCATCTTCCCTACCCCTACTCCCAAAAAAACACCTCCAAGAAAACAAACAAACAAACAAATTTGAGAGAGGATGTATGCAAAAATTTGGAGAACTTTTTAAAAAGTCATTATTCAGAAGGCAGGAAGAGTCTTGTTCAGTAGGAGTCTATTTCATTAATGGGCTGGAGGAAATAAAGTGAATGTTGACCCATCTGTTGTTAAGGCCTGCAAGATCTTTGTTGGTGTACAAGAAGTTCAGTATGAGCCATCAGTGTCCACTTGCAGCCCAGAAAGCCAAGCAGATCCTGGGCTACATCAAAAGCAGTGTGGCCAGCAGGATGAGGGAAGTGATCTCCCCCCTCTACTCCACACTGGTGAAATCCCACCTGAAGTACTGCATCCAGTTCTGGAGCACCTATTACAAGAGGCGTATGGATGTGCTGGAAGGTGTCCAGAGAAGCACCACAGAGATGACCTGAGGGCTGGAGCTGCTCTGCTATGAGGAGAGACTGAGGGAGTTGGGGCTGTTGAGTCTGGAGAGGAGAAGGCTCTAAGGTGACCTTATTGTGGCCTTTCAGTATCTTAAGGGGACCTACAAGAAAACTGGGAAGGGACTTTTTAGGATGTCAGGACTAGAGGAATGGAACGAAGCTAGAAATGGGTAGATTCTGACTGGATGTTAGGAAGAAGTTCTCCCCCATTGAGGGTGGTGAGACCCTGAAATGGGTTGGCCAGGGAGGTGGTGGAGGCTCCATCCCTGAAGGTGTTTAAGGTTGGGCTGGATGAGGCTGTAGACTACTGTGAGGTGTCCCTGCCCATGGCAGGGGAATTGGAACTAGATGACCCTTGGTGTCCCTTCCAACCCTGACTGATTCTATGAATATATGATTCTATGATTCTATTATTTCCTGCAGTTACACAAATCTCATCAGAGGAGCTTCAGACTTGAAAGCAAGAGGTTAATACTCTAAAGAATATTTCTTCAAAGGTATTTCTTCCTAGTGGAAAATGTTCCTTCAGATGTTTGGAGTGGGTGTAGCTCTGCAGGGGTTTACGCCAGGAGAGTTTGGGGGTTTGCACAGATCAAGGTCAAAATGTTGCTCACCAGAGGTGAGAGCTAATATTATCCCATTGCCTTTCCACGTTTTTCAGTACATTAATTTCCATGATGCTTAGACCAGATAAACTAAAATAATTTTTTTAAGATGCAGCAAAACTTTCAAAGAAGCAGTCACACAGAGGCTGAAATTGTCCCAGTACCAATAAAATAAAAATCTCCTTGAAAAAGTTATATAAATTACCATGAGCATATGGCTGCCAGTGATTCTGTTTAGAAAGAACAGGTTTGTTTCAAGGGGGAAATAATTCTCACAGGTTTGTTGTTTCTCATTCAGATACTTTTTTTTTTCATATCTATAACTCTTCTATAATCTGGTATATAGCTCATATATGTATACTACCAATAATTTTACTTAATTAATTTAAAACATAACAGAATCACAGAATCAGAGAAACATCCAGGTTGGAAAAGACCTTCAGGATTACCAAGTCCTACTCTACAAGGTGCACCCTAAACCATATCCCCAAGCACCATATGCAAACCACCTCTAAACACATCCAGGGTTGGTGAATCAACAACCTCCCTGGGCAGCCCATTCTAATGCCTGACTACTCTCTCCATGAAAAAATGTTTCCTAATGTCCAATCTAAACCTACCCAGTCTCAGCTTGAGGCTGTTTTCTCTTGTTCTATCACAATTACCTGTGAGAAGAGACCGGCAGCAACCTCTCCACAACATCTTTTCATGTAGCTGTAGACATTGATGAAGTCTCCTCTCAGCCTGTTTCTCAAATTAACTATGCCTAGCTCCCCCAGTCTCTCCTCATCAGACTAATTGTTCAGGCCCTTTCCCAGATTTGTTGCCCTCCACATCTCTTCTGTATTGCAGTGCCCAAAATTGACCGCGATACTTGAGGTGTGTCCTCACCAGAGCTGAGCACAAGGGAAAATCACCTCCCTACTCCTGCTGGATGCAGCATTTGTAATCTCAGCCAGTATGCCGTTGGCTTTCTTTGCCACCTGGGCACACTGCTGGCTCATATTTAATTGTTTGTCTATTACAACTTCCATGTCCCTTTATGCTGACAGCTTCCCAGCCACACTACCCCAAGCCTGTAGCATTGCTTGGGGTGGTTGTGGCCCAGGTGCAGGACCTGGCACTTGGCCTTGTTGAAGCTCATGCCATTAACATTGGCCCATTCATCCAATCTATCCAAGTCCCTCTGTAGAGCCTCCCTACCCTCTAGCATATCAAGACTGCCATCCAACTTGTCATCTACGAAATTATTGCTGACACACTCTGTGTCTTCATCAAGGTCATCAATAAAGATGTTAAACAGAACTACTCCCAACACTGAGCCCTGAGGAATACCAGCCACCAGCTGGATTTAACTCCATTTGCCACCATAGAAGCTTATTTACCAAGCATTATTTTGTAGCATAATGATCTTGTCTAGGTGTAAACTCTGAAACTCTGCTTATGCCAACAATGGCTTGCTTAGAAAAATGCTCCAATAAATATGGACACCCATCTATATTCCTACAATATTTTGAACTACAGATGGTGACTAAATATTTCCCTTTTCCAACATATATATATATTATTTTAAACACATTTTAATTGTAGTCTGAATAGTTTGTCAATTCTTTCACATTACACATCTTAATAAAACACCCTTGACATGAGAAAATGGTGAATCAGTATTTCTTGTCCTTTTCAGAAAGAATGGTTCAAGCATTTAAAGTAATCATCAGTAGCTTTTGGAGACTGAGAAAACTTGCAGTTATCCTCTATAATCATACTCTATGTATGTAGAATTTCTCCCAGGAATAGTTATTATTGCTTTTATGATATAGTATTTAATGCAGCCTAATAACATAAAATTTTGTTAGGCTTAGGTTAAAGCAACTTACTATATCTGTCTAAGCCCACTAAGGGTTTTAGAGATTATTTTGACTAGTTTGGTCATACCTCTTCCTGGCATGAGGAGAAGCTTGTGTGCTCATTTAGCCTTTTAACAAAAGAAGGTATATGAAAGGGCTTTTCTGGGAGTGCTAGCTGTAACCTAATAAACAGGGCAGCAAAGCAAGCAGTAGAAACAAAGATTCATACAAGTCATTGGAAAGGCCTAAAGTGAGTTATATTGATGATCAGAAGCTCAGCTGATCACAGAATCACAGAATGTTAGGGGCTGGAAAGAATCTCCAAAGACATTGAGTGCAACCCCTCCGGCCAAAGCAGGATCACCTAAGGTAGGCCACACAGGAACATTTCCAAATTGGCTTTGAAAGTCTCCAGAGAAGAAGACTACACAACTTCTCTGAGCAGACTGTTCCAGTGTTCTGTCACACTCACAGTAGAGAAGCTTCTCTTCATAGTCAGGTGGAACTTCCTGTGTTCCAGTTGTACCCATTGTTCCTTGTCCTATCACTGGTGATCACCAAAAAGAGCCTGGCACCTTCCTCTTGGTACCCACCTCTCAGACATTTATAGACATGAATAAGATCCCCTCTCAGCCTTCTCCAGACTAAACAGTCCCAGATCTCCATAGGAGAGATGTTCAAGTCCATTAATCGTCCTTGTAGCTCTTCACTGGACTCTCTCCAGCAGATCCCTGTGTTTCTTGAATTGGGGAACCCAAAACCAGATACGAGCTAGAAGAAAGCTCATGACAGATTAAAGAATGTAAAATAACTAATTTTCGTTATGCTTTCTTTCAGCTAAAGAAGAGCTTTTTCAACAAAGGGAGTAAAATGTAACATTGTAAAGAAAATTTACCAATTTTGTGACAAGGACCTGCCTTGTCCTGCTGGCCACAATATTCCTGATACAGGCCAGGAGAAGAAGCAAAAGAGATCAGGGTGAGATAGATGCCACTGATCTGATTTTCCTACATGAGAAAAATGAAGAAGAGTCATTAATTCTGTGAGATCTCAATGTCCAAAAAAATTTTGTTTTCATTTAATTATAGCAAAAATAACTATTCTGTATCAACTATTTCATTATTGGTTTTGCCTCCCAATTTTCAACACATTTCTTTCCTAGTGAAAAACTGAAGTCAAGCAAGGAAGAAATTGGAAGATTGTAGACAACAATTATTGTAATTAATGTTTGATATCTAAGAAAGGGACAAACATATTTGCATTTAGTTGTTGAACAGGTGTCTGCCTGACTGTCTAGTTAAGGGAGCACTAGCTCAGTTTAAACAGAATAATTTGGTACATTTAACTTCAGGAATCTCATTTCTGGTTCTTAGGTAAGGCAACTTGGCTTCTCTCCACAAATATTACTGTAGTGTAACACATTCCTACTGCTTTTCCTGATGAAAGTTTAGAGTGGAAAGAGGGGGTTTGTTACTTTTGTATTTAAGATTTAAAATTTATTTTATCTCCTTCTTTCTCTCCTTTGTTCCTTCCTTTCTTTCTTTCTTCCTTTCTTTCCTTCCTTCCTTCCTTTTTCTTTCTTCCTTTCTTCCTTTCTTCCTTTCTTTCTTTCTTTCTTCCTTTCTTTCTTTCTTCCTTTCTTTCTTTCTTTCTTCCTTTCTTCCTTTCTTCCTTTCTTTCTTTCTTTCTTTCTTTTTCTTTCTTTTTCTTTCTTTTTCTTTCTTTTTCTTCCTTCCTTCCTTCCTTTCTTCTTTCTTTCTTTCTTTCTTTCTTTCTTTCTTTCTTTCTTTCTTTCTTTCTTTCTTTCTTTCTTCCTTCCTTCCTTCCTTCCTTCCTTCCTTCCTTCCTTCCTTCCTTCCTTCCTTCCTCTTTTTCAGCCATGCCTCCAAAAGAGAGGGGAATCCATTTTATCTTCTCAAATTGAGCTAAATTTATATAGAAGCCTTTTAATATTAGTGAAAGCTGGAAAAAGACTGACTTGACTGACATTTGAAGATAGAATAGTAAATTCCACCCCAATAAATAGTGGATTCATTTTTGTTTTCTTTATCCCCATTGTGCAACTACACAATACATCTCACTTCAGCAGAATGGCATGAACTTGGATGTCTGCCTTCCACACTACATCCAATGCAAATGAAGTGAGAAGAGGAGCTGAGGGAATTCCATGATGTAATATATATTTACTAGAAGTATTGAATTTTTTCCCCTTGCATTTCAAAACTGCTTTGCTTAGCTTGAATATCTTCTCCTTGGGTGAAGGGACAGAGAAGGGGATTGGGATACTAATACACTGATGCTTTTAGATGAAGAAACCTTAGTAACGTATAGACCATCATTTTATTATTTGCACTGTAAGAGAGCCCAGAGGTCCAATCAGGGATCACGGGCCCATTCTTGTAATGAATAAAAAGACAGCCAAGATTGCTTCCAAAAGCAAGTAAAGATTTTTCCAGTTGTTACTGGCAAAAGCCAACCCACGTGTTTCCAGAATAATAAAATTAAAAGTTACATCAGTGCATGTTACCTAGATCTAAGAGGTCAATGAGATTCAGGTTACTAGGAAAAGCCTTCTTCTGGCTGGCATCTAGTTTCCTACTATCTAAATTCCCATTGAAGTTGCCTTGAAATGAGTTCCCTTTTAATGTCTTTTGCTATTTGTATTTGCAACAATAGATAGCAAGATATAAGCCATAATTCAATTCAGCATTTGGGAGTGGATTCTGAGTTCTTCCAGCAACTCAAGATTATTAGAAAGTACCACAGTGAAACTATTCCAAGCATTAAGTGATCATGTTGCAGTTTATATCCACTTGTCACTAGAATTACTGTGTATGCAGTGCCTCAAGCCCACTGAAACTGATAGCAGGCTCTCTTCTGACAGAAATGGTAACGTGCTATTTTAAAGAGATAATTCTCAATGCTGACCATAAATTACTTCGTAGTGCATATTAACAACCTGGATAACTTCATCCATAACTGATTATTCTACACCTTCTTTGATGTTATATCAGAAGAATTTTTTTTTTTTCATGCAAAACCTACTATAACTGAAAAAAAAAAGACATAATGGAATGCCTCTAACCATGGTCTGGCTTTCCATGAACTCATTTCATCTCAGGAAAATCCTGCCTACGTGAATTTCTCTTCTCAGTCCTGAACTCAACACTAACATCACCTAATTTCAATTAAAAGTAGTTTCTGGTAAAAGAATCCCAATCCTAATATTCTTAATTTGCAGAAATCTGCTTGTGTACACAATAGTTTTGAGAGTACATTTCTCCCCAGGAGAAAGGAAAAAGAAATTAACATTTACCATAAAGACACCCTCAATTTTGCCTACTCTAAGGCATTTCTCCGTAAAATATACTGAATTAACAGTATTCTACTTCTGAAGTGCTGTCTCTCAGACTGGACCTCATTGCTAACTTCTTTTATTGTGCACAGATGAGGGCAAATGCTTCAAATTAATCTTAATGACCAAATAAATGTTTAAATATATGCCAAGCATCCTTATTTGTTCAGCAGTTTAAGCCACATCTCTATACCTTATGTGCGTTTAATCACTTGGATGTTCATGTCATGCTCATAGAGTATCGTTCTGACTACAGAATACTTTGACCTATCTCTGGCAAACAGATTGGAATGTAAACATGCTTTTGTCTAGAAAAATCTATTTAATTTCAATTATAAACTTACATTATAATACTTTGCAAATAACAGAACATTTTTTTTAATTACTTTGAATTCTGTTAACCACACGAAGTTCAATAAGGACAAGTGCAGGTTCCTGCATCTGGGGAGGAATAGCAACAGACACCAGCACAGGCTGGGGCTGCCCTACTGGAAAGCTGCTCCGTGGAGAAAGACTTTGGAGTGCTGGTGACAGCAAATTCTGCATGGGACACCAGTGTGCCCTTGTGGCCAAGAGATCCAAAGGCATTCTGAGTTGTATTGACAAAACTGTGTCCAGCAGGTCTAGGCACTCTCTACCCTGGTGATACCACACCTGGAATACTGTGTCAAATTTTGGGCTCCCCAGTTCAAGAGACACAGGGAGCTGTTGGAGAGAGTCCAATGGAGAAGCATGACAATAACTGGGGGACTAGAGCATCTCCCCTATGAAAAGGGACTGAGAGCCCTGAGGTTGTTGAGTCTGGAGAAGAGAAGGCTGAGAGATCTGATCAATGTCTATAAATATCTGAGAGGTGGGTGTCAAGTGGACAGAACCAATCTCTTTTCTGTGGTCTGCAGCAATAAGACAAGGAGCACTAGCTACAAACTGGAACATAGAAGGTTTCAACTCAACATGAGGAGAAATTTCTTTACATTGAGGGCGACAAAGTGCTGGAACAGGCTTCCCAGAGAGGTTGTGGAGTCTTGTGGTGGTTTAGCAGTTACCTGCCCCCCCCCCCCCACCTTTGATATAACCCAGGATAGAACTCAGACAGCTGGAAGTTGATAAATGAAGCTTTATATTTACAGCTATGCAAAATATACAAGCAAATATTTACAATGTATAACAGACATTTACAGGTATATACAGTGAAAAAGTAATACAGAAACACCACATACCTCCCATAGATCAAAATCCCTAAGAGGGGTTTTCTAACCACACCTACCACCTTTCCCCCGCTTCCCCAATCTTATCTCACCATCTGTTGATGCAGCAGATAGGCAGGGGTAGATGGGCCAGGGGGATTAGCAGTAGGAAAGAGGTTAGTGGAATTATTGAGAATTAGCTATGAAAGGCAGGGACAAAGGAACCATGGAAGAAGCAGCCACAGCCCAGAGAGGTCTGGAGCAGTCTGACTTATCTATGTTTGGGTTACAACTCTTAAAACAATTTTTTTTTTCTTTCACAGTAAAGCTGTAAGTGAAGTGACATCATGTGTTTTCATCTCTCAGTCTATAGTATATTTTTCTCACTCAAATTCTACAATTAGTTCAAACCAGCACAATCCACCCCTGTCTACTTCACTCAGAGTTTACTGAGAATTACCTATCTAATCTAAAACCATATTTACAATAATGAATATTAATAAACTCAGTTCATTCCAGATGTATCTTGAGTGTAAGTGATTCAAAACCTCAGAAAACAGGAAACAGTTTGTCTCCTTACATGTGAGATGAGACCAGGGACTCCCAGGTGATATTAGGTTCGTGCTCAAGTGTTATAGATTCTCTTATGATGGACACCAGGCAAAATCTAGAACAGAAAACTCCTAACACTCTGAGCTTAACCTCTTTCAGCTAAGGTTAGATTTATCTGTGGCATACATTGGATTTCACCATTCTCCTGCATTATACAATATGTATGACCAGGACCTTCTGCAGAAACCACCTCTTGGACAGGTTTACCTTTGCCCAAAGGAAAAAATACCCAAACAGTTTTCCCTAACAGATTATTTTCATGTACAACAGGAACTCTATCACCGCCCACTGTTTGTACCAAATATGATTGGACAGGTCCTGCCCTGTTTACAGAACCCCTACTGTTTACCAACGAGGTTGCTTGGGCTAAATGCTTGTCACAGTTTTTCAAACTTCCACCCCCCATGGCTTTTAGGGTGGTCTTTAGCAAACGGCTGTAGCATTCAACCTTTCCTGAAGCTGGTGCATAGTAGGGTATGTGGTAGACCCATTCAATACCATGCTCTTTGGCCCAGTTTTTCACAAGATTGTTCTTGAAATGAGTGCCATTGTCTGATTTAATTCTCTCTGGAGTTCCATGTCTCCACGTGATTTGTCTCTCCAAGCCAAGAATGGTGTTACGTGCAGTAGCATGTGGAACTGGATAGGTTTCCAGCCATCCAGTGCTTGCCTCTACCATCGTTGGCACATACTGCTTGCCAAAATGAGAACGAGGTAAAGTGATGCAGTCAATCTGCCACACTTCACCATACTTGTACTTTGACCATCGCTCGCCATACTATAAGGGCTTGATTCGCTCAGCCTGCTTTATAGCAGCACAGATGTCACAGTCAAGTATGACTTGGGTGATAGCATCAATTGACCTATCACATGCCCATTGGTATGTTGCATCCCTGCCTTGATGTCCAGATGAATCATGGGCCCACCAAGCTAAGATCAAGGTCACTGTCACTGCTTGTGTCAACTTGAGAAATTTTAGCAGCTTGATCTGCCTGATGGTTGTGTTGGTCTTCTACAGTAGCTTTCTTTTTAGGAATATGTGCATCTACCTGCCTCAGCTTAACTGGAATTCTTTCCAGTCGTGCATCAATGTCCTGCCATAGATCAGCACGCCAAATAGGCTTCCCTTTCCTCTGCCAGCCACTCTTTTTCCAGTCCTTTAGCCAACCCCATAGAGCATTGGCTACCATCCGTGAGTCAGTGCGGAGGTAAAGGATAGGCAAATTTCCCATTCAGCCATATCAAGAGCAATTTGGACTGCTTTTACCTCAGCGAATTTATTGGATTCACCTTCTCCATCTTTCACTTCAGCCACTCTCCTGGTAGGACTCCAGACTGCTGACTTCCACCTTCGCTTGTTCCCAACAAGACGACAGGAACCATCTGTGAACAAAGCATAGTTCCTTTCCTGATCAGAAAGATCACCATAGGGAGGAGCTTCTTTAGCACGAAGTGGCTTCTCCTCTGGAGGTTTTGTACAGCCTGTGCCTGCCAGCCAGTTGGTGATCACTTCTACTAGACCAGGTCGATCCAGATTACCCATGTGTGTTCATTGGGTTATCTAAGCCATCCATTCAGACCAGGTTGCATCTGTGGCATGATGCAGTGATGAACCTTTGCTTTTGAACATCCAGTTTAGAATTGGCAACCTAGGAGTTAAAAGCAATTGTGACTCAGTTTCAATCACCTTGTCTCTCTTAATGGCAAAACCTGCTTGCAACAGAATATCAATAGTTTTGTTGCCTTTCTCGAAGACTTCCTCAGCAGTTTGGCCCCACACAATGATGTTGTCGATGAATTGTATGTGTTCTGGAACTTTACCTTTCTCCAGTGCATTGTGAATCACTGAGTGACAGATGGTTGGACTGTGTTTGCATCCCTGAAGCAGATGGTTGAATTGATACTGGATTCCTCTCCAGGTGAATGCAAATTGAGGTTTGCATTCCTTAGCTATGGGAACAGTGAAGAAAGCATTAGCAATGTCTATGGTAGCATACATTTGGCTTCCTTCGATTCCACCTGGTACTGGAGTTCCAGCATGTCCAATACAACTGTGCTCTTTGGTGAAGTCACCTTGTTGAGGGCACAGAAGTCAATTGTGAAGTGCCAGTCACCATTAGGTTTGTGCACAGGCCAAATAGGATGTAAAAGGTGAATGAGCTTTCTTGATGACCTTCGGACTCTCCAGTTGACGAATCAGCTGATGAATGGGCAACAAAGAGGCACGGTTAGTTCTGTACAGCCTGTGATGCACAGTTTCAGTAGCAATTGGCAGTTTCATATCCTCTATATCATGATGTCCCACAACTGCAGTTTCATCTGAAAGTTCAAGTCTAATGGACGATTTCAATTCCCAGAATGCAAGGAGCATCAGGACCAGTTACAATAGAATGCTTCTTCCACTCTTTACCAGTTAAACTTACCTCAACCTCCAACTTAGTTAACTCTTGAGATCCACCAGTGATTCCAGAAATAGTTATAGCTTCTACCCCTTTGAAATTTGGTGGCAACAAAGTACACTGAGCACCTGTGTCAACTAAAGCCCTGTATTTCCGAACTTTTGAACTGCCAGGCCACCTANCTGAAGAAGTGGCAGCTACTTTTCTGGCATTGCTGCCTCTGTTTCTGCCACTCTGCAGTACCCTGACTCTCTTTGAAAGGACTGAAGTAGGTTTCCCATCCCATTTGTTCATGTTCTCACCAAATTGGTCACGCAGGATTTTCCAGAGTGACAGACATGATTGCTGGTGTCTAGGTGGAATTTGTCTCCTGGGCCAGAATTGCCTCGCAGGAGGTGGGCGTTTGTTCCTGATAGCAGAAACATGCACCCAGTCAGATGATGATGGAATGGTATCCTTTGCCAGATTGGAGATGGAAGTTTTGAGTTCCTCCTTCAGTTCTTTCATGCTACCCTCTAGCTTTTTAATCATAGTTTCTGTGGCAGAGACTAGAGTAGCAGCAGTCGGTAGAAGATGACACTCTTAATCTCAGGGTGGTGGGTTTGACCTCAACCTGCTCAAATTCTCCAATTAGTTCAAACCACCACAAGTTGTCTTCCCTGGAGACTTTCACAACCTGCCTGGGTGCATTCCTGTGCAGGCTGCCCTAAGGGATGCTGCCTTGGCAGGGGGGTTGGACTCCATGATCCCTGGAGGTCCCTTCTAAACTCTATGGTTCTGTGATTCTGTGATTCATGCATATTTAGTAGCATTTCATAGAAACCACGGAAGACACATAACTTGCATTCTTGGTTTTAAAGGTTACTGTATGCCCACTTGATTTCCACAGGGTTGAAAACAGAGGAATAAATAAGCTTTTTTGCTCTTAAATTCTTAAGCCCACATAATACAGCAGAGTTGACAAAGAAATGAAAAATAAACTGAGGAGCTAAAAACTGTAATTCTGATGCAGTTCTTCATGGGCTTTTGCATTATTCATGACAGTTAAGGCAGTATTTGTGAAAGTGTTCATGAGCTTTCAAACATTCACCAGCACTTACTTTGCCATAAATATATGCCATCATCTCTCCATTTGTGCATTATTTTGAGTTACTGGTAATGAAATTCAGGCAGGCAGCAAAATTACTACCACATAACTTAGAAGACCTGCTCTACCAGAGAGACTACTAAACACAAGCAGAGGAGAACTAAAGTAGTCATTTAATAATCAGTTTGCACTCATTTTGCACCCTGAAAATGATGAGTTCGCATCATTCTATGAATAGGGAATATGTTATAAAGAACTGAATTTGAGTTCCAAGCATCTTACAAATATATATGGGGAAAAAAAAATGCTGCGTGTAATACTTCCAGTAAATGATTCAGAGAGATTTTTCCTCTAATAATTTTCTGTCTTTTCAACAGAGCAGTGACACAAGACTCTATTGCACACAGCATCTCTGTGAATTCAACTGAATTGAAACTGAGGCAAGCATATTAATCCATTCCATTTTCACTAGAAATATCACACTAAGTTTTATGAAGCTCATATACAACTCTTGGAAATTCACAAAACAAAATTGAAAGTCAACTGTTTTGGTAGTTATTTGCATCTGACAGTTTTGTTGTTTGTTGTTATGCAGTGGTCAGTGATCTAAGAAGTTGCACTAGGATCCAGTGAAGGAAAAATTATAGAGCTCTAACTATTTATACTTTAACAGAAAATCAAACATTAGGAAAAAAATAGCTAGAAAATAGAGTCAGAGTAACAATAGGTTTGATGTTTTATATAGAGTTATTTACTTCTGTGATTTGGAAAAGGACAGATTTGGATGTTTACAAAGTATTAGTCAAAGTGTGTCAGGGGAAAATATGCTAAACCAAAAGGTGCAAGAACAAGAAGAATAGATGGAAGGAAATAGAGAACATGAAGAATATACTGAAATGAGGATTATTGAAAGCAGACAAGTAAACATGATAGAGAGTACACAGAGGAAACCATGCAGAAACTGCTCAGATATGATGCTTAGTTCCCTTTTGGTTTTCTACAGATTCACTTTGTAAATGAGATTTAACCTAGCTAAATCATCCTTCATGTTTTGTTTTTTTATAATAAATAATATATAAAAAATATAATAAATAATATAATAAAATAAATTTTATTTATTTCACTGAGACATAGAAGACATTTCCAAAGACGTAAAGCCTATAGAGTGCTCTATCATGCACTAAGGAAATCTAATTCAGAGTATAGTGACAGTGGTGATCAGAAGGATGCAGACACTAAGCAGCATTACAGAAAGATCTATATAGGATCTTAGCAATTTGACATCACCCAAAAAGCGGTCATCTTGCA
>VWZI01011868.1:2168-19406 GCA_013396835.1 Psilopogon haemacephalus | reverse complement strand
TTGTATTCTGATAAAGTGACAAAGCAGTCAGCATAAAGTTGATATTCTTGAAGAAAGAAGGAGTAAATATGCAGCATATAACCCACATAAGTTCTTCAGAGTGCATTTAAGGTGCACAAAACTTTGCAGAGAGCCAGTAGTAGCTCTTCAAAAGTCAGATGCCAGAAAGTGAACATACTTCTGTCACACTCACAATAAATAACATAATTGCTGTTTATTTGTTTTTGTTTTAAATTTATTCTTTAATCCTTTACACTTACCTCATTTCAATTTAGTGTTATAATAACTGCCCAACCAACACTTTTTTTTTTTTTTTTTAAATTCAAATTTTGAACATGGTTAGGAAAAGGATCTTCTTTTTGGAAAATTAGGGGGAAAATTACTTTTTCACAGCATATCCTATTATTCTGATATTTTAAAAGCCATTTTCCGGACAATTATAACCAAATTATTATTTAAATTATAAACACAATTTCTCAAATTTTGGAACTGTTCTGTGAGCCACAGGGAATACAACATGTATGTACTGTGAGCTCTTCTCTTTTGGTGTGCTTCTTCACTTTCCAGACACTATCACCCAGATTAGATTTGAGAATTACATTTGTCTCAGCTAAAGAGAAGAGAGTTGAGGTTTGACTACTGACAGCAAAACTGTCGTGAATATTTGAAACCTGAGAGGCTTTAGGGAAGAGCTAGAAACCAGACATAAATCTTGGCAAGTGTAAGTCCACTTTTTGAAGGATATTTTGACTGACATTTTTCAAGCTTTCAGAAAAATGAAAGAAATAAGTTTTACAAAGAGCAGGTGAATGCAATCACTGAATGTTAGGTTTGGATGAGACCTCGAGATGTCACCTAGTCCAGACCCACTGCCAGAGCAGGATCACATGGGAACACAGCCAGGCAGGCTTTGAAAGTCTCCAGAGAAAGAAGCTCCACAACCTCTCTGGGCAACCTGTTCCTGTGTTCCATCACCCTCACAGTAAGGAAGTTTCCTCTGATCTAACTTCTACCCTTATATCAGTACTGGGACCAGTATTACTCAATGTATTCATCATGACCTGGATGAGGGCACAGAGTGCACTGTCAGCAAGTTTCCTGATGACACCAAGCTGGTTGGAGTGGCTGCCATGGCAGAGAGATGTGCTGATATTCAGAGATACTTAGGCTGAGAGTTGGACAGGAAGAAATTTACTGAAGTTCAACAAGAGCAAGTGTAGAGTCTTCCACCTGGGAAAGAACAATCCCAGGGATCAGTATAGGTTGGGAACTGACCTGCTGGAGAGCAGTGAAGGGGACTTGGGAGAACCTGGTGGATGGAAGGATGGCCATGAGCCAGCAGTGTGCTTTTGTGGCCAGGAAGGCCAACATCGTTCTGGGGTGTATTAGAAGGGGTGAAGTTACTAGGTCAACAGAGGTACTCTGTCCCCTCTTACTCTGCCCTGGCGAAACCTCATCTCTGGGCACATCAGTTCAAGAAGGAGAGAGAGCTGCTTGAGAGAGTCCAGTGCAGAGCCACAAAGATGATTAAGGATGCAAATCATGGCAGACAGGAGAGGTGCCTGACGACTGGAGGAGAGCCAATGTCACTCCAGTCTTCAAAAAGGGCAAGAAAGAGGTTCCAAGGAACTATTGACCAGTCAGCCCCACCTCCATCCCTAAAAAAATGAAGAAGCAGCTCGTGCTGGAGGGCATCTCAAGGCACTTGGAAGAGAAGAAGGTTATCAGGAGTAGTCAGCATGGATTTACTAAGGGGAAACCATGCTTGACTAACTGGATAGCATTCTATGAGGACATGACTGAATGGGTAGATTCAGGGAGACCAGTGGATGTAGTCTACCTTGACCTTAGCAAGGCCTTTGACACTGTCTCCCATGACATTCTAGTGAGCAAGCTCAGAAAGTGTGGGATGTAAGAGCAGACAGTGAGGTGGATTAGGAAGTGGTTACAAGATAGAGTTCAAAGAGTGGCGATCAATGGTGCTAGGTCCAGCTGGAGAGCTGTAACCAGTGGAGTTCCCCAGGGATCATTGCTGGGTCCAGTGCTGTGCAACATCTTCATCAATCACATTGATGAGGAGACGGACAGACAGAGTCTGCTCAGCAAGTTTGCTGATGATGCCAAACTGGGAGGCTTGGCTGATACAGCTGAAGGCTCTTTGGCCATCCAGTGACACTTGAAGAGACTGAGAGCTGGGTACAGAGGAACTAAATGATGTTCAACAAGGACAAGTGCCAAGTCCTGCACCTGGGGAGGAATAATAAACTCCACCAGTACATGTCAGGAAGTGATCTGCTGGAGAGCAGCCCTGTGGAGAGAGACATGGGAGTGCTGGTGGATAACAACTTATCCATGGGACAGCAATGCACCCAAAAAGGCCAATGGGATCCTGGGGTGTATTAAGAAGAGTGTGTCCAGCAGATCAAGGGAGGTTATCCTTTGCCTCCACTCTGCCCTGGTGAGACTTCGTCTTGAATACTGCATTCAGTTTTGAGCTCCTCAGTTGAAGAGGGTCAGAGATCTGCTGGAGAAGGTCCAGCGGAGGGCTATGAGGGCTATGAGGGCTATGAGAATGATTACAGGACTGCAGCACTGACTGATGAGGAGAAGCTAAGGAACCTGGGGCTTTTTAGTCTGGAGAAGAGAAGACTGAGAGGGTATTTAATAAATGTTTCTAAATATCTGAAGGCTGGGTGTCAGGAGAGGAGGGACAGGCTCTTCTCACTTGCTCCCTGTGATAGGACAAGGAGCAATGGATGTAAGATGCAGCATAGGAGATTCCAGCTCAAAACAAAGGGGAACTTCTTTACTCTAAGGGTCAAAGAACACTGGAACAGGCTCCCTAGAGAGACTGTGGAGTCTCCTTCTCTGGAGACTTTCAAGGCCCATCTGGATGCATTCCTCTGTGACTCGAGCTAGATTGTCTGGTCGTGCTGTGGCAGGCAGGGTTGGACTTGATTTCTTTGGGTCCATTCCAAACCCTGACTTCCTGTGATCTTGTGATCATGTAAGGAAGTTGAACATCTTCTTTATGAGGAGAACCTGAGGGAGCTGGGGCTTTTTAGATTGAAGAGGAGGAGACTAAGGGGTGACCTCATTCAGGTTTACAAATATGTAAGGGGTGAGTGTCAGAAGGATGGAGCCAGCCACCTGTTGGTGGTGCCCAGTGACTGGACAAGGGGCAATTGGTGGGAAGTTGAGGCATAGGAGGTTCCATGTGAACCTGAGGAAGAATTTTTACCCTGTGAGGGTGACAGAGCAGTGGAACAGGCTGCCCAGGGCAATCATGGAGTCTCCCTCTCTGGAGATATTCAAGCACTACCTGGGCACATCCCAGTGTGATCTGCTCTAGGTGATCCTGCTCTGGAAGGGAGGCTGGACCAGATCATCTTTTGGGGTCCCTTCCAGCCCTTGACATTCTATGATTCTATGATTTATTCCTTGTTCTATTACTGGGTGGCACTGAAAAGAGCCTGTCTCCTTCCTCTGGACATGCACCTCTCAGATATATATAGACATGAATAAGATCCCCTCTCAGACACACAACTAGTCTTAAATACATTTCACCCCAATCTTTTAGTCCAATGCTTTTACATATTGTCACACTTTCCTGCTCTTGAACCATGAAGGGTAACTTTAAATTTTAATTTCATAATGATTTTGTTTTACAACAACAAATAACCATTACAGATTTCAGCAAACTAAAAACTTCTAAAGCATCTGGAATAGGAGATAGGGACTTGCCTGTAATAGGCAGCATTTGCTAAACCTTATTGAATTAGAATTCATAAAGAAAAGAGAATAAAAATAAAGTAAAAAGGAGAAGGAATGATTTTAAACTGGACCATCAGCACAGCTTGTTTATATGCCATTAGCAAGAAATTGCAACATGAGGAACATAACTGATTTGGTTAACAATTACCTTCAAACGAGCTTATCAGCTTTCTGTCCTCATAACATGAATCTCTAAGCTCATTAATAGACTCTCAATTAACAATTATTCAAACTAACAGCCCATGGTGTTAAACTGTGGCAAGCAATGCTGAACAATTAGCCCATTTGAAAGGAAAAATTGAGAATTAATTCTTAGTCTGTACACATGTATTATTCATAGCAAAGCAAGTGACAGAAAAATGGAACCAAGTGAATTCCCAAGATAAGGTATCTCAGTCTAGCTCAGCTTTCAGGTCCACAGTATTAATTGGCAGAGGATAACTTTTCAGACAGAAGCAAGGAAAAGGTTAATTTACATGTACACCCCTTGAAGTTTTACAGGCAGATTTAGTTCTTAAATCTGCATGTTAATGATCCAATTCAACAGATCTGGTGGAATTTGGCAACCAAACTCAGAGTTTCTTGGGTCAGACCCTAGCTGAGTAATTTTTTTCTGTATTTTCCATAGTTTGAAAGGGACTACACCTTGGTATAGATTCTAGCATCAATGCTACTGCTTGCTTGTCTCAAACAGTCTTTACCTGTCAGTTTTTAAATGATTGGTAATAAATGTTGCTTGTTTCGTCCATTAAATTTTGACTCTATGAAAAATTCATTTCTCCTTCTCTTTGGCATCAATAATAACTTGTCTGCTGAAGGTTCACCTTAGCCAGTTATTATTCATTCAAACTTTACCTCATTTTCTCAGTAAGGATGGAAGATATAAAAGCCATGAATCATTCAGTAAATGTCAGGGGTATGCAGTCTGTAGTGCTTCAGGTGTATATTATTTGAACTCTGCCTTTTGATTTTGTGACTGACAAAATCACTTTCCAAATAAGTGAATTTACTTCCTGCAGTCCAGAAGATTGACTGGTACTGACAAAAGCAAATTAATTGATATTTTCTATTGCTTTCCTTGATGAAAGTGAGAATGAAAACATAGATGGCAACTATTTGAGCTACTCTGAGGGAAGAATCCAAGTATTTGTGGCTTGCCACAAATAAGTTCTGAGGTATCCTCTTAATGATGTGACTGAGGTGTTCTAAAATCTTCCAGTCCTCTATATCATGACAATAAAGACTTTAAAATATATGTTTTTCCCCCTTACAAGATGCAGGAGAGAAAAAATAAAACAAAGCAAACAAACAAACAAAAGAAAAAACCCACAAACAAGGTCTCAAGAATGTTCACTAGAAAAGATATTATTTAAAACATTTATTCTGTTCTGCAAAACATAGTTGAATCAGATTAATTTTCTATTGCTAAAAATGAACAATGCATAATTTTATTATGCAAAATTATTCTGGGGATAGCTTTCAGCAGTATGAAACCTGTGAGTTCCATCTGTTAGTACTGACACAACAAACTGTTGCATCACCTTGCAAGATTTTTAACTTACAAATGAGAAAACTATTTTCCATCATGTTTTGCTAAAAATAAAAATCCTCTTCCATTTGTCCCATATATAAAATCTAAGTACAAAAGTAAATTTTGCAGTTGAATAAAGTAAGATCATGTAAGATGCTTATTAAAGGGTTCATTGGTGGTTTTAACACAATTATCACAGAATCACGGAATGGTTTAGGTTGGAAGGGACCTCAAAGATCATCCAGTTCCAACTTCCCACCATAGGCAAGGACAGCTCCCACTAGAACAGGTCTCTCAAGGCCTCATCCAACCTGGCCTTGAACACGTCCAGGGAGGGAGCAGCCACAACCTCCCTGGACAATCTGTGCAAGTGTCTCACCACCTTCACTTTAAAGAACTTCCTAACATCTGCCAGTTACTCTTTGTCCTGACATTACAAGAACTTGTAAATAGTCCCTTCCCAGCCTTCCTGTAGGAAGACACTGGAAGGCTACTACAAGGTCTCCTTGAAGCCTTCTCTTCTCCAGGCTGAAGAGACACAACTTTTGTAGCCTGTCCTTATAGCAGAGCTTCTCCAGCCCTCTGAGCATCTTTGTGGCTTCCTCTGGAGTAGCTCCAACAGTTCCATGTCTTTCTTGAGTTGGGGATGATGTCTTGGGTTTGAAGGGAGCAAAGACAGAAGCTGTTTATGCCTTCCAAGAAGAGTAAAGCAAACGCTCCACACACACAACTAGAAAAAAGAAAACAAAATTAGACATTTTAATGGAAGTACTATTCATGACTACATACTGCAGTACAAAGCATGTAAGATGCACAAAAATCCATAGCCCACCTTGGCCATTGTTCTGCAAGAACCTCCTTAGGCTTAATCTTCACACCACCTTCCTCCAAACCAGGCCAAATACCCAGGCCACAAATGCCCCTCCCATACCTCTCTGCCTTCCTTCCCCACCAGGCCCTCATGACACAGGAAAAATTAGCTTGTCAGATCCAGGCCGCAACTTGCAGCACTGCCAAAGTCAAACTAGGCCTCAGGCCCCTGCACCAAAGATAAGGGAGCCTGCAACGCCGAGAGGAGAGAAGAGAGAGGAGGAGGAGGAGGAGGAGCCTGGACAGCTTATGCTGCTCCCTTAGAGAGATGCAGGCATTTTGGCCACCCACTGGGCTGGATTGTTCAGCTCCTTGTACCCTCTGGTATTCATCTCCATCGTCAGGTTGTAGGCCTCAAGTTATGACAGGTGACTTTTTGAAATTATAAAAATAATATGTAAAGGGTGAGTGCCCAGAGGATGGAGCCAGGCCCTGCTCAGTGATGCCCAATGACAGGACAAGGGGCAATGGGTGGAAGCTGAGGCATAGGAATTTGAATGGAAACATGAGGGACTTTTTTCTTTTTTTTTTTTTGCTGTGATGGTGACAACAGTGGAAAAGGCTGCACAGGGGGGTAGTGGAGTCTCCCTTTCTAGAGATATTCAAGAACTTTCTGGATGCATTCCTGTGTGATCTGGTCTAGGTGACCTTACCCTGGTAGGGGCTTGGACTGGATGAGCTTTCAATGCTCCTGGCATTCTGTGATTCTGTGACTCTGTGATTCTGTAACATTATTAATTTTCTAGATTTGGCTATCTTGGATGGCAGTCCTTCATTTTAAGCTAGTCATTCTTTAGAGAGTTTAATCAATTTATATTTATCCTGAGTGAAGAGCAGCTTTTATATTCACCAGATTCATATCAGTTATCTGAAATCACTGTGACTTGCAAGAAAGTTCCAGGATAACATCATTACTTTATTCATTCAATTTTACAACAGTCAGAGAGAAGAATCAGAGCAGCAAGCTCAACCTCATCCCCTCAAACGAAGCACCTGGCTCCTTGTGCCAACAATGATACGGTACAGCTATTTAACTTTGGATCAGACTGCTCAAAATGATCTGTGAAAGTGTGGTGGGAAGCTTCACGAGAGGTTTTTCTCTTTGTCTCAGAGCACTTGCCTTTAGCTTTTGCCTCAAAAATGTTGTAGGAGTAGTTGGACCTGTATATTTGCTTTAACTACTAACATGACTTACTGACTTAGCCTGGAACCTCTATTGTCATTGCAGACCTGACTGCTGGACTGTGGTGGCTGACCGTGGTCATCTTCACCAGACCATATCTGCTTTTTGCATATGGATACCGTGGGACTGTGTTCTCTGTCAGTGTGGACTTTGTGCTGCCTGCCTTGCTGTTACTTTTGGCTCTCAGTTTGCATTTTCTTTTCCTTTGCACCCTTTGCCCTGACAACAAGGGTTAAAATACAAACTAAAACATACATGTATTTTTACATGTGTTTGCATGTTTGATTGTTTGTGCTTCACTTAAATATCTCTTAATTGCACTTAATGTACCCACAGAAGTTGCTAAAGGACATGCAGGAAGAGCTTCCCTGGGGTGATGCAGCACTTCTGTGTGTTATAGTCTTGAACTTTGGTGTAAATGATTATAACAGCTAACTTGCCACTTGGGCAGCAACTTCAATTTTTAAACATAATTATCTACTGGTGTAGCTGGAATCTATTACCTCTGCAATCACTGTAATTGTCAAAGCTGTCTGATTGTTTTTTAAGTGAAAGAATAATCAATATCAGGCTGATTGACTCAGCTGAATCAAGTTAAGCAGCTAATAACAGAGGTCAAATCAAAGCTGACAGTTTTAGTCTTAATCTTGTCTTTAAGCCTGCATATGTTTATGTGGGCCCAGAATGAGACGGAAGTCCTCTCAGACCAATTCGGTATGATCCTTTCAGGAGTCAGCATCTTTCCTCTACCGTTCATAAGTATCAATGACCAAAGAGAACATTTTAAATTGTAGTCTGAATTTGATAGGTCTTCTCAAGGAAATACTGGAGCTCTCAGAAAACTATTTACAAAATTAATGAAAAGCAATCAAACCAAACAAAAAAAAAAACAGGTTAGCATGGAAGACTTGCACAAACCACAGGTAACGATATATGTGGAGAAGGGTATGTCACAAACCTGCTGAGGAAAGCCTATAATGAAATGCTAGTTGTGCTGGTTTGAACTAATTGGAGGATTTTAATGCAAAATTAGATTATAGGCTGAGAAAGGAAAACAAAATTTGATTCTACTCCACTTATTTGTTTACTGAGATAGTGTAAGAGAACCAAAACATAGATAACTCAGAGCAGTTTGAGCCATTCTGTCTGCTGCATCTCTCTCTCCCCTCTAGCTGGATCTGTGTAACTTCACTAACCAGTTTCCTACTCCTTAACCCCTCTGGCTGATCTTCCTCGCTTATTTGGCATGTGAGACAGATAGTGGGATAAGACTGGGTAGTGGAGGATGGTGGTAGGGTGATTTGGAACCCTTCTTGGGGATTCTGATCTCTGGGAGGGGTGTGGTGTTTCTGTATTATCTTTTACTGTATACATCTGTAAATATCTGTAATATATTGTAAATATCTGCTTGTATATTGTGCAAAGCTCTAATATAAAGCTTCATTTATTAACTTCCAGCCAACTGAGTTCTAGCCTGGGTTATTTTAAAGTGTGGGGGCGGGTAACTGCCCAACCACCACACTACTGTAATTGAAGTGATAGTGTTTATGATGTTCATGGTTTCATTCAGGTCTCAGATTTCAAAGTCCTGTTTCTCAGTAATTTAGCTATATTATATAAAAAAAAAAAAAAATAAAAAACCACACAAACTACACACATACACAAACCACACACACACAAAATGCCCAAACCCACAAGCAAACAAAAAAAAGATAAAAGCACACCTCTGCCAGACATCGTTCTGGCAAGTCCATGGACTTCTGTGATACCTCAGTATGATAATTCTGGAAAACATGGTGTCAATGGTCAACAGCTGCCAAGTAAGAATCACATCTGATACATGGAAGTTGTTTTACACAAACACATAAATTTGATCTGCCTTTGTAATTGAGGCTCTGGGCCTACCTGTCAAACTTAACTGGCTTTAGTACTGAATAATGCAGAAGTCAAATGGCTGCTTTCATATCTATATAGGGTAGATCAATGGGCCAACATTAATGGGATGAGTTTCAACAAGGCAAAGGTCTGGAGCACCAGACCAGGCTGCCTAGAGAGGCTGTGGAGTCTCCTTCTCTGGAGACTTTCAAACCTCCCTCAAATGCATTCATGTACAATTTGATCTAGGGCATAACTGCATTAGCAGCAGAGGTTGGACTAGGTGATCTCCACAGGACTCTTTCATCCCATACCATTGATTCTATGGTTTTGTGCCATAGACAAACATTCAGTTATCTACAAAATGAAAAATACAGCTTGCTCTCTATAAATCTTCAAAATTCAATTTGATTTTTTAAAAATAAATGACAGGATTAAAATCTTCAGCAATACACTGGAATAATTATTCTGCTGATATCAAAACTACCTTCAGTGGATAAGTTTGAAGCTAGACATTGGTTATATATTTACATTATTTCTTAAAGCACTGCTTTATGACCTGTACTTCAGAAGAGCCCAGGTTTCCATGTTGCTGTGTCCCGTTAATGGGATGAATTTCAACAAGGCCAAATGTCAGGTCCTGCACTTGAATCAGAATAACCCCAAGCAACATCACAGGCTTGGGGCTGTGTGGCTGGAGATCTGCCTGGCAGAAAGGGTTCTCGGGGTTCTAATAGGCAGCCGAAGATGAGCCAGCAGTGTGCCCAGGTAGCCAAGAAGGCAAATAGCACCCTGGCATGAATTAAAAATGCTGTGGCCAGGTGGAGTAGGGCGGTGATTGGCCCCTTGGACTCAGCTTTGGTGAGGCCACACCTTGAGTATCGTGTTCATTTTTGGGCACCACAAAATACAAGAGATTTGGAGGTATTGGAGAGAGTCCAGAGGAGGGCAACAAAGCTGGGGAAAGGCCTAGAGAATAAATATTATGAAGAGTGACTGAGGGAGCTGGGGATGATTAGTTTGAAGAAGAGAAGGCTGAGCAGAGACCTCATTGCTGTCTACAATTACCTGAAGGGACGCTGTGCAGAGGCTGCTGCTGGTCTCTTCTCACAGGTAACTGGAGACAGAACAAGGGGGAATGGCCTCAAGATGAGACTGAGTAGGTTTAGATTGGACATTAGGAAAAAGTTTTTCATGGAGACAGTGTTCAGGCAGTAAAATGAGATGCCTAGGGAGGTGGTAGAGTCACTGACCCTGGATGTGTTTAAGAGTTGTTTGGATGTGGTGCTATGTTTTAAGGTGAATGTTGCAGAATAGGATTATAGGTTGGTTTTGGTGATCCTGAGGGTCTTTTCCAACCTGGGTGTTTCTTTGATTCTGTGATCTCGTGATTGAGATAAAGTTGACATTTCACTGATCAGATTTTTTTTTTCTTATAAATTAAGACATTCAATTGTTTTGAGGGAGAAACACTCTCTGTCTTTAATATATTGGCATGGGTCATGAACCTGCCAAGTGTCTCTGTATCATCACATCCAAAAATGCATGTAATAGTATTATTTGTCTTGGTGTGGCTAAAGTGGAAACAATTATGAACCAGAAATATTTGAACAATGTTTAAGATGCCATCTTTCACCCTACCAGAGACCATTCCTCTTTTGTCAGCATTCAAGACTTCTAGAGGACTGAAATTCTGGTATCTGTTTGGGAGATATTACATGCAGCAATAAAATATTGACAAAGGTGTTAGGAAATCCATCTATAAAGAGATTTCTTAAAAAATAAATTAGTAAAGATTTACTGAATCAGAGCCCTGTTTTAGGGCATCTGGAAGGCTATATCTGAATCAGGACAAAGCAAATGAGTATTTTGTATTTCACTGTCACTATGGAGTCTAAAAAAAGCTGCTCAGTGAGCTTTGCCCTGCTGGTGAAGATAGCTTTGCAAAATGTCATTCTACATCTGACACTGATAGAAAAATGGAATCTCAATTAGTTCAGCATGTTTTCTAATAAACAAGATATCTAAGTGGTCCCAGTGGAGCAGTACCATTCCACCCCCCTCTATGGCTCATCTCTTCATGAAGTGATATTTCTCCTAATAAAAGGAGCTTTTGTCTATCATTTACTATGTGCCTGACATCAGGACTGAAATCATTTAAATTGGCAAATTGGCAGAGAAGTTTTAAAACCAGAGACAGCACGAAATGTAGTAAACAGTGAATAATGAAAAAAATTATCTCAGCAGCCTTTGAAACCAGGTTATTTTCAGAGAACAGCATCAATAAGAGTGAGAAACTGTGACTGCTACAACACTGAAGCCATTTGCACATATGCCTTAAATAAAAATCATGTAATTATTTAATAACTCACATTAAACATTAATGGAAAGATGGCAGTATCACAAGAAAAGTATTCATAAAGTTTAACCCTTAAAAGCCAGCAAATTACAATTTCATTTTCATTCACAGTAAGCCTTAGTCAAAATTCTGATCTTTATTACACAGATACAGTCTTTAATTACCCTTGTAGTGGGTTTGCAGTGACCTGCCACCCCACCTTTTAAAACCCCGGCTAAAACTCGGAAAAACACACTGGAAGTTAATAAATGAAGCTTTATATTTACAGCAGTGCAAATATACAAGCAAATATTTACAAGATATAACAAATATTTACAGAAATATACAGTAAAAAAGGAATACAGACACCACACCCCTCCTGGAGACCAAAATCCCCAAGAGAGGGAAACCAAAACCCTCCCTACCACCTTTCCCCCTTTCCCCCAGCTTTATCTCACCATTTGATGATGCTGCAGATAAGCTGAAGATCAGTCAGAAAGATTAGTGGCAGGAAGGAATGAATGGTTTTAGTGATTTTACTCTGAATTAGTTCAAAGGCAGAGAGACAAAGGAAAGAAGCTGCTGAAGCCTGCCCGGACCCAGAGCCGACTGACTGCGCAAGCACACTGGCTTATCTGGATGTTTTGGGAACATTCTCAAAACAGTCTTCTTTCTTCTCTCTCAGTCAAACTGGGTGAAGTGACACAGTGTTTAATTCTCTCTCAGGCAATAGTCTAATTTCTCACTCAAATTCTCCAATTAGCTCAAACAAACACAAACCTACTAAGAAATTTTGTATAACAGATACTTTGACTAATGCAACTTACAGAGCTGCAAAGAATCAAAATGTATCCTATAAATGGTGTAATTATCCAGACCAGACTTCATGAGCTAATACTTCAAAGCTATTGTGCTGAAGACTGTCTCAGTAGCCTAGCATAGCTGCTGGATGAACAAGATTTTAGTAGTGAGCCTTAAATATAAATATAAAATATCTTTATTGTTACAGATACCTAAGAAGTGAGTAAGACCTGCTAGTTACCCCCATACTACACTGCCACATACAGAAAGCTCTAACCGATCTCTCATGACTGCTGTTGAGGTGTAGTGTCTTAGACTACTGCTATTCAGCAACATCAAAGCTGCTGGCAGGTTTGTAATCCTGCTCCAGGGTAGGTTTAGACTGGATTTTAGAAGCAACTTCTTCACTGAAAGGGCTATTAAACACAGAAATAGGCTCCCTAGAGAAGTGATTGAATCATCATCCCTGGAGGTGTTTTAAGGACTGAAAGATCTACCAGCTGCAAGGCACAAGTGAAATTTCTTACACTAGAGGAACTCTTGCAGACTCCTAAAGAAACTCCTAGGTGGTGTGTTGTCCCAAACATCCTTACTGTGCCGCATTCCAGAGGTCATGGGTGCAGGGAGTTTCTCTTAACTAACTGCCCAAAAGATTTCATTAAAATCAGTTGCTTCAGTGAGCTTTCCAGGTATGAAGTTGGATGCTTATTCTACAGAAGGGAGAATGTTACAGAATCTATTTTAGCAGCAAGCAGGGAAGAAGGAGGGAAAAACAGAAGCACATCACAAATGCAAAGCTCCACCACTTTCACTGGCACTCTCATTAATTTTATTCCTTTGCTTGGATTTTTTATTTTGCTTTGTTTGTTATCTTTCAAAATTAATTTAGTTAGCTTGCTAAATGCAAGAGACAAATTCCAAGTATTTTTACAGTCACATTCCTCACAGCTAAAAGAAAAAAAAAATTATGCAAATTAGGCAAACCAAAACTGGACCAAATCACAGAATCTGCAATAATCCACAATGATGAGAACCATCTGTCCATCTAATGTAGTGACCCCAGGTCAAGGCCACCAAAACAAAACAAAATTATCTGTGCCACAAAGTACTTGAAAGTACACAAAACAAATAAAAAGCAAAGAGAATGTCACTTATTTCAATAAAAAGAGAAAATACATAAAAACTGCAGTAGATTTATGCTTACTTTCAAACTGTTTTCCTAGTACTCACAGGGAACAAAGTATTTTAATCATTATACCTCTCATATTCATCATATGTACAATACTGAGTGGAAGTTGAGGCATAGGAGGTTCCATGTGAACCTGAGAAAGACTTTTTTTCACGGTGAGAGTGACAAAGCACTGGAACAGACTGCCCAGGGGAGTCGTGGCGTCTCCCGCTCTGAAGATATTCAAGACCGGTCTGGATACATTCTTGTGTGATCTGCTCTAGGTGATCCTGCTCTCTCAGAGGGACTGGACCAGATGATCTTTTGAGCTCCCTTCCAGCCCTTGACATCCTATGATTCTATGGTTCAATGCTGAAAAAAAGGAAAGATAATAGAGTAGGTAAAACTTCTATATTGGTGGGAGTATAAGTAGGAGAAATTTTTTTTTTTTAATCCAAATAATGTTACAGCTTTCATAGAAGAGTCATAAATTAGAAGTTTGTCTGAAACATCCATAATAAAGTAGATTTCCAGAAGGAGTGAAAAACCTGCAGGTAGCACGCAGCTATCATATCACTTTTCCTTCAGCTTCTCTGTCCCGTAAGTTTAAAGGTGTTAATGCAGTAATGGTTGAAAGGAAGGATCTGTCAAGGTTTCATTTCACTCCCTCTACAGAGATAGAGCTGCAAAAACTGATGCCAAGAAGAAAGTTTTACAAAAACTTTGTAAAAATCTCAGGAGGAAAAAATTTACAAGTTATAAGACTGATTTAGACAAAGAATAATAGAATCATGGAAACATAGAATGGTTTAGGTTGGAAGGTTCTTCAAAGATCATCTAGTTCTAACCTCCTGCCACAGACAGGGACACCTCCCACTAGAATATGTTGTTCAAGGCCTCATCTGACACTTAGGCAGACACCTCCTGGTTAGTCAGGGTCAAATTATCTAACATCCAGAAAGCAATTCTGAGAACTGCTTAGAATCTTTAGTGAAGGTTCTCATTGGTCTTTAAACATGACTCATTCTGAAGCAATAAAAATAAAGAAAAAACATTGATCCAAGCCAAAAGCTTCTACTGTTGTAAATAGATAAACAAGGTCAAGAGCATTGTAAATATCTACAAGGCATCAGAAATAGAGCATTGAATGGTACAATCTACTTGATCATTGCATTGTGAAGCCTCTATAATTCTTCAATTCATTGATAAGTTCTCAGACAGAATCTTGTAATCAGAATGGAAAACAAAATTGGATTTGGTCCCACAAGCCACAAAAGTCTCTATTCATGAGAAGTGGGGTACTGTCCTCTGGCAGTCAAGAAACATTTCCCTCACGCATATACTAGTATTAAATGAGAAGGATGAGAGAAATCCTATGATTGCTAGCACATTAGAAGAGTGGTAATCAATTTAAAGACTCTCAAAAAACTGCTGCTGAGTCACTAAAGTGCCCCTATAGAAAAGAGATTTTTGTGCAGTTTACCCAGCCCAGAATCAAGATTTACAGAAATCTTAATTCATATCTCTTTGTGAGACTGTCACAAATTCAGCAACATGAAGCTGTGTTGCAATTTAACTTCTCTGTCAGTGTGCAGCCAGCATGAAATAAGACCAAAAAGCTGTAGTCAGTCAAGCTGGTGTATAGGTTTTCATTACAACCTGAAGATGTATCACATGGGAATGTTACTGTGGTGTAAGCAGAAAAAAAAATCCATTCACCTTCCTATCAAGTTGATGTTCATCAGTCAATTTTTCACAGCTTGAAATAGTCACACCAGTTTTTTATTGCTTTGAGTATGACAAAGTTCTCTATTTTTTGGGTTAGTTTGGGTTTATTGGGGGGATGTTCTGATGATTTGTTTTGCTTCGATTCAAAGCAAATCAGGTAAAGTCTACACAACTCTCCAGTGGTCCTGCTGGCTTGTACTAATTGGAGGATTTGAGTGAGAAATTAGACTATTGGCTGAGAAATGAAAATACATGGTGTCACTTCACCCAGAGCTTTACTGAGAAAGAAAAAGAAATTTGTTTTAAAAGTGTAACCCAAACATAGATACCACAGATGGTTTCAGGCCTTTCTTGCTGTGCCTGCTTCTCTTTGCATTGTTCTTTGTCTCTGCCTTGGTAGCTAGTTTTCAATAATTCTACTAACTTCTTTCCTACTACTAATCCCCCTGGCTGATCTACCTCAGCTTATATGCAGCATCAACAGGTGGTGAGATAAGATTGGGGAAGGGGGGAAAGGTGGTAGAGGGTGGTTGGGGATTTTGATCTCTGAGAGGGTTGTGATGTTACTGTATTACCTTTTCACTGTATATATTTGTAAATATCTGTTATACATTGTAAATCTCTGCTTGTATATTGTGCATTGCTGTAAATATAAAGCTTCATTTATCAAATTCCAGTGTTCTGAGTCCTAGCTGGGGTTATTTCTAAAGGTGGGGGAGCAGGTAATTGCTAAACCACTACATGGCTGAACATGTAACTTTCAGGTGGTTCATAAATCACTTATGACCCACCCAGCAATTTACAGATCTGTAGCTCCTTCATGATTACATTCATGAACCAAATAGACGCAGGTAAAATCCTCTCCTTTTAAGCTGTGAAAATATTATTATCTAGTCTATTACAATTTTGATTCTCCCAGATTTGTGTACCATTCTTAAAACTTAGATGGTGAATCCTTTCCGCTTCTATCCCATATCCTTTCCCCCTCTATCCTATATCCCAAGCTGTCTGTCTCTGGAGGCCATATTCAGATGACAGATATCAAGACAAGGTATCTGGACTTTAGATACCTATAGTGCAAAAAGCATTTACACCAGTTCTTCAGAGCTGGTTGACTCCACAGATCACAGAATAATAGAATGATTTAGGTTGGAAGGGACCTCAAACATCATCCAGTTCCAACCCCCTGCCATTGACAGAGACACTTCCCACTAGAACAGGTCACTCAAAGCCTCATCCAACCTGGTTTTGAATACGTCCAGAGAGGGAGCAGCCACAGCCTCCGTGGGCAACCTGTGCCAGTGTCCCAACATCTTCACTGGAAAGAACTTTCTAACATCTAGTTTAAATCTCTCCTCTGGCAATTTAAACCCATTACTCCTCATCCTGGCATTGCAAGACCTTCCAGCCTTCCTGTAGGTCCCCTTTCAGATACTGGAAGGCCACTACAAGGTCTCCTTGAAGCCTTCTCTTCTCTAGGCTGAAAAGCCAGAACTCTTGTATCCTGTCCTCACAGCAGAGCTTCTCCAGCATCTTCATGGCCCTCGTCTGGACTCACTCCAACAGCTCCATATCATTCTTGTTTTGGAGGCTCCAGATACCTAAATTCAATCTATTAATCTTAATTGATATATGAGATTTCCTATTCAGTCTTCCCCTACTTCAACAATTTCTGATCACAGAAAAAAAAATCTTCAACATTTTAGGAGGAGTTAACCCATAAATATGAGTAAATCACACTCTGTCCTTTAAACATTTTTGTCTTGCATGCTTGCGGGGCCAGTCTGCTCTGGGTCCGTGCTGGCTTCGGCAGCTTTCTTTCCTTTGTCTTTCTGCCTTTGAACTAATTCAGAGTTAAATTACTAAAATGACTAATTTCTTCTCCTACCACTAAATCTCTCTGATTTTCAGCTTATCTGCAGCATCATCAAGAGGTGGTGAGATAAAGCTGGGGGAAGGGGGGAAAGGTG
>VWZI01011867.1:101037-124038 GCA_013396835.1 Psilopogon haemacephalus | reverse complement strand
AAGGACCAGACTTTTTCCTAATAAATACTTTTTAAAAGCAGTATTAATTTTGCCAAGTTTTTTTCATTGTTTTTCAATTCAAGTAACAATTTAAGGAATAATGTTTTGAAGTAAAATTGGGTGTGTATCACTATAAAAAAGAAAATGAACTTTGGACATGTAGAGAGCAGGCACTGAGTTGTTAAAAGAAAGCTCTGGTGTTTTGTTTGGGGTTTTTTTGTTTCTTTTTAAAGGATTTTAGCATATTAACTTTAAAAAAATAATTCTTTATATATTTTTTCTTTTTCCTTTTTTTCCCCAAAAAATATTTTCTTAAACTTCTTTTAAGCATGGTCTCGTTGATCATTTATCCTGTATTACTCTCCTATCAAGAGAGTATCACTCACAGTTTCCTATTTGCAATTCTAATTTCTTTCTGGTTGCTGGCTTTTTATATTACAAAAAAAGCAGGGCGGTGATGATAATACCTAGCTTTAGTGTAATGCATGTTTTACTGCTCTGCAGAGGTTAGAGAACAGATGTTGAGAGCTGTTATGTCAGTCTAGGTACTTAATTATTGTGCTTAATAGAAAAAAGGAACTATATTGAAATAATCTCCCATTTCTTTAGGGAATAATCCTCTCTCAGTGCACTGGTATATCTTCTGCTACTAGGAGATACACATATGCTTACCGCAGACATGCACTTCTATTTACTTTCAGTAAGCAGCATAATGTGTTTCACTAGGGAAAAAAAATCCGCCACAAGAACTGATGATGACTTCTGTTCTTCTATTGCACCATTTATTGGGGTTCTATTAATTCCCTCCTGGATACACCTGCTGAACTATTTCTATCCCATGTTACCCTTGATCAAATATCTATAATCCTCTTGCTGTAATGATGAGGACATGTGCTGCATATTTAACAATCAGAATAAGACATACCTTATGTGAGTATAATACGCTGGAAAATGTTTCAAAAGACATCAGCTGATTTGTCTCTCTACTGCCTGAATCCAGCAAGCAATTTTGATTTTATTATACAGTTGGACAGATATAAGTGGACAGGTTTACAGAAAGGTGCAAGAGGAGCTGGCATCTGTGTCAGGATCAAAGCTTAGGAACATCTGAAATTTGTAACTTGTGATGAAAGTTGACTCATATTAAGTTATCTTTCCTCTCTGGAGCAGCTGAGCAAGCCACAGTGGGCTATTTTGTTGATTACACAGTGCAAGAGGCCTCCAAACAGCTAACCTGTGCAAACACATACAGTTCCTCCTCCTCTGGGCTTTACATCTTGGAGGGTTTCAAGGAGCTCCTGTAGAAGACACTAAGGAAAACTAATACCTCTAAAACTATGCACAAGGTTAACTGGATACTCCAGGTGGGTTTAGTTTGCTTGACTGGTTGGTTGTGGGTTTGTTTGTTTGTTTGTCTGTTTGGGGTTTTTTGTTTGTTTGTTTTGCTTTGTTTCATTTTGTTCTCTTCTGGTTTGTTTTGGCTTTTTTGTTACATTCCTGACCCTCAGAATCTCAGGGATCATTTATTTAATTTTCAGAGAGCTTTTTCTATCAATCATTCACTTTACAGGGCCAAGGAAAGGGAATATGAAGCAGGCAATTTGGTTTAATTATAAGAGATAGTCCCATGCTGTCAGCGAATAGTGGTTTTAAACAGCATAGTCTGAAGCAATCCCTTGGGAAAGTTGTATGCACCAGTGCTACATGACCATAGGTGGCCTGTGCTTTCCATAAATATAGAATAACTTCACAAAATATATGACATATATAGGATCTGCTTGATCAGAAATCCTAAGCTAAGACACCAGTCCTCCAAAGACCATGATCCTGTCTTCATGGCACAAAGAGAGAAAGATTCATATGCTTGGGGCTTTTGATCACCTATTTATTTTGTTTACTTTTGAAATGCAAATATTAAAACATTGGAAAACAACTGAAATACATCCTAAAGGTACCAGAAGAATTTGCTTCTGTTTCTAGGATCAATGTAGATAGTAGTTTTCCATCCAGCTTAAATTACAGAATCAATCATAGAATGGTATAGGTTTGAAGGGACATTATAAATCATCTGGTTCCAACCCTCCTACTATGGGCAGGGCCACCATGCACTAGACCAAGTTGCTCAAGACCTCTTCCAACTTGGCCTTTAACACCTTCAGGGAAAGCGCATCTACCATCAAACTGAGCAGCTCGTTCCAGTGTCTCACCACTCTCACTGTACAGAATTTGTTCCTAATTTCCAGTCTAAATTTGCACCCCTCAAGCTTCAATACATTCCCTCTTGTTCTATCACTACAAGCCCTTGTAAAAATTCCTCCCTGGCTTTTCTGTAGCCCTCTTCAGGTACTGGAAGGCTGCTACAAGATTCTTATTTCCAGGCTGAATAAACCCAATTCTCATCTTGTCAATCCAGGTGGGGTCTCACCAGTGCAAAGTAAAGGATGAGAACCATCCTCCTCATCCTTATGGTCACACTTCTTTTGATGTAGCCCAGCACACATTTACCTTCTGTGTTGAAGTGAACATTGGCTGCCTATGTTGAGTTTTTCATTAACTGATACTGTCAAGTCCATCTTCTCAAGACCTTTCCGAAGGAATTCTCTGCCCAGCCTGTATTTGCTCTTGAGATTTCCTCCACTCGGATATAAGACTTTGCACCTGGCCTTGTTGAAGTTCCTGAGGTTTGCTTGAGCCCTCCTCTCAAGCCTGTCCAAGTACCCTTTCCCTCCAGCAAATCAACTGGACCACACAAGTTGATCCTTAGACTTCTAATGGTGTACTCAGTCCCACTGTCCATATCATCCACACAGGTGCCAAACAACACTAGTCACAGTATGAGCCCCTGGGGGACAGCAGACTACATTTGGATTTTGAGCCAGTGGCATCACCTCTCTCTAGCCAATTCCTCATCCAATAAGAGGTCCACCCCTCCAAGTCTATGCTTTTCCAATTTGGTGACCAAGATGTTATGCTGGACAGTGACAAATGCTTTACAGAAATCCAGGTAGGTGACAAAAAGTCTTTGATACTGTTCCTGCAGAATTCTTGTAGACAAATTGGCTACTTATGGCTTGGATGAGCACACTGTCTCCTGAATAAAGCACTGGCATTATTTATGACCACTGAGTGGTGGTGAGTGGAGTCAAATCCAGTTGGCAGCTGGTCATTAGTGGTGTTCCTCAGGGATCTGTATTGGGGCCACTTCTTTTCAACGCCTTTATTGATGGCCTTGATTCAGGCATGGATAGTGTCATTGCTGTTTGCAGGTGACACAGGTTAGGGTGGCAGTGTTGATTTGAATGAGGGTAGAGAGGTTCTTCAGAGGGACTTGGAGAGGGTAGATCAATGGGCCAACATTAATGGCATGAGCGTCAACAAGGCCAAATGCCAGGTCCTGAACTTGGCTCACAACAATCCCAAGCAACACTACAGCCCTGGGGCAGTGTGGCTGGAGAGCTGCCTGGCAGAAAGGGTTCTGGGGGTTGTAATAGACAGGCAGTTGAATATGAGCCAGCAGTGTGCTCAGACAGCCAAGAGGGCCAATGGCCTCCTGGCTTGTATTAAAAATGCTGTAGCCATCAGGGCTAGGGAGGTGATTGTCCCCTTGTACTCAGTGTTGGTGAGGTCACTCCTTGAGTATTGTGTCCAGTTTTGGGCACTGCAATACAAGAGAGATGTGGAGGTGATGGAATGGTCCAGAGGAGGGCAATGAAGCTGGTGAAGGGCCTGCAGAATAAATCTTATGAGTAACCGAGGGAGCTGGGGCTGTTTAGTTTGCAAAGGAGGAGGCTGAGAGGTCTCATTTCTGTCTACAGCTACCTAAGAGGACATTGTGGAGAGGCTCTAGATGGTCTCTTTTCACAGGTAATTTGAGTTTGAACAAGGGGAAGTGGAGTCAAGTTGAGACTGGGTAGGTTTAGATTGGGCATTAGGAAAAAGTTTTCTGTGGAGAGAGTGGTCAGGCACTGCAATGAGCTGCCCAGGGAGTTGGCTGAGTCACCCACTCTGGACTTATTTAAGGGTTATTTGGATTTGGTGCTTAGGGATATGGTTTAAGATGAATCTTGTAGAGTAGGGTTATAGGTTGGTGATCCTGAGGGTCTTTTCCAACCTGGACAATTCTGTGGTTCTGTGTAACATCAGTTGCTCTTCCCTTATCTACTGATGCTCTAAATCCATCACAGAAAGCCACCAAGTTCATCAGGCATGATTTGTCTTTGGTGAAGCTATGCTGGTTACCGCTAATAACGTCTTTATTTTCTATATGCCTAATCAGATCTTTCAGGTGGATCTGCTCAATGATCTTGACAGACACAGAGATGGGGCCAGTTGGCCTATAGTTTCCCAAGTCTTCCATTTTCCCCTTTTTGAAAATGGAGGTTATGTTTCCCCTTTTCCAGTTTGCAGGGATTTCACCAAATTTCCATGACTTTTCAAATACGATTGACAACTTCATCTGCCAATTCGCTCAGGACCTGTGGGTGAATCTCATCAGGCCCCATGGAGTTGTACACCTTCAGATTCTTAGATGGTCTTGAACTCTGTCTCCATCTATAGAGGATGGGTCTTTTGTTTCTCAGGTAAGGACTTTTGCCTTCTAGACAAGACTAGAGCCCTTGCCAGTGAACCCTGAGGCAAGGTAGACATTGAGCACCTCAGCTTTCTCCATTTCTCTTGTGACTAGGTCTCCATGTTCCTTCTGGAGAGGCCTCACATTTTCCTTAGCCTTCTTTTTGTCACTGATGTATCAGAACAAAATTTTCTTGTCCTCTTCTATATCCTAAGCCAAGTTTAATTCTATCTATCTGTGTTTTTTTTAAATTCACTAAGTTGATCTCTACATGCTCAGACAACTTCTTTGTAGTCCTCCTCTGTAGTTTGTTCTTCCTTCCATTCTTTACAGACTGTTGTTTTTTGTCCAAGTAAGCCCAGAGATACCTTGGTCTCCTGGCACTTGTCTGCCTCCTTCCTTCTAGTTTCCATAATCTTGAGAAACCAATTCCTTCAATAAATAACAAAGTTCATTAATATTTTATGGAACATCTATCTCTGACAAATAAATTGTGTTTATTGTGCTCTTAAGTAAAAGTCTAAACTGCTTTTGTTTCTGGGAACTGCTGACCCATACGTACTTCTTATGCAACTTCCCATACCAAATACCAGTGAAAAGGGACAAATAGAAGGATATATTTTTTAACAGGGTTGACCCTATCATTTGTTGCAGTGGTACTCTATCATTCATTGCAGTTATTAATCAACATATTGATTTAGCTTATTAGCATTTGCAGTGTTGTTGAAAAAGTTAAGATTTCTTCAGTGTAATGATTAAAGTACAGAAGCCTCCTCCTATATTACATATTTTACATGTAGCCTTTGCAGATTGCATTTTTAATACTGAATTCTGTCACTACACACACATATACATACTAGCACATCACATAGTAAGCATTCTCACTTACATTCTAAATTATAATCAGAACAGAAATATTAGCATGAAATATTGCTGAAGGCAGCAAGCGAATTCAAGATGTTTAGTGTCCAGTTTGGCTGCAAAACTTTACATACTTCTGTGTTGGAGAGAATGACTTCCTTTTTCCTTTTAATGTTGCACAAACTATACATTTCTCAATCACACAGAGGAGAGAAATAAGCAATCTGAATATCCTAAGTTGTTACCAAGAGAGAAGCTGAATACTTAGAAAACTGACAGCAGGAAAAGTCCTGTCTCTGGTGGATCAACATACCATAAAATTTTAGGTAAGTAAAAGCCATTACTAACTGGGCTTCTCTACGTGGTTCTGCAGGAGGGAGCCACCTGGCAAGAGATCTGACTTGCATGGGTGTCTGTATTTCTGCAACGATGAAGAAGGATGGCTGCGTAGAGTCCAGCCTGCACCTCTGTAAAAGAGCAAAGAACAGAACAATTAATCAACTGGTGTTAGCCTACCCACTCATGACCATACCATATGCAGCTCCTGTGTGGGCCTGTCACTTGCTAGCAGTTAAGCAAAAGCTTAATCACAGGAACATTTATCTGCAAAACCATGAACCAGACAAACATGTCTTACCATCATCTCTATCCTTCAGTCTTAGAAATGTTATTGACCACATCTTAAAAATGAAAATAGAATAATAGTAGGGCTGTTTAGTTCATTCTGATCTTGCCTGTTTAAGAATTGCCAATTTTTAAGTAAGTTGTTTCTTTTTTCCTACCCTATATTTCTAACATACAACCAGTCTTCAGTGAAATTCTGAGAAGCTCTGAATGATATCCAGAAGGAAGAATCTGGTACACAGAAAATCTGTAGAAGCTAATTCTTGTTATGAGTGGGAAAAAAATCCAAACAAAACAAACCAAAGCAAAGAAAAGCAAAACAAAAAAAAACAAAACAAAGCTATCCTTCCCTTAAAACAACAATATGAGCTGACTTGAAACTTTTTTTTTTCTTTAGTGCATGTAGATCATTTCAGGTTCCCACTTGCACTTAAAGTACCTTTGTATGTGATATCTTGCCAGAACATAAATGATGTGAGACATATGCTAAGCACTTTTGACTCATGTTTGACAAACCAATAAGAGGCTGAGAGAATTAGTTTTAAATTTTTTCAAGTATTATTTTTCAAATGGTCTGCAAGATCCTGATTCACATCAATTCTTTTGAAAAAGCTTGGCTTTTTCTATAGTTTTGACTAAAGAGAAAGCATCATCAAGACTTTATCTGTCTTACTTTCTGTAACTTGGAGTAAAGAAAACTGATAAATGTTACATAGAAAATGGATTGGTTTAAAGAAAGAAGATGTTGTCTGAATTCAGGTCTGGATCTCTTTTTTCTTTTTCTTTTTTTTTTTTTTAATTTCTGTGGAGTGATTAAATTGGCACCCACTATTATTACCCTAGTAGAATAGAAAGAAACTGATGGAAGCAACCCAGTTGCAGATCTACAAGTGAAAGGAAAAGCCGAATTGCCTCCAAGATTTTCATATTTTGCTGACAGAGATGATACATTCTCTTTGTCTACCTTCCATAGTCTTTTCCTGACTGTCAGATAATGTTCCTTCTCTTAGTCCCTGAAAATAAGTGATTTACTGTTCTCTTTAGTCACAGAAAGAAAAACCAAAATCCTTTTCATTGAAGAAGTTTCATTGGTACAGCTAGGAATATTGGTTTCTCTCAGGAGGACAAAAATAGTCAACAAAGGCATGATCCAGTGATTTGTAAAGGAAGAGTCATATGTTCTGGCCCTCACTGAATTAAGAGTTCTTATTTCTTTCATTAAAGAATCATTGCATGAAATGAAAGACTGATGGCTTCAGGGATCTTCTGGCCAGGGTATCATGTGACAAAGCCCTAGAGCAAAGAGGGGCCCAGGACAGCTGGATAGTATTTAAGGATCACCTCCTCTGTGTCCAGGAGCAATGTATACCAACAAAGGGGAAAGCAGGGAAGAATGCCAGAAGGCTTGCCTGGCTGAGCAAGGAGCTCCTGGACATGCTGACACACAAAAAGAAACTCTACAAGGAGTGGAAGAAAAGACGCTAAGCTGGAGGTGGGGAGATTCAGATTGGATGTGAAGAGGAAGTTCTTCAGCATGAAAGTGGTGAGACCCTGGAATGGGTTGTCCAGGGAGGTGGTTGAGGCCACACCCCTGGAGGTGTTTAATGCCAGTCTGGATGAGGCTCTGGCCAGCCTGATGTAGGGTAGGGTGTCCCAGCCTATGGCAGAGGGAGTTGGAACTAGATCATAATTTTGGTCCAAACCGTGACTGATTCTATGATTCTAACCTTTTGGATGTGTTCCAGTGTGATCTGCTCTTGGTGATCTTACTCTTGCAGAGGGGCTGGACCAGATGGTCTTTTGAGGTCCCTTCCAGCCCCTGATATTCTATTGTTTTATGATTCTATGATTCATTCAGCAAGAGGATGCTATGATTTTTTTCATGACAGGTACCTCAAAAAAATAATGCCAGATGTTACTTAAAAGCATTTTTTCTGTCAAATTATAAAGGACAAACACCCAAAACATCATCTAGAAATTAATAGAAGGGATGTAAGAGGGTAAAAGAAGATTTTCTTTTTAATCAGATAATAAAACTAAATAGTAGCAGAAAAAACTATTTTTATATCTTGGTATTTTTAACAGTTGGAGTAGTTATCAGCTATGAACATAAACTGCAGGTTCATAGGAACAGAAGTTAACTTTCAATTTCTTTAATTAATCATTAAAACAGAGATTTTCACAAAAGCCTTCATTAAAGATAATTAATGTTTTGGGGTTTTTTTTGGCGTAGCAAACTACCTTGATGTCCAGATGTATCACAGGCCCATCAAGCTAAGAGCAGTTCACCTCCATATTTGCAATCCAAGTCAAGATCACAGTATGTTTCTCACAACTTGAGAAATATTGGCAGCTTGATCTGCCTGCTGGTTGTGTTGGTGTTCCTCAGTAGCTTTCTCTTTAGGGATGTGTGCATCTACGTGTCGCACCTTCACTGGAATTCTCTCCAGTCGTGCATCAATGTCCTGCCATAGATCAGCACACCAAATAGGCTTTCCTTTCCTCTGCCAGCCACTCTTTTTCCAGTCCTTTAGCCAACCCCATAGAGCATTGGCTACCATCCATGAGTCAGTGTAGAGGTAAAGGATAGGCCAATTTTCTCATTCAGCCACATCAAGAGCAAGTTGGACTGCTTTTACCTCAGCAAATTGACTGGATTCACCTTCTCCATCTCTCGCTTCAACCTCTCTCCTGGTAGGACTCCAGACGCTGATACCCATCTTCATTTGCTCCCAACAAGATGTCAGGAACCACCTGTGAACAAAGCATAGTTCTTTTCCTGATCAGAAAGATCACCATAGGGAGGAGCTTCTTTAGCACGAACTGGCTTCTCCTCTGGAGGTTTTGTAGAGACTGTGCCTTCTGGCCAGTTAGTGATCACTTCTACTAGACCAGGTCGATCAAATTTACCCATTTGTGCTTGTTGGGTTATCAAAGCCGTCCATTTAGACCAGGTTGCATCTATGGCATGATGAGGTGATAAATCTTTGCCTTTGAACATTCAGTTTAGAACAGGCAATCTAGGAGCTGAAAGCAATTGTGACTCAGTTCCAATCACTTCAGAAGGTGCTTTCACTCCCTCATAGGCTGCTAGTATTTCTTTCTCTGTTGGAGAGTAATTTGCCTCTGAACCTCTGTAGCTACAACCCTAGAAACCAAGTGGACGACCACATGTTTCATTTGGAGATCTCTGCCAAAGACTCCAAGTTGGATCATTGTCACTTGCAGCCATGTACAGAATGCTTTTAATGTCCAGATCAGATTGAACAGGTCCCAAGCCCACTGCCATGGACCACTTCTCTCTTTATCTGAACAAAAGCTGCTTGTTGTTCAAGTCCCTACTCAAAGTTGGTTTTCTTATGAGTCACATCATGCAGAGATTTGACAATTTGACTGAATCCAGGAATGTGCAGTCTCCAAAATCCCACTGATCCCAAGAAAGATAGAGTGTCCTGCAAGGATCAGGCAGGAGGCTTTAGAAGCAGAATGATTAGTTGGGTTACATGGATCCAGCTAGAAGCCAAGGAGAAATGCAGACACTGATGGACTGTGACAGACAGAGCCAGACTCTCTTATCTATCTTTGTGCCCTTATTTTTATGCGTCTCAGCAAACCTATGAGTGAAGTAGACATCATGCTTGTTTTATTTTCACAGCTCGTATCTAATTTTTCTCATTAAAATATTTCAATTAGCCTCAAACCGGCACACAAGTCCTGTCAGCCAACCTGCTTCAGTATAAGCTGTTCCCCCTATGGGCTGGTCAGTATGGGCTGTTCAGTATGGGCTGTTCATAGGAGACTTCTCTGCAATGAAATTCCCACATGGTCATAGGCCTCTTTGAGGACCCATGTGCTCCACTGTGGAGTACCTCCATGGACTGCCAGTAGATTACTCCTCCAGCCTCCGTGAGCTGCTGGGCAACCACCTGCCTCACCATGGCCTTTCAGCATAGGCTGCAGGAGAATTTCTCTGCACTGTCTTTCCCTGGAGGTGTTCAAGAAAGGACTGGATGGAGCACTTAGTGCCATGGTCTAGTTGGTTGGATAAGGCTGGGTGATAGGTTGGACTGGATGATCTTGGAGGTCTCTTTCAACCTGGCCTATTCTATTCTATTCTATTCTATTCTATTCTATTCTATTCTATTCTATGTTCTTGATGTCTACAGAACTGTCTTTTTCACATTTTTCTCATTCCTCTCTCTTATGTTGCACCTTGTCTCAAAAATATTGTCACAAAAGATCTACCACTGTCACCAGTGGTCCCAGCCTTTGCCAGTAGCTTGTTCATCTTGGAACCAGCTGGCATTGGCTCTATCAGACACAGAGGAAGTTTGTTGCAGCTTCTCAGACATGCCACACCTGTAGCTAGCAAAACCTTGCCACATAAACCCAATACACAGGGAAAACATTTCACTCTTCAAGAAGGTACATTCGTTATAGTACACACCAGTTCCTCTAAAATTACTGGCTTCTAATTTTGAAGGATAACATTTCAAATGATGATGTGTTTCTCAGGAAATAAGTGGAAACCCCCAAGCAAATGTTAAAAAGAAAAAACAAAATTACAAGAACCAAAGCAACTAAAACCAAACAAAAACTCCCCACCAACAGCAACAACAAAATAAAACACACCAAAAAACCCAACACAACAAATACAAAAGCAAAAAAGCAAAACAAAAAAAAACATTCAACCAACCAACAAAAACCAAAACAAAAACACACCAAAAAGAGTCCCATATGAGACACATTATCAATAGATCTATGAATCAATATGGAGACTGAGCCCAACTTCAGTCAGTCATGAGGACAGCCTATCAGATTGTAAGGATTTTTGGGAATAGTTTCTATATTGTTTGATATGGGCTCATATTCCTGAATAGGAATGGTACCATTGATGACATTTTCCTTCGAGGTTAGACTAGATGTCCTTTAAAGGTCCCTTCTGATTCTATGATTCAAACTGCACAGAAGGAATGCTAGGTCACTGACAGAGCTAGTGCTCACAGACTTCCTTCCCTCAGAAGAATGGGTGGTTTGCAGTTTCTAACAGTAGCGGCAGTGTTACTGTTTTAACAGTAACAGTGTTACTGTTAGCGGCTGAACTGTTTTGAAACACTTAAATGACTTCTTATCTATGGTTAAGAATTAACTAAATGTTCTTCTTTAGCCTTATGATTAAAAACTGACTTGGTATTTTTGAGAAACCTGAAGTTGTCTCAAGATGCATAAGCCTATCTTTCCATATCTTTCAATTCCTGTCAGACAATGTGCAAAACTTAACCGATTCTGCATAATATACTGTTTCTCTATAGAAGTAACCAGTCTTACCTAGAGGCATCTCTGCTAGACACTGGTAACTGCAATTAAGTCTTCCATCAAATGAAAAAGCAGGATTCCATTAACCATATTTCTTCTTAATTTCCTCCAGTCAAAAGATGAAAAATTAATCTGTATCTCTGATGATAACATAATGCAATAAGATTATGATTCCTTCATAAATCTGAGGGACATGATCTGATCCTAGTGGAAATGGGCTATGGAACACACATTTATTATGAAAATTTGTATATATAAACCTATGCCTGTACTGAGTTCTGAAAGCCAAGATTATTCTTTCTTCTAGAGCAGTAAGAATTTTTTAGAATAAACTCCTAGCTCTGATGTACGTTAATTTCTATGCTGCATATAAAGGTTTTTCTGATTCATTTCTAAAGACCACCACAGTATCAGAGAATCACAGAATATATCTGGTGGGAAGATCACCCAGTCCAACCCACGACCCTGCACTATACCATGTCACTAAATGCCAGGTTCACAGACTGCTTGAACACCCCAAGGGACGGTAATTCTAGTACTGCCCTGGGTAGACCATTCCAGTGATTGAGAACCCTTTCAGTAATTAAATATTTTGTAATATCCAGTCTGAAACTTCACTGGTACAGCTTGTATACCATTTCCTCTTGTCACCTGGCCCTCTCCTCACTCCAACTTCCCTTCAGGTATCAATAAGGTCTACCCTCAGCCTCCTCTTCTCCAGCCTGAACAACCCCAGCTGTGTCAGACACTCCTCACAGGCCAAGTGCTCCAGGCCCTTCATGAGCCTTCATGAAGCCCTCGTACCCTTCTCTGGATGTGCTGCAGCACCTCAATTCACTTCCTCTCGTGAGGGGCCCAGAACTGAATACAGTACTCAAAGGGTGGCCTCAACACTTATCCTGAAAGACTACAATTTTCCTTTGGTACCTAATCAGGTCTAAAACAAGTCATATCACAACAGTGTACCTCTGTGTAATTATAAAGTACATGGATTTGAAACAAAGTCTTTACTACTTTTATTGAACTGCAGCCTGCCATGACCTACAAGTCATCTCGATTCCCAAAGAGGAAACCTGGAGATTTAACTGACTAATGCTTACCACATATTTCTTAAGAGGATAGCTATAGTAGAGCGTTAGCAGCTATAAGGAATACCAAGAGTTACAAAGGGAGAGTAATAGTTATTTCTAAACTTATTTGTTTTATATTATATAAGGAGAAGATCACAGATTTCTGTTCTCACACTCAGATTGAGTAGACCACAGGAAAGAAAAAAAAGAAAAACAAGCAAGCAAACAAAAAAGACAGATTATAGCTTTGGATGAGTTATGTTGTTTTTTTCAAAAAGCTGAGTTCTAGATCCACAAATTCTCAAAGTAAAAATTTAGTCTCTAAATTAAAATCCAAATCTGTGAACCTGAGTCTAGACTTACCCTTGAAATGAAGCCTGCTTATGAATGAATTTAATTTGCAATAAAATTGATGAAGTAGTGGACAAGAATCATATTAACAAGGAAAAAAAAACAAAATCACAGGGGGAATTGAAAAAAAAAAAAGTCATATTCACAGAGTCATAGAATGGTTGAAAGGAGCCTTAACGAACACCTAGTTCCAATTCCCCCTTCTGCAGGTAGGATCAGCTTCCCTTAGATCAGTTCACTCAAAGATTTCAAAGATCATTGAGTACCAGAAATTTATTATAATCCAGAAAGAAACATCTTAATCATAGAATAACCTCTCTACCTGTCTCTGTGTGCATGTGATTTAATTTAGGAAACTTTGTTGAATCCTTTACTAAGACACTGTGTAACTTATGACAAATTGTGGATTATTGATGAAGTATTGCTAGAAAATCATACTATCTAATCTTTATTGTAGCAACACTAATAAATCTTAAATTGCTGCTACCTCAAAGTTATGTAGGACCCACAATAGCAGATTGAATAACACTGAAATCCCTGTACCTAGCTCCTTTAAAAATCGTCAGCCAAGACTGGACCTAGGAGTCAATGCAGCCGCACATAGACTCATCTCTGAGAAAGAACTTAAAAAGCAAGGAGATCCTTTCTGAACCTCACGACTCAAGGAGTTGGTGTCATTCTTTACATTCTCACTCCCTGTCTATATCGTTCTAGCCTGATTCTTACCCAATCTTTCTTTTTATGTGTCTTCCATGTAACAAATAATAGAGTGAACCATTCCATTGAACTCTGTAAAGTCATATTTTACAGACTCATAATAAAAATTACTTTTACTAATAGCTCTGGTGTTGATTATTTAAGCAACCCTAACCTCTGTTCTGCAACAAATTGGTGTAGTCAGCAGGATGGCAAGTAGTATTGCTGATTACTTATGAAAACTTGATATAAGTCCAAACCTCAAATTCTCAGAATATGCTTATGATAATTGTCATGGTTGGAAAACTTTGGAGAAACAACTGGAGGTAGCCAGGGGCTACATAAAGGATTACAAAGAAGAAGAAAAAAAAAAAAAAGGGAAAAGGAATTATTTTAAAATTGTTAGGTACCCTTCTAGAAACCACCTGTTGAGATTGGGAAAGGGAAAACATAGAGAGAAAGAAGATCTGAGAAAGGAAATTAGGGGCAGGAAAGACAACTGAGTTATTACTGTCCCTACAAATTGAGCAGCTGCAGAAGAATTACAGGAAGAAAAAAAAAAAAATAAAAAAAATACANTTTTGTTTGGGAAAGACCTCTAAGATCATCAAGCCCAACCATATATAATATAACAATACAGATAATACTTTACCTCCCTCAAATCCCTGTGAATATGAGGCTAGAGCTGTGATTAAAGCAGAATATATTCTGATTCAAATTAATTTCTAATTAAATTCCTAGTAGATGTGGGAGTACAGATTTCAATACTTACAGGCCACCTGATCAGGACAAGGAAGTTGATAAGGTCTTCTACAGGCAGCTGACAGGAGCCTTTCAGTCACAGACACTGGTTCCCATGGGGGATTTTAACTACTCCAGATAATTGCTGGAAAGCCTACTCAGGCAATCATCTGCAGTCCAGGAAGTTCTCCCAGAGAATTGATGATAATTTCTTGATGAAAATGGTGGATAAGCCAACTAGGAGAGGAGAGCTACTAAACCTGATACTCACTAAGAAGGAGGGTCTTGTTGAAGCCATGAAGACTGAGGACAGCCTTGGCTGTAGCAATCATGAGATGATGGAGTTCAGGATCTTGTGAGGTAGGAACAGAACGTCAAGCAGGATCACAACCTTGGCCTTCAGCAGGGCCAACTTTGGCCTTTTCAAGCAATTGCTAGGGGAAAACTCACAGGACAGGGTACTAGAAGGCAAAAGGGCTGCTGATAGTGGGTTAATGTTCAAGGATCACTTCTGCCAATCTTATGATCAGATCATTCCAACAATCAGGAAATTGAGAAATGCTTGAGCAAACTCAAGCAGAATATGAGTCTACAGATCATAGAAAGAGCTGGCCATTGTCAGAGAGTGCAGGGAGGCAACTAGGAAGGCTAAGGTCTCCTTGGAATTCAACCTCACAAGAGAGGTCAAAGACAACAGAAAGGGCTTTTTCAAATACATTGCAGGAAAAACTAGCACTATAGACAATGTAAGCCCGTTGGTGAATGAGGTGGGGGGCATGGTGACATAAGACAGAGCAGGCAGAGTTAGTAAATGCCTTCTTTGTCTCCATCTATACTGCTGGAGACTGTCCTCAGGAGCCCCAGACCACTGAGGTCCCAGAAGAAGACATGACAAAGAAGTTTTCCTTGGCTAATGAGGTAACAGAAATGTAATGGAGAAACTTATCCTTGGTGCTGTTCTTAGGCATATCCAGGACGAGAGGGTCATTAGGAGCAGACAACATGGTTTTACCAATGGGAAGTGTGCTGGTTTGAGGATAATTGAAATATTTTAATGAGAGAAATTGTGGAAGAATTTTTAGCTGAACAGGGAGGACATGAGCTGTTGCAACTGAGCAACCAAGCATTAGATAGTTTGTATAGTATTTGATAGTTTGTATCTTTGACTGTCCCTGAATTGTTCTTGTTCTGGTGGGAAACCAGGCATTTGTGCTTGGGAAAGTTCCTCCTGAATGTAGAAGTGAGACAGAGAGAAAACCATAATGTGGAGGGAAGCTGAGTTTGTTCATCAGACAATGGGGACTTGTTAAAATATGCCAAATATTGTATACTGACCAATCATATTGCTTGCTTTGTAACCACCCCATCTTGGGACTATAAGTTTAATAAACTTGTATTAAGAAGTAGTAGTCGAGTAATCTAGTAGTTTGGAGTAGTCTGGTAGTCTGTTTTAGTAGTTTGTTGTAGTTGTATCGTAATAAAGAAGAATGATGATATAACCATATGGGTAAACAATCTCGTTGCTTTTAGTGCACTCGTCAGTCACTTGCAAACAGACTTTAACAGCTACCCACAAGAAATTAGATTGTAGGCTGTGAAAGGAAAATAATGGAGATGTCTATATTACCCATTCATTCTGCTGAGACATATGAAAACAAAGATACAAAGAAAGCTAAAGTCAGTCTCTGCCTGGCTGTCGTATCAACTCTTCTGTCTGAATCTGCATATTCTCAACTAATCATTCTGATTCTGACACCTCTCACTGTCCTTTTCAGTTCATCCTGCATGTAAGGGAGATTGATAATGGAGAGGGTGGAAGTAAGAAAAATGATTGGTTGTGAGCCTCCTGGGCAGTCCGACTGTTTTGGGAGGGACTTTGTATTTTTGTATTACTTTTAACTTCTATATGACTATAAACATCTGTGTATATTGTGTATATGTATGCTTGTAAATTGTGATAAACTATAAATACAGCTTCATTCCTTAACTTGCAGCTGACTGAGTCCAGTCTGGGTGAATTCCTAAATGTGTGAGGAGGCATGTAATTCCAAAACCACCACAGGAAGTCCAAGCTAGGTTTGACCAACTTAGTAGCCATTTATGAGAACATAACCAGGTATCCACCTGATGGTAGAGCAGTGGATGTGGTTTATCTTGATTTCAGTAAAGCATCTAACACTGCCTCTCACGTCATCCTTGCAGCTAAACTGAGGAAGCATGGTCTGGATGATTAGGCAGTGAGGTGGAAGTGAACTGATTGAAGGGAAAAAGAGAATTGTGGTCAATGAGTCTATCTGGAGGCCTGTACTTAGTGGAGTCCCACGGGGGTCAATAATGGGACCAGTACTATTCTATATTTATCAGTGGCCTGGATGAGGGCACAGAGTGCACTGTCAGCAGGTTTGCTGACAACGCTAAGCTGAGTGGAGTGGCTCCCACACCATTCAGAGAGACTTGGACAGGCTAGAGGGTTGGGCAGGGAGTTAATGAAGTTCAACAAGGGCAAAGGCAGAGTCTTGCACATGGGAAAGACTGGATCAGTATAGGTTGGGAACTGACTTCTTGGAGAGCAGAGAAGAGAAAAAGGATCTGGGTGTGATAGTGGATGGGAGGTTTGACCATGAAGTGTCAGTGTAGATTTGAATGAGGGTAGAGAAGTTCTTCAGAGGGACTTGGAGAGGGTAGATCAATGGGCCAACATTAATGGCATGAGCGTCAACAAGGCCAAATGCCAGGTCCTGAACTTGGCTCACAACAATCCCAAGCAACACTACAGCCCTGGGGCAGTGTGGCTGGAGAGCTGCCTGGCAGAAAGGGTTCTGGGGGTTGTAATAGACAGGCAATTGAATATGAGCCAGCAGTGTGCCCAGACAGCCAAGAAGGCCAATGGCCTCCTGGCTTGTATTAAAAATGCTGTAGCCATCAGGGCTAGGGAGGTGATTGTCCCCTTGTACTCAGTGTTGGTGAGGTCCCTCCTTGAGTATTGTGTCCAGTTTTGGGCACTGCAATACAAGAGAGATGTGGAGGTGCTGGAATGGGTCCAGAGGAGGGCAATGAAGCTGGGAAGGGGCCTGCAGAATAAATCTTAATAAGAATGACTGAGAAAGCTGAAGAGAGACCTCATTGCTGTCTCTTCTCACAGGTATTTGGAACAACGGGGAATGGCCTCAAGTTAAGACTGGGTAAGGTTTAGATTGGACATCAGGAGAAAGCTGTCCATGGAGAGAGTGGTCAGGCACTGCAATGAGCTGCCCAGGGAGGTGGCTGAGTCACCCACCCTGGATTTGTTTGAGGGTTCTTTTTATGTGGTGCTTAGGGATATGGTTTAAGGTGAATCTTGTAGAGTAGGATTATAGGTTGAACTTGGTGATCCTGAGGGTCTTTTCCAACTTGGAAGTCTCTGTGATTCTATGAGCCACTATTGTGCTCTTGTGACCAGGAGGGCCAATGTCCTTCTGGGATGTATATTAGAATAGATGTGCTTAGTAGGTTGAGAGAGATTCTACTCTCCTTCTACTCTGCCCTGGTGAGGCCCCATCTGAAATATTGTGTCCAGTTCTGGGTCCCTCAGTTCAAGAAGAATCTTAGGGAACCGCTTGAAAGGGGCCTGCATAGAGCTACAAAAATTATTAACAGAGTGGAACATCTTGCTTATGAGGAGAATCTGATGGAGCTAGGGCTCTTTAGCTTGAAGAAGAAAGTGAGAAGTGACCTCATGAATGTTAATAGATATGTAAAGTGTGAGTGGCAAGAGGATGGATCCAGACTCGTCTTGATGATACCTGACAAGGGGCAGTGGGTGAAAGTTGAGGCATAAGAAGTTCCATGGAAATGAGGAAAAGGTTTTTCACTATGAGAGTTCCAGAACATTGGATCAATATGGATAGCAGAGAGTTAAAAGTCGTAAGAGTAAATGAAGGAAGTATTACTTGTCAAACTGCAAAAAATCATTCATGGTTCATGGGCATGTAATGCATATTTTCTGTTGCAATTCAAGAGAGCAATGAAAACATCTGGGGTTTCCAAATCTTGCAACCTCCAGTCAGCAGTGTGTGGTCCTTTGGTTCAAATTCTGGTTTCTGACAGAAATCAAAAGGCTTCAATGAGGGTATTCCACAAAGTTTATATTCTCTCTGATTCAAAGATCTCTGATGACCACGTTATTGTTTATTTTGTGACACAAAATGGGATTTCTGAAGCAATAGGTGATTTGGGAAAAAAATGACAAATTATCTCAGAACCCACTGCTGGTAAATCTCACCTGTCTGGAAACTGGACTGGAAATGGTTTTCAATAATTGACTATTAAAGCCTCAGTGCTGATATAGTCATACTAATAGCTGCTATGCTGAACATTACAAACCAAACATCTGCTTTGCCAGGATTTGCACACCCATGGGTTACAGTGCTAGAAGGAAAGGATAAGGAAAAATTTGCTCTTATTGGAGAAGGTAAAAATAGCCTTCAGTAGACTCCTACAGGGATATAAAGTTTCACCTGTGGTTAAATGTATTGCACTTGCTTACAGTTTCCTCCACAAGACGTGAAACTATGGCAATATATAGATGGCATTCTAGTTAGAGGAACTTTCTTGCAGCAGCAGTGTGACAAGCTTCACACAAAGCAGGAGTCAAAAGCCCACCCAAGCAATGTGAAGGACCAAGTAAAGAAATAAAACTTTTAGGTATTTGACTGATTGCATTTAGTGCAGATATTCCACTGGACACCTTAAGTAAAACAGAACAATTGCAGATATTCCAATCCAAGAAAGAATTATAACACTCCACAAAAACTTTAGGATACAATAGACAACATATACCTGGATTTTCTATTGTTACCGGTAGATTTTACTCACTGTTACAAAAGTGAAACCTGTGGAGATGGGATTCAGAAGAGCAAAGAAGCAATCAGAACTTTAATACAAGAATTAGTAATGTATCAATGACTGGGGCAAATTCAACCCCACAATCACATTTCAGCAGAATGGAGTTTTGCAAAACATGATACTTGTTGCAATCTATTTCAAAGAGGCCCTGGTGGACTAAATTGTCCTTGTTTCAGCTCAATTGCATTTGAAGAAACAGAGAGGACATTCAACAACCTTGCAGCATTACAGGTAGAACAATATGTAGCAGTCAATCTACTTTAACAGGTCTCTGGATAGTGTGATCTAAGGACGCCCCTGCTTACTGGCAGAGTGGGTTGGACTAAACGACCTTTGAAGATCTCTTCCAACCCCGACCATTCTATGATTCTACCATTCATTAGTATTGTGCTAATGATTCTAATGAAGCTTCATTGCCCATTCGCCTCTGAGACTACTGATAAAAATGGTGCAGAACAGTGTTCGTGCACAGTAGATCTTCCTTTCTCTCTAATAGAGTAACCTGTCCAGGAAAACCTGCTGAGAGCAATCTACCTTATATGTCTTACAATACCTTCTCCAAGATAAGAATGTCTGACTGTAGGCAGTGATCTAGAGGGGGCATTTGGGAAAAGAAAGTGTTTCGATTCTTTAAAGAGATCCATAACTTGCTCAGTTTATCAGCTATTCTGGAAGCCAGAAGACTGTTCTACTGATGTATAGAAATGAGAGCTCCTATTATCTCTTTCATTGTCAGGCATTAATTAATCAAAAGAAGAAAAACTCCTACATCCAGTTTGTTCTCCCAATAAATATATGCTGATGAGGTGTGAATTGACTTTTCAGGAGATGTGAACACGTTCCTCATTCCTAAGTTCCTTAGTTGCAGCATGGGTTAACAATTCAAATTTTGTATGTCAGCGGTGACATTTTCAAAATCATTAACTTAGGTGCACCCACACTTGAACAGCCTGCCCAGAGAGGTTGTGGAGTCTCCTTCAATTGAGACAGTCAAGACCTGCCTGTGTGACCTGCTCCAGATGGTCCTGCTCTGTCAGGGCAGTTGGATTCTATGACCTCCTGAGGTCTCTTCAAGCCCCTAACATTCTGTGATTCTGTGATGCAGTTTTGGTGTGTTCTCAACACTTATTTCCAGTATAGATATCATGGCAACCTATTAAGTCGCTGCTTGATGAGACTCTTCTGCACGAAGCCCTGCTTTCTTTGGAAGGAAACTTACACAGAATCAGCCAAAATGTTCACTGTTTTGTATACTGCAAAGGCCGGGGTTGAAGGGTGCAAACTAAAACATATGTTGACACGGCTGCCAGCTCTCGACAGAAAATATTATTACATAAATATTATAAAAACAATAGGGCTTGGTTTTGAATGCAAGATTAATACACATTAACACACATTCATTTCAGTGGACTACTGCATCAATAATCCATCCAAATTCAATATCTGGATTCATATTTATATATAAATTTAGTGACTAGAGATCATTTCTTAAGTCTTTTGGTAGTCACTCAAATGGTCTCACAAATTGTCTTCCAAAAAAAAAAAAAATTGTGAAAAAACAGAAAGAAAAATAAAAAGAAGCAAAAATACATTCATAAGCAAAGCTGATAATAAACAAGTTTCTGAAGATGGATATACAGACACATTATTTATTTATTTAATCATCAAAAGGCTTAATTACATAATTCTTGATCACAACAGCAGATTCTGGTTTTGTACAAAATGTATTTTTGTAATAGCTAAGTCCTAAATAATCTATTAATTACCTTCCTTTCCATCTACTGAACAATACTGGAAAGATCTATGGATTTTTTTAAAGGTGAAGTGGTCCTTCAGTAACAAAAATTTGAGCAGTACTACTCTAGACAAGCAATTACAAATCATAAGGACTTTTAAGAGGACAGAAATGTTGACAAATGTCTTATTTTTCCCTGTGTCCTCTACCCTAAGTATATAATTTAGTAAAAGATTTAATACTTTTCTTGAAACTGAAGGGCATATTGAATTGCCTATTCATTTTCATTTACTGGACTGATTAATGTATTTATTAAATTAGTTTGATTTTTAAATACTGCAATGAAAGAGTATATTAATTAAATTTAATTAGAGTAATTTTATCTGCAACAGTAATTCTCACTTCTCCCCTTATGTTTGCTTATTGAAAAACCTCTGTGGTAAGATAACGAGGAGTTCAACTGGACAATGTATTTTGGCCCCTACTTTTCCTCATGCAAACTTGTTCGTTTAATTACAACAGACAGACATGTCTGTCTATGTCTGTGAGGAATATGACTCAACATCAGTGGGAGATCTCAGTCAAATGTTAAAGGCTACTTTTAGAAAGCAAGTCTCAAATATTGAAGGCCACTTTCAGAGAGGAAATCTCTCCTGACCTTGAGAACAGAACCTGGTCAACTTACAGAGCAGCATTACTTTGGTCACATTCCTTGATAAACATCTCCTGTGATAGTCACTATGTCCATAAGCAAAGAAAGAATCTCATGCTGCTTCTGTGGACTAAACAGAGTGATGGACACCATCCCACATGCTGTTTCAAAAGGAATGTAATACAGCTACTTCTCATAATGTGAAATGGAATCAAAACCAAAACAAATATATGAGGTGCAGTTTTTTGTCCCAAGCTGTTTCAAAATGCTTCCTGTAACAAAACTGTCACTGATACCAACAACAGTTATTTGACTTCTCTTTCATATAAAATATTAACCTTTCATCTGGATTCAGTTAAACTTCTAAAGAGTTTGTTTGTTTGTTTGTTTGTTTCATTGTTTGGAGGGGGGGTTGTTTGGTTGGTTGGTTTTGTTTGCTTGTTTGCCTTTACTTTTGGAAAACAGCAACAGTATACCAGTCAGTGTACTGTCTCTTACACAATGAAGATAGCAGGATGCTGCTGCACAGACCTGGCTTTCTCTCTTCCCCCTCTTCAGGTTTCTTCAACAATGGTGACCACGTTATTTCAACTAATGGTTCACAGCAACCATTGTGCCTCTCTTCCCAGTTTTCCAACACACAGTGTGAATTAGCAGGGTCCAATTTTGAGGTCAAGCCAGCCACTTACCTTTGAACCGAAGTTAAATAGAGGCAAAGATGTTAAAAAATCTGAAAGCACTGCAAAAAGGGAGCAGAGGAAAAAATAACCCAAAAGTCTATGCTCTCAGAGATCCTGAAATGGCTGTAACATTATCTCACCTCCCAAGAGCATAGTGAAGATAAATGGACTGCTCATCACAGAAGCACTCAGGTTTGAGGAGAACATGAATAAATCTGTTGTCAGCAGAACATCTGAAACAAAGTGTGGAAAACAGAACTAGGATCACACAGTAAATACTGATGGAAAGAGTGAAATGTAACTGAGCAAACCAGAGTTTTCCACTACCATTCTTTCGGAAGCAGTGCACAAGTGGGTAGCGAAAACGTAATGCTTTAGTTTGCATCACATTCAAACACCAAGGAAGACCAATACAGTTTTCAGACAGACTTAATTCAGAATATTCACCATTTTTTGAAGGCTTGATTTTTCTTCCAGATTTCCATTTTAGTGTGTGTACATGGGGAAGTTCTCCTTGTTTTCATAAGTGTACTGTATGTTAGCAGCTACTTCAAGCTTTCAGGCTCTGAAATGCTGTTTACTTCTGTAAGAACCTTTGTTGTCCCAGGTCCTAAGGCAATACAGAATCAACCTAGCCCTATCAGTGTCATTGGAGCTGCACCAGCTTATATTTGTGAAGGATGTTACCCCAAAACTAAGTGTGTTGGTTTGAGCTAATTGGAGAATTTGAGTGAGAAATTAAACACTGTGTCACTTCACCCAGTTTGACTGAGAGAGAAGAAAGAAGATTGTTTTGAGAATGTTCCCAAAACATCCAGATA
>VWZI01011867.1:75732-89424 GCA_013396835.1 Psilopogon haemacephalus | reverse complement strand
ATTATATCAATTATATAGACATAGATTGGATGCACCCTGAGCCAGTTTGGAGGGATACAAAGAACAGTGGTGTAATTGATGAATCTGAAGGACAGGCTACCATCCAGAAAGACCTGATCAAGCTGGAGAGGAGGGCTGAGGAGAATCTCACGAGGTTTGATAAGGCCAAGTCCTGCACCTGGGTAGGGGTGACCCTCAACATGAATCATGGCTGAAGGATTATGAAACTGAGAGCACCCCTGCGAAAAATGACTTGTGAGTACTGAAAGCTGAGAAACTGGACATGAGCCAGCAGTGTGCACTTGCCACCCAGAAGGACAACTGCATCCTGTACTGCACCGAAAGAAGTGTAGCCAGCAGGTCAAAAGAGATGATTCTGCCACTCTACCCTGCTCTGGTGAGATATCACCTGAAGTACCCTGTCCAGCTGTGGGACCCTCAACATGAGAGAGTACTCTGGGGAGGTAAATTTTAATATCCGAAAAGGTCCTACAGGAAGGCTGGGAAAGGACAGTTTAGAAGAGCCTGTAGCAGCAGCATGAGGTTTAAACTGGAGCAGGATAGATTTAGATCAGACATAAGAAGGAAGTTCCTTATAATGAGCTTGGTGAAATACTAGAACAGGCTGATCAGGGATGTGGTTGTGTCTCCATCTCTGGAGACACTCAAGATTAGACTCCGTATGTCCCTGGGCAACTAAATTTATTTGAAGATGTCCCTGCTTACAGCATGGGTGTTGGGCGAGATCACCATTGAGGGTCCTTTATAACCCAATGCAATTGGTGAACCTGTTTTGATTTGCTTTCTCTTTTAAGTGTTTTGTTAAGGTGAATAAATAACACCTGGAGCTATGCAGTCACTACAATGCAGAGATATTAATAGAGGATATTCTACTCCAGGAATTGCTCTAAATTTTTTATTTTGTACTGGCTTTCATTCTCCTTCCAGTGCTTCAGCATACTTTCCATACTTTCACTACCAGAAATCAGTACCTGAATGCACTCTACATTCAGATAATGTTGCTGTGAAGTCTCTGCTCTCTCTTCTCCCTTTTATATTTGGATAATGAGAACAGACCTTCATATTCACCTGACCAAAGAATGGACTTTCTTAATGTCATGTAGTTCAATTCTCTATTCAGCCATTAACAGGTTACCCAGGACTATGTCCAGTTGGTCTTAAATTTCTCCCCACACAGCCCTTAACAGGCTGCCCAGGACTATGTCCAGCTGGTCTTAAATTTCTCCTAGGATGGAGACTACAGAACTTCTCTGGCAACCTGTCCCAGTGTACGTCTCCATTATCACTGGACATCACTGGAAAGACCTTGATGCCACCTTCTCTATATTTCCTTCAGGTATTTAAACACATTGATAATATCCCACCTGAGCATTCTCTTCTCCAGCCTGAACAGTCCCAAATCAAAGAGCTTCTCCTGACAGAAAAGATGTTCTAATTCTTTCAGCAGCTTTATGGCTCTTACATGAACTCCTCTCTTTTAAGTCCATATAGAGTCATAGAATATGTTCATACTGGGCAGCCCACAGCTGGACACAGTACCCAAGCTGCACCTTGTCGGTGCTGAAAAGAGAGAAAAATCACCCATCCTGACCTGCTGAGACTTCCTACTAATACAAGGCAGGAGACTTTACTATCTGTTTTGTACTGTATTGCTGCACTTCACATCAGGCAGGAGTATCCAGATAGTTCCCTGTCTTCCCTGACAAGAGAGCAGTGCAAAAACAGATGCATAAAGACTATTGATTAGTACAACATGAATCTGCAAATGGTACCTGTGGACTGGAAAATATTATCAATAAAATTTTTCTACAGAGTGATATTAGTTGATGATTCTTTATCCCATTTAGATTTTACCTGGCTTATATTTGTAAAGTGGCCTGTCCACTGGGACTCTGGAAATGGGGTAGGTAGAGCTTCATATTCTTTCCACATTTATTTACCTCTGTTACACATAGAAAAACATATCAGGAGTGGATCTTAACCCCTATTTCCGTGGAATATGTGCTCAGGAAAAGTTATGGATTTACTGTCTTACATAGCTCAAGAAAAGCTATGAAAATCTAGCTCCAGCTGAATATATAAAAAGGATAAAATATATGCAGCAAAATTAACATTCCAATGCTGACCGTGTGTGCTGTAGCTTCCTCCTGGGAAGAACTAGGTTTATTTAAACATGTACTATTCATTTATGTAGCAACACCTTTTCATGTCTCCTTTTTTGCTCATTTGAAAATTAGTTGGGAATATGTTGATTTTGGTTTTTTATTTTTATTATGCAAAACATTGTCATTCCACAAAAGAAAGGATGGGGAATAGTTATCCAAATTGATGATGTCAAATTACATTAACATTTAAAAAATAATTTGAAAAACAAAACAAAACAAAACAACTTTGTCATGGAAATCTGCAGAATTAAATCTTAAAGTTAATGCTAAAAGCTTTGTTTGGGAAGCAGCTTTGCTTTCTTTCAACAGACATTGTTTGGAACAAGCATTATAGTGTCTCAGCTTATTTTACAGAATTGCAGAATCAAAGAATGATAGAGGTTGGAAGGAAACTCTAGAGATCATCTAGTCCAAACCTGCTAAAGCTGATTCATGGAGAGGTCATACAGGAACACATGCAGGTGGGTTTTGAATGTCTCCAAAGACGAAGACTACACCACCTCTATGGCCAACCTGTTCCAGTGCTCTGCCACCTTCAAAGTCAAGAATTTTTTCCTCTTGTTTAGATCAAACTTCCTATGTTCCATTTTGTGCCTGCTACATCTTATCCTGTCACTGGGCACCACTGGAAAAAGACTGGCCCCATCCTTCTGACATCCACACTCTAAGTATTAATAAGCATTTTGAAGATGCTGCCTCAGTCTTCTCCAGCATAAGAAGCTCTCAGCCTTTCTTCATAACAGAAATGTTCTTGTCCCCTAATCAGTCCCCTGTACCCTCTGAAGCAGTTCCACATTCTCCTTGAACTGGAAAGCCCAGAACTCGTTGCAAAGTTCTAGACGGGGCCTCATTATGGCAAAGTAGAGAGGGAGTAGAACATCTCTCAACCTGCTGGACACACTCTTATGCATCCCAGAACATCCTTTGCCTTCTTGGCTACAAAGGCACAGGGCTGACTCATTATCATCCTGTTTCTACCAGTACTCTCTGGTCTTTGTCCACAGAGCTGCTTTCCAGCTGGCCAATACATAACCTGTGCTGGTACAGAGGGTTGTTTCTCCCTAGCTGCAGTTCCCTACACTTGTCTTGCTGAACTTCATAAAGTTACTCTCTAGCTGACTATCCAGCCTGTTCAGGTCACACTGGATGGCTGCATAACCTTCTGGTGTGTCAGCCACTCCTTCCAGTTTCATGTCCTCCGCAAACCTGCTGAGACTACACTCTACCCGTTCAACTGGGTAATTGATGGGACAGGGATGGATCCAGTCCTCCTTCTGAGGGACACAACTTGTCATGTACCTCCAACTAGACTGTGCCACTGACCACAAACCTTCGAGCTCTGTCTTTCAGCCACTTCCCAATCTACGCCCCTGTCCGTTCATCTAATCTACAATTACTAAGCTTACCCATGAGAATGCTGTGGGAGATGGTATATAAAGCCCAACTGAAGTCAAGGTAGAAAATTACTCCAGCAATTACTTTAAGAGTATTTGGAAACAGACAATCAATTAAATTCCCTGAAACCCAGCATCCTGAACTGAATTGCTATTAACATTACAGTTATCTGCAACAGAAAGCACTAGCAGTGCATCATCTCTTCCACGGGGCTGTTTATCCTCCAGTTTAAAGAGTCAGAAAGAATCACAATGAAGCTTCAAGATCGTTCAATGACCAATTTTCCCATGTTTAGGTATTTTAGTTCCTATATATTGCATAGAAAAGCAAGAGCTGTAGCAGTAATTTTACTTTACAAACCATATTAATTCAGAGATTAATTTCTTTAAAAATTCACATGAAGGAGAGCCATCAATTGTCTGAATGTTTGTAATGCATAACCATGCAAACAGATAGGTGTCATTACCATGCTCTAGCACAGGTTAGGGATTGACCTGCTGGAGGGTATCTCCACAGAGGAGAACCTTGGATTTCTGGCTGATAATAAATTATCTGTGGGACAGCAACGTGCCCTGGTGAGTAAGAAGGCAAGCAGTATATTTGGGTGCATCAAGAGGAGTGTGTCCACCATGTTGAGGGAGGTTTTCCTTTCCCTCTACTCAGCCCATGTTAAATGGCATATGGAATACTGTGTCCAGTTCTGGGATTGCCAGGTCAAGAGGGACAGGGAACTACTGAATGTCACGGGATTGGGCTAATTAAATGCTAGGTCCCGTGGGGCGAGGGGTCCTAGTGCCCTCCTCGCCGGTTCTTTGGATTTTGGTCGGCAGAAAAGACACCAATATCGCTCAAACATCAGGTATAAACGTTTAACAACCAGGACTGGGGAAAAACAGAGAGGTTACATGCAAAAAACAGATCCCGACCGCGTCTATGGGTATCCACGGGAGCGCGAGGCAAAGGGGGGAAACACGCCTTTTCCCGAACCGAGGGGGAAGACCGTGGAAGGAGGGAAACCGATTTAAGGAAAATAAAAGAGGGATTAGGAAGAGGGAGAGAAACTGGAAAAAGAGAAAGAGGGGTCAGCCTTGCCGCGTGTAGTAAAGCTGCTGTGCCTCGCTGCCCGTCGCTGCACACATGGCTGGGGCTTCTCCCAGCTGCTGCACGGATGGCGGTGGACGAGGAGAGCGGGAAGAAGAGCGCGGAAAATGGCTGCTGACCTGTTTAAGTACCCTGCAGGGCGTACGAAGCTGTCCATCAGGCGTCCAACATTTCCTGGCCGGCCAACTGATTCAAGGTTCGACGTATATGGGCATCCCGAGGTCCCCCGCCCTGGGTCCCGGGGCCACCTGGGATGCCCCACCCTTCACCCCCTACCAAACCTTTTAACAGTAGAGGGAGAAGAGAGCACAGGAATTGGATCAATCCTAGGATGCTCCGTCATTCTATGCCAGGACACTGGAGAGAGTTCAATGGAGAGCTATAATCACGTGTAAGGGATTGGAGCACCTCCTTTTGTGAGGAAAGACTGAGGGACCTGAGGCTGTTTAGTCTGGAGAAGAGAAAGCTGAGATGGGACCTTATCAATGTCTACAAATATCTGAAGGATGACTGTCAGGAGGATGGAGCCAGTCTCTTCAGTGATGCCAGTTATAGAAAAGGAGCACTGGACATAGACTGAGTCACAGGAAATTCCGTCTCAACATGAGAAAAAAAAGTCTTTACTGTGAGGATGCAGACGTCCAGGAAGAGACTAACCAGAGAGGTTGTGAAGTCTCCTTCTTTGGAGATCTTCAAAATCCACCTGTGTGTGTTCCCTGAGTGGTCCTGCTTTGCAGTGGCAGAGGACTTAATGGTCTCTGGAGGTCCCTTCCTACCCCTAGAATTCTATGATTCCATGATTCAATACAGCAAAGGCAGGTTAAAGGCAATATTATGCAAATGGGTAAGTAATTTTCAGTGCACTGACAAATTTAGCCACAAATAATTAGTAAAAAATATGTGAGACTTGAGATGGATCAGCACATAATGTAGAAAAAGAAAATCCAACCCACAAGTTGACCTTCCTGCATATCAATTTCAAAATACAGATGCAGGACATATGGAAGTAACCTCCAGGTTATATATAAAGAGAGAGAAGTATTCCTACTCACTGTAGAAATATGTTCATATACCTGTTTAACATGATCACTGAAATCTGTTCCTGTAAACAGGGGAACATTCTTCGTAATTTCTGCCACATGATTTTTCCAAGACATGTCTTAGGAACTCAGTCTATATAAGACTGCGTTTATCAAAGCAGCTCTGATTCATGACTCAGATGTATTCAAACAACATGTGCACCATTTCAGATGATCAATGCAATTTTACACCACCTGGGAATTTAGTAAGCATTTATGTTTATAAGACCCATGGGTAAGCCCTTAAAGAAGAAGAAAAATAATCAATTATTTGTTGTTGTTTTTAATTCCCTAGCAAAGTTCCATAGTTTCTAAAGTTTTAGAGAGGAATACTTTAATTAAATGTTTTCAATATTTCTCTAACCTGCATTATGATGCATAATATTGTGATTGCCATACAAATGACAGAAACCCTTTCTATAGGACTTGATTTGCGCTCTGTAGCTATCAATAAGGAGTTCTTAAATTCTAGCATTTGGATTCAAAAGCCCTGACTTCTTACAGGGTTTATGTCTCAGTCCTCTGCTAAGATATAAATAATTGCTGCCATTTGCTCTCACAATTAACCAGGGAGTAATTCAATTCTCCTGTAGGCTGTGTAGTCTATGGTGCAAGGATTACATACCTTTACAGAGCCTTAATTCAGAGTAACAGCCTTGGGTCTTACATTTAACTGCTACTTAGATAGAAACCCTTGCAGTCATTCATATTATTGCAAGAGACGATGCATTTAATTTATCTTTGAAAAATTCATACAGCAAGTTGTCTGCCAGGTGACTAATTGGTCAGCTCCCAGAGGTACGATATCATTGTAATTAGCATGACATAGTTGAATGAGTCCCATGATTGGAGCACTGGCATAGACGGTTACAGGTTGTTTGGGAGGGATGAACAAGACAGAACAGGTGGAGGACTTGCACTGTATGTAAGGGAGAGTTTTGACTACACAGCCATTACAGTTAGTGAGGATGTGGTGGAGAGTCCCTGCATGAGGAGCAGAGGAATGAAAAACAAAGGACATGCCACAGTGAATGTCTACTACAAATGGCCTGGCCAGAATTAAAGCAATAGAAGAAAACTCTGGATCAGTAGTCTTTGTCTTTATGTGAGACTTCAACTTCCCAGACATCATCTGGGAGTGCCATACTGCTGTTTGGGAAACACTCGAAGTCTGCAGGAGATAGCTTCTTGTCAGAAGTACTCAGTGAGTCAATGATGAAAGATACCCTCCTTGTTTTTTGTGCATAGAGAAGAACTAGGGGAAGATGTGGTGGTAGATATCTGCCTTGTCCACAGTGGTCATCAAAACATTATGTTTAAAATTTTCCGTGTAATAAGGGAAAAGGTTACCAGAGTTACTAACCTGGACATCAAGAGAGAAGACTTTAAGCTACTCAAGGAATGTCCACTGGAAAACAGCTTTTGAGGACCTGAGAGTCCATGAGTGCTAGTCAGTTTTAAAGAATCACCTTTTAAAAGCACTGAAGCAGATAATTCCTCTCTGTTGTTGCAAGTCAAGTAAGTGAGGCAGAAGACCAACTTGGTGGAACCTGGAACTCCTCATGAAGCTCAAGAGGAAAAAGAACTGGATGATCTCTGGAGGCAAGACAAGGTTTTCCAAGAGTGCAAGAGGATTACAGAGCTATGGTTGATGTATGCAGAGAGAATATATGAAAACACAAACATCAGTCACTGTCAAAACTGGTCAGTGCTGTGTCAGATAACAAGACAGAAGGGTTCAAGTATGTTTATAGCAAGAGGAGGTCTAAAGAAAAGATTAGACTTACACTTGAAGATGATCACATGACATTTCTCAGTGTTTAACAATATGGATAGACCTTGGGCTGCCTGACACTTTGAGCTGGAAGACCATAAATAGGAGAAAAGTAACTTTCTATTTGTAAGAGACAAGTCATATGAGTTGGGTGTTTGTAAAGCCATGAAGTCTGAGGGGATTCAACCCAGAGTACTGAAGGACCTAGACTATATTGTGCTATGATTACTTTCAATCACTACCAAAGCTCCTGGGAGTTTCAAGAGGTCCTTGATGACTGGAAGCTAGTGAACTATGTATAAAAGGAAGGTGGTGGATGTAATCTTTCTGGATTTTGGAAAGATTTTTGATGCCATTCCTTACAGCATCTTTCTGGACAAGGTATCCAGCTGTGGTTGAGTAGGTTCACAATTCCCCGAGTGAAAAACTGTCTGGGCAGAACTCAAATGGTTGTAGTGAAGGAAGCTGTGTGTGGCTTACAACCAGCCAGCAGGAATATTCCTCAAGACACAACACTAGGACAAGTTTAGTTCAGTACTTTTACCCATAATCTGTATACACGTGTTGAATGCTGCATTAACTCTTGAGATGAGAGGCCTTGCAGAAGGGTCTAGAGTGGAACACTGAGAAAGTATCAACTGCATGAAAATGCACCAATTTAAGTGCCAGATTCTACACCTCGAATGGAGTAACCCTGAACCCAAATCTAAACTGGGAGAGGGGTAGCTGAAGACCAGTCCTGCAGAATGGGATCAAGGGGTGCTGATTGAGAGTAGGCTCAGTAGGAGTCAGATGTATGCACTTGTAGCCAGGAGGGACAACTCCATCTCAGTGTTCATCAACCACAGCATGACCAGCTGGTTAAAAATTGTATTTATTCTGCTGTGTGAAGTTCTGGGCCCCACAGAACTTAAGAAAGATGTGAAGAAGTTTGAACGTGTCTGGAGTAGGGCAACAAAGGTGGTGACGGTGCTGGAAGGTATGTCTTTTGGAGAGCCACTGAGAGCGCTTGGTTTCTCTAGTTTGGAGAAAAAGAGGCTGGGAGTTGCCTTCTTTGCTCTCTGCACCTTCCTGAGGAGAGGAAGTAGGGAGCTAGATGCTGAACTCTTTGCCTTAGGATTCAGTGACAGGACAATTGTGAATGGTTCAAAGGCACTGCAAGAAAGGCTCAGACTTGGCACTAGGAAGCATTTGTTTCTACTGAGAGGGTGGTCAAATACCGGAATAGGGTTCTTAGAGAGATAGCCAATGCCACAAGTCTATCAGTGCTTAATAGGCATTTGGATAATGCCATTGGTAACATTAACTTCTGGTCAGCTCTGAATTGGATAGTCAGGTGGACTGGGTGATTGTTGTAGGTTGCTTCCAACTAGATTGTAATTTTCCCTTCCCTTCCCTCACTACTACAGGACTGATTTCTATGTTTTAAGAAGCTGTGGTGAATTTCTGAAATATGGAGTAAGCAATAGGAATAAATGTTAGAAGTGAAGGCTCAAACATTTCTTAATGGATTTTATGATTACCCTCAGGAACTATTCTGAGCACAGCACTAAACATAATATCTGCATAGCTTTTAAAGACCATTTGAGCCACAGCCTTGAATACAGCTCAACCAGGATTCTTATGAACTTGGCACAAGTCTAGAGTTCACCCAAAATGAAGAACTGAATTAAAAGCTGCTAGATTCATCACTAACCCATCCACTGAAATATTAAGAATATTCTGTCTCTTTCTTCAGGATATAAACCTATAACATCATCTTCATCATCATTCTGAGCTTGCAAGGAATTACTCATCAACAGAATCTTTTTAATTGTGAGTATGTTCCATTATGTGATGGATCTATAAATCATCACAGCTGAAGAGTGAAATACCATATATTACACTTTGATGTATTTCTGGGCATTACAGACACCCAAGAGGAAGCCAGCTGGAGAAAAAGATTGCATGACACTCATTCACTGAATTGTTCTGTGCATGACCAAACTGTACAACTCAGAGAGAACATTCAAATGGCAGCAGAATCAATACTTGGAACAAACATAATTTATTTCTCCCAGTAATGTTGAAACCACAGGTGGGATCAATTTCTGCTTCCAGTAACATCTCCACAATGAAAGAAAATTCCTTCCTTTTCTGTCTCCCTTCTACTCCAATTTCTTCTGCTCTTGTGAATTCTGTATAGGCTGTATAACATGACAACATAGTAAATAAATTGGCCCATAATTCAGAAAATTCAGGTTTCTAGTTCTGTCAGACTATTTTATGTTCTTGAGGAAGGAGGGATGGAAGAGTTAATCGCCTCTTCAGTTTTTGTGGTTTAACTTCAGCCAGCAACAAAGACCCACACAGACACTTACTCACCCCCCCTCACAGCAGCGTGGTGGAGAGAATTGGCAAAGTGAGAAAACTTGTGGGAAGAGATAAGGCAGCTTAGTAGGTGAAGCCAGAGTTGCACACAGAAGCAAAGCAAAACAAGGAATTTATTGACTACTTTCCATCAAAAGCAGGTGTTTGGGAACCCCCAGGAAACCAGGGCTCTGTCACACATAATAGTTGCTTGGGAAGACAAATTCCATCATTCAGAACAGCCCTTCCTCCCTCTTCCTTCCTCAGGTTTATATGCTCAGTGTGGCATCATATGGTATAGAATATCTCTTTGGTCAGTTAGGGTTAGCTATCCCAGCTATGTCCCCTCCCAGATTTCTGTCACACCCAGCCTGCTCACTGGTGGGGTGGTGCGAGGAGCAGAAAATACCTTGAGTAAGCACTGTTTGTAATGAGGAAATAATCTTTGAACTATCAACTGTTTACAGCACAAATCCAAAACTCATCCCTGTACTAGCTAGTTGAAAAAAAAATTATCTCTACCCCCAAGCCAAAAACAGCACAACGATAAAGGAAAAGACTCCACAATGATACCCTAACCCACATCTGAGACTGAGTGCATGTTAACTGCATTGAATTAAATTATCTTCCCTTCCTTGTTCTTTCAACACTATAGCCACTTTCCCCTGAAATAAGGATGATCACTATTTCTATACACTTGCATTTCAGCACTCAAGGTTTACACAGTTTAGGATCTTGCACTATGCCTGTGTAAAGCCTTTAGCAGAATGAAGCTCTAATTTATTTTTTTCTCCTGTGATCCTCTATATCAGCATAAATGACAATGCATATTGTCCTATAGCACCTTACAACATCTATGTCCAGGAAGGTAGAACACAAACTGCAATACACTGCTTGCCAGAAGGAGGAAAAAATATTTCCAGGTTTTCTGAGTCTGGTATAGTGAAAAATGAGCCAAATCCATGCTGTAAAAGATGACCTTAAAAAAAAAAAAAATTAGGTAATCACCAACCTAATTATGTCAGAAATTAATTTAATTTTAAAAGTAAACTTTGACTGTGAATAGCTCCTACCACATAGCTAGTGAGAAAACTTGTCACGACCTCTCAAACAAGCTTTCATCTTCTAATTCAATCAGTATTTGTACAGTAAAAACAGAAATAAATTTGATCCTTTCTTTTGCCATGAGGCGAGTATTGTCTCCGCACCGCAGCACCATGAAGCTCTTTTTTTTATATATCATATGGATGTTTTTACACTGCACTGCAAATGCTTTTTTATTTTTTTTTTCCTGGTGTTTGATTTCCTTCCTAAACCATTAAGACAGCTTTTGGATCAGAATCTTCCATGCTTCACAGATCAGACAATTTCAAGGTTGGTTTGGTTGGTTAGCTTTTCTCTTGTCCTCTCTTGCAAAACAAACTTCCTAGTATCAGAGACACTTCTTCTCTTTTATAAACAATAACTTGTTCTTGGATTTTATTTCCTGTTTTGCCTTATTTATTAGACCCACTAGGTATGAACCATCTCCTGGCAAACAAATGGCCCTTGTACTTTTTTTGGTTGCTGTCATTAAAGATTATATGCTAAGAAACTTAAACAACCATATATAGGTGTGTGCTTCTAAGTAGTATGTATCGTCTATTAAGCAAATTTAGAGTATATAGAATCATAGAGCTGTAGCATGGAATGCTAGGGGTTGGAAGGGATCTCTAGAGATCATCTAGTCCTACCCCACTGCTAACACAAGTACGCCTAGATTGTGTACCACTGGATCACGTCCTGAAGGGCTTTGAGTCTCAGAAGGAGATTCAAATTTCCAGAGAAGGAAATTCCATGACCTCTCTGGGCAGCCTGGTCCAGTGCTGTGGAATCCTCCAAAAAGCGTCTCCTTAAGTTCAAGTGAAAAGCTGTCTCTGATGCGACTTTTGACTACATGAAAGAACATCCTTTATGTTGTGTTTTATTGGAATTACTACACAAGAAAAATAATAAAAATCTGGTGTCCTGAATTGCTGCCACAATTTCTACTGTTTCTTGCAATTCTTCGTCTCCACCTGAGTTTGTGCAGCCATGCAAATGCATCCCTCTGGAGGATTTCTTCACATTTCAAGGGTTATCGAGGCTACTTACCATGCTAATGTAGCAGTGATGACACTGCTTTCAGTGAAAGCCAAAGAATCTTATGGCCAAAGGAAGGGAATATTGCAAGAAACAGAAGAGATTAGTATATTTATATTTATATTTATACTTACATGCAGCTTGCGTATATGTATGATTCAGATAAGAGAAACATTCCTTAAAATTGATCTAGGAGCAGATATGCACTAGTGTTACTTAGACATTTTAAATATGTGCAATACAGAGACTTTTCACTTTTGTGTTGCATTGCTTTTGTATGAGCACTTCAGGTGCTTTTTAACTATACAGCACAGGACCTCCTCCCAGGTTACCTTCTGCCACATCACTGTGTAGGCTACTTCTGTCATCATGAAAGAGGCTTTTCAGTGCAAATAATAATTTTTTTTAAAAAAATCTCCTAACACAGAGGAAAATTAAATGCAGCCTACATCTTCATGGTTATTGTATATTGACAAGTAGTTTTCAATGGGGAAGAAAAGGTTTTGTATCTGAAAATGCCTCTAAATTGTTTAGGATGTCCATCTTAGCTTTGTGCCTTTACATAACTATTGCATCTTGCAAAGTAAAGCGCAAGAAATGCAGAAATTATAGTAAACATATTTTTGGAGTTTGAAAGATTTTTAAAAATCTGTTAAAAATAAAAATAAGATTCAGAATCTTATGCCATTTTTTTACTGGCTTGGCATAGCACAGTATCTCATGCTTAGGCAACTGGCTCATTTGTTTATTCGTTTTGCCAATTTTATTAAATAAAGATAGAAAACAAATGCAAAAGAATTGTTGCCCAATCCAGGACATCCGCATTTCCCCACAAAAGTATGCAGTCATTCCCATCTCTCTTCCCAACACTGGTAAATCAATCTCTTTTTTTGTTTCGCATGAGGTGTCTGCTCCCTCACTGCTGCGCAGACATAGATGAAAAAAAGTCTGAGAGAAAAAAATTACATATGTCATTGTGATAAGGTTTTGGGGTTTTTTAAAAATGTTTTGGTTTTTTCAGTCTGGTTGCACAGAGATATGCCAATAAGAGGTTAGTTTTACAGTTTTATTTGTGGCCTTCCAGTCAGTCATTTTATCCCTTAGCTGCGATGGAGGATGATAAGGCATGCACAAATCATATCCTTTTTGTTGTGTTTTGGTATATTTCTAGATGCATTTCCCAGACTAATACCCATAGCTATTGATCAAAAAGCTGGGGAAAAAAAATCAAATGACAAACTGTTATGATTTGAAGCAAAACAAAATTGTAAACTAGAAATCTTATATAAGCTTTAATAACCAGATAATAATTTCAGCCCAACAGTTTTTATTGTGCTCCTTCCCCTACCACAATTAAATACCACTTAAATTTACACCTTCAGGGTTTAGACAGAACTGTCTGAATGATAACCATTATAAAGTATGTGCTTTTTTTTTACCCATTGCAAAAGGAAACTGCTTCTAGAACTGAAACAGAAATAGTCTATTCCAAAAAAATACTGTGTGCTGCACACAATGATTTTAGTGGTGGAATTGCATACAGAAATTTGAAACCCAAGCTTCAGTTTTATTTAAGATCCTCTAAGACACCTGCTCCAACCTTCAGACTACCGGACTGAAAGCGATAGTATATATCCATGGGAACCTTTGGGGAGTTAATTGCAAACATGCAATGTCTGTGGTATAG